>BMAW01037996.1:0-80309 GCA_019974015.1 Nephila pilipes | reverse complement strand
CCAGTGGTATCAAGACTCGAACGTACGAGTCGACGGAAACCGCCTGCCACCAGTATAGTTTCGAGCAAAAGTTTCCACTTATCAAAGAAATTCCAAGTACTGATTAATTTAAATTAGTTATGTAATAAAACTACTTCAGTAGTCAATGGCAGTGAGTAATTGCCTCCGCTTAATACAGAAACTCCAAATATTGTTTAGTTTAAATTAATTATGTAACAAAAATTTATCTTTCAGTAGCTAATTGCATTGATCAGAGGCATTGTAGAACTCAGTAGCTAATTGATTAATTTAAATTAATCATCTAATAAAACTACTTCAGTAGCCAATTGCAATGTGTAATTGCATCCACTTATTACAGAAATTCCAAACACAGTCATTGATTTATTTAAATTTAATTACCTAATAAAATTACTTCAGTAATCAACAGCGTTAAGCAAATCAATTGTAGAAATCCCAAGGACATTGATTAATTTAAATTAATTATGTAATAAAACTACTTCAGTAGCCAATGGCATTGAGTAAATGCCTCCACTTAATACAAAAACTCCAAACATTGTTTAATTTAAATTAATTATGTAATAAAAATTTGTCTTTCAGTATCTAATTGCATTGATCAGAGGCATTGTAGAATTCAGTTGCTAATTGATTAATTAAAATTAATCAAGTAATAAAACTACTTTTTTTTCTAAGCAGCTGACGGAAATGAGCAAATGCATTGCAGAAATTCCAAGCGCTAATTAATTTAAATTAATCATGTGATTAACTTCTTCAGTAGCTAATTGTAATATACTTCTTCTTATTGCAGAAATTCCAATCATTGATTAATTTAAAATAATTATCTAACAAAACTACTTCAGTAGTCTACGGCATTGAGCAAAGGCATTGCAGAAATTTCAAGCATTGATTAATTTAAATTAACTATGCAATAAAACTACTTCAGTAGCGAATGGCATTGAATTAAGGCATCCACTTATTGCGAAAATTTCAAGCGTTAATGTATTTAAACTAATCGCGTAGTAAAAACTACTTCTCTCTCTTTTTCTCCGTAAGTTAATTGCATTGAACAAATGCCTTCATTTATTACAGAAATTTCGAGCATTGATTATTTTAAATTAATTATGTAATTAATATTTCTATATACAATGTCAACAAGCAATGCTATTCACTTAATTTTATTAATTTCTTATTTTATCCTTTATTTTAATGTATTTAATAATATTCCATCCACAGGTTGGATACAACAAATTCTTCAGTCACACCTCTTATTCCAATCCTCCCGATAATTCCGTCAGAGAACTGTAATAATAATTCTACGCCACGGATTGTTAATTCTGAGTTACAGTATCCTACGAACAAATTTCTTGTGAATCCGAGTTTCATCAAATAATTAGCTATTTTTCGTTAAGCGACAACAGAAATTAAGCAACTCAAAACACAAGGTAGAGTTCTGATGACTAGGTCTTGGACCTTCAGTTCTAGAGCTTCGTGTCTTTTGAATATGAAAGCGATAAAAAAGTATAATTTTGGGTACAAAATGAGAAGTAACTTAAAAACAAGCATTTTGATACTCAATAAAAATAACGCATGTAAAAAAATAAATAAAAAATAACTATTATGAAACGCATTCTATTGTAGAATATGAAAAAAAAAAAATGTGACAGGGTTGCCAATCAGTGCAGAAAAAGTTCTGAAATAAAATTCCCAGAATTCAAAAGAATCGAAAAATTTTTTCCTCAGTCACTTTCAAAGGTAACTTTGAAAAACCTTCAAGTTTGAGTCACAAAGCACTTCAAAAATAACGACATACATAAGAGGAGAGATGGCAGAAAAAAAATTCCTTTAATTCTTTTTCAACTCATATTTTCTTATCGTTTTTCTTCCTAAGGAGAAAAACTATTCATAGTAAAAAAAAAAAAAAAAAAAAAACAAAATTAGTTTAATATCTCCATTTTAATTTGATTGTGGCGCCCTCATTTGAGCGTACCAGGTATTACAGTTTGAGTAAATTTTTTTCTCCTATAGCAGTTTCTTTTCTTTTTCTTTCTTTCTATTTTTTTTCCATTTATTTTACAGTTTGAATATTTGAAACAGTTTTGCTCTTCAAAAAGAGATTTGTAGAATTAGTTTTTTTTTTTTTTTTTTTTTTAGCTCATACAGAAAAAAAATTATATTTTTCAAAGTAGATATAAATTTATTTTTATTACTTATTTCAAAAGAGGCTCGTATTTGAAGAATAATTAAACTTAGAATGATTTTTAGAAAGAAAAAAAAATAATAAATAAATAAAATTCCATATTATAGTACTTGTAAAGATAAAATTATATATTTTGTTCAAGAACCCAATGTTTGCAAGACGTTTCAGTAAAAAAGGAGAAATAATTTAAAATCTCCACAGCAAAGAAAAGTATAACTTTTTCAAAAAATTTGAAAAGGAATCTTATCTTAAAGAATTTTATAAATCTCATCATGAATTAAATAAATTTCTTATTATGAAGGGGCGTCAGTTTTCTCCACTCCATACAAAAATATTACATACATGCTTTTATGTTTCATCCATAACACTCTTAAATACTTTTTTTTTTATCAATGAATAATTTAAATTACAGATTACTATTTTATAACATTTGGGATGTGTGTGTGTGTGTGTAAATGCAAACTAAGTATATACGAATTTAATTCATACATGACAAAATAGTTTATTTTAAGAAATAATTTTAAGAATTATGTTAAACAGAAATATTTGTTAAAACTAAATTTTGGGTGTGTTTTTACCTTGTTGGTCAGCGGGCCTTTTGCCATTTAGTTCAATTATCGAATAAAACTTGTGGCATGTTGTTGTGGATGCGATAAATCTAATTAATAAATTTAGTTTTCATTTGTAATTTAATAATTAAATAAGTTTTGCTCGAATTTAAATTTTATATTACGCACACATACAGTCCATTTATATTTTTTAAAATTACAATTTCGGTTTTTCTGCCTAAAAATAAGTCTTTGTTTTCATGCAGTATTTAAAAGAAGGAATAAATTACTTGATAAGTAATTTTGATACGTTATCACCAAAAAATCTTATAATCATTGAGAAGTTGAAAATTACGAATTTAAATTCTACCAACAGTTAGATTGTTAAAAATTTTAACAATAATTAACTAATAAGAAGAATATCAACGCGAAATTAATTTTTAATATTTATTGTAATTCATTTTAGTAAAAAATTATTTATAGTATATTTTAAGGAATAATTTGCAAAGTTACTATAAATTCTATAACCCTAAGGCTAAATTCAGTAAAAATGGAAAATTATGAATGCAAAGAAAGTGTTTAACTGATAGATTTCAAAATCGGAAAAAAAAAAAAAAATACATCAATTAAAAATCAATAGAAATGTGTGATATTTTTAATTGTAATTATGATGAATTTATTGGACTAATACTGATTTTGAAGGGGGGGAAAAAGAACAATGTGACGTATGAGCAAAACTACATAGTCAAGTCTAAATATTTCAATGCAAATCATATATTAAATCGCACACATCAAAAAAACTAATTTAAAATTTTATGCAAATAATTTAGTTAACATAAATTTTGAGTTATTTTATCACTCTTCATCCATCCTTTAACTCTCTAAAACAAAATAAACTCATCCAGCAAGTCAAATTCTCGTTACACTCTGAAATAGATGGCGCTGATGATCACTGTATGAAATAAATGATACTGGTAGTTACAAAAAGAAGCAATAGAAAAACAATTATAAGAAAAAATTCTTATATATAAAATGAGATGTTTCTCTTCTATAATGCTCTTATTTTTCTATCAGAGCAAACTCAAGTGTAAAATTAAGCTATCATTTAAAGGGACTTTTGGTTTTTCCCACGTACAACAGTGATGTTTTTTTAAAAAAATATTATACAAATATATAAGATTCCACGATTAACTTAAAATAAATAAATAAATATTTATTTCATCTCCTATAACAAATTAACTCTAGTAACATAAAATGACAACATAAAACACTACAAAGTCATTACTTTATATTTTTCAGAAAAGTCAATTGTTTCCAAGAGTTATTTTTCTTTCGCGAAGGGACTTATTAAACATTAAAAAAGAACAAAATTTGTGGGAAGGACTCGATAAAGAAGCATATGTAATAGTAATCAGAAACTTTATTCCATTTTCGTAGAATAAACAACAGAACATTTAAATAATTGTTTATCTTTGTAAAGAATTCTTTTTTTTTTTTTTTTTCGAAGCTTAATTTCCTAAGTGAATGTCTTTGATTCTTTTTGCTTTCGACTTTTACATAGAACGTATCAAAGAATAACGATGAAGGAACTTTTTACATTTAAAAATATTCTTCCTTCCAAAACGATAATTTACTATTTTCTGCAATCAACCTCCCTCAGAACTATTCTTCTAATACAAACTGCCAGCCCAGCTTTAAAACTTGACTTAGGGATCATACGTTTTATCAAAAGCTTTTTGAAAGACAATATGGTCAGTCACTAAAATCGTTTGGAGTATTAAAAAAACGCAGACGATTGTTTCCAAACTAATTACTTATTAAAGAAATGGACCTGTCAGAGATTAAACAGTAAACGAGAGATGGGGGAGGAATGAAAACTTAAGTCATAATCCACTCCTCAACCCACCAGACGATATTTTTCTGAAAGGGGCAGCGTCGAACAGGAAAAAGAAGAGCCGCGAATCATCTTATCGTTTGCTAATGCCGAGTTTTCATTCCCCACTCGGCTTCGAAACTTCCCCTCCTCTTTCTTCTCCTACCTCCAAGCAGTCTGACTGCCCTTGCTACTCAACCACCATCCCTCACGCTATCGCTTGGCACAATGCCAAACGTGCCTCCTCCTCCTCCTCCTCTCCTCCTGATACACGTCAGAGCATTTTAAATTTCGACCTTGCTGAGTAGTGTGTGTGTGTACGCTTTTTTTTCTTTCTTTCTTCCCTACGTTAAGTTACAGTTTTACCAACTCTGTTACTTATTTTTCTTTTCGTTTCTTTTTTAACTATTTTCGCCGTAGGAGGTCAAAGGTCAAGATCTTGTGGACGAATCCAGTACAGGTGGTGTCATGTGGGACTCGAGAAGTATGGCGGGGAAGATATATTTTACTTAAGTTCTTTGAGAAACATGTTTTTTTTTTCGAGCCAGGGGTCGAGAACCAAGGGTCTTCTAAGAAGAATGTAAAGGTTTCTGTCAGCTAATCTTCGTTCAGTAAGGTGTCTATCGAAGAAATAAGTATTTACAAAATCTGCTCTATAAATTTATTTTCAGGAAACTACTCGCTTAATATTGCATTTCAATTTCTCATAAATTTGGGCCAAAAATTGAAATGGTAAATTAGTTACATCAGTTATTAACAATACCACACAACGCTTCAGTATTTTTGTTCAAGAGAAACGAAATAGTCGTTACGTTAAAGAAACTTTTCGGGAAAATTAAAGCATTTGTGTATTATTATAATGTATTCGACGACGATTTTTTTCAGTCATCTACTATTATTTATGTTATTTAAAGTTCTTATTTTATAATAAGCAGTTTTTTTTTTTTTTTTAATGTTATATTTTCATTAAGTTGTTTTTTCAATGCTACCATAACTTATGTATATGTGTGTACTATACATCTGCAAAGAGGGAAAGAATACATGAGAGTTACTGTTCTCTTGATATATGTGTTATGGCTTTATATAATGTATGACTGATATGTTTTATAACACTTTGTGTGAGGCTTTATATACGACATCCACCTGATATGTCCGAGACAATATAAGAGGGAGATGAAACAAAAAAAAGTTACACAATTCTGGTTTAGGACAAGACGCATTTAATTTGAACATCCTCGAACAGCATAATTTAAGCGATCAAATATTTAAAATGCGCGTACATGGAAATAAAAAGATTTTTTAAAATATTTAAAATTAACAAAATGGCAGATTTTTTTAAGTACAGATTTCTTATATCATTTTCAATTTAAACAGTGCTTATTATAAACTTTTATAATTAAAATTTCATCTTTTTTTTTTAATTTAATTTTGCACAAATCGTCGAAAGCTCTTGCTTTGATCGAACACTAATTAGTGCAAATTACAAATATTTTAATTTATTCATCGTAAACATTATAAACTTGTATATAATTCTTGATCATATCCAAGAAATGATATTAATTCATATATTTTCATGATATTTATTTTAATTATTAACGCAGCTATTTGTGATTAAATATTTTTTAACGGCGATAACAATCGTCTGCATGAATTAAATATGTAATAAGTAAGCGATTTAAATAATTAAAGACGGTTTGAAAAACAGTACAGACAATTTTATTTTTCAAATCACCCTTTCTTAGGAGCAAAACTCTTCTTTTATAAGATAATTTATTGATTTTTTTTTTCTTTTCTTACTAACATCGCACTTAGAAGCAACGTGCCTGCGATAGCCAGTAGTCATGGTTTCGGACTCAAGGCCGGCGGTTCTAGTCATGGGTTCGAACCTTGATGCCACTAAAGACCCCCTGTGTAGCACGTTAAATCTGTCGAGGCTTCAAGTCTAAGTTAGCTCGGTATGTGAGTTAGGAGAGGTAGGTGCAAACTCAGGTGTCGTTCTCGTCACTTGACCGAAGTTCAACTAAAACGAAGTCTATTTCCAATACCACTATCTGCTGTTTTCCAGCGGGAAATTATGAAAAAATTGTTGCGTATCTCTCTTGTAATACTATTTAAACGAAATTAAAACTTTTGCAAGGAACGTTCAATAAGTTTTTAGAAATTCCAAGAGATGGCGCTTGTAGCAATGAAAATTGTTCGTTTTTAGTAAGCATCTTAACTCACTAACTGGCTATCTTCGTCTCAGTTACTCGTATTCGTGATCATGACGTCTTTCGCTCCTAAAAAATTCTTCGTTATAACTTTTCCGGCAGATGAGACCCTCTTTGCCTTCTTTGGTGCCAAGTAATCGGAAGTAACTCACGTTTTGATTGTTACTTAGAAGGAAGAGTCAATTTATCATCAACGGTGACAACTCGATGCGGCAGCAGTCTAATTCTTAACTGGTAGAAAATGACTACTAAATCAAAATTAACTTATGAATCAACATCATATTTGTTTCGGCTCCGTTTAACAGATGGCAGCACAGAACAGCAACAAAAAAATTACCTTAATGATGTCATAGGGCCTTTAAATATAGATACTTTTTGAACTACCCTCGTATTATCTCTATTATCAGCCAATAACCCAGTAGAAAATATATCATAAAACATCTTTAATCAAAATAAAATGATATATGTATACCAGAGAAAAATTCTGGAGGGAAAAAAATGCTCATACTCTCTGTAAAAAAACTGCAGATCTGAAAAAAGTTGTAAATAGTATGTTATACAGTGTCTAGACACAGACTTGTATGAAAAATTCATGCTCTTGTACCATGAACTTTTTGTCTCCTCCCGTTTAAATCTATTATTGATCCCTAATTCTGTTGAAACACTGTATTCGTGGACATTGTGCATCACAAATATGAGATCAATCATTCCTCCTCGCGAACCATGGAAAGAAAGATCGCAACTTGTCATGTGACTGATAAATGACATAGTCAATAAAATTTACAATCGATAAACGGTATCACCACGGTCAATTTCGAATTCTCGGAGACATTTTTTTTTTTTTTTTTTTTTGCATAGTCACTTTCATGACCGAGAAAAGAGAGGACAGAAAATTATTCTAAAAAAGATAGTTTAATTTTTTAAAAAAAAACAAATAATTGTTATTATAAAGAAAATACATTGTGATTTTTTTTGAAAAGTTTAGAAAAATAAGAATAAACGTGTTAACATTGAAAAAATTTAGAATCTATTTGTTATATTTCCATAGAAAAACACGATCAGAAATTAATTAGAACATTCTTAAAATCACACATATCTTTATGATATATATATCATTATATAAAAAGTGATTTTGGGTTTGTAATAAATTAATTTTTAAAACGATAAATATACGAGAATGGTACAAAAAGTACTTGTATTTGAAGACAAGTGGCATCGTTAAGGTAAATTGTTGTTACCAATAGGTGCTGCCATATGATAAACAGAGCCGAAACAAATATGACATTGATTCATTAGTTAGATTTTATTTCGTAGTCATTTGCTGCCAAATCAAGATTTAATTGCTGCCGTGTTGAGTTGTCACCGTTGGTGAAACCTGGATTCATCATTATGCATCGGAATTGAAGCAAAGATCAAAACGTTAGGTTGCTTCCGATGAATTTTTTTCCACTAAAGGCGAAGATGGTCTCATCGGCCGGAAAAGTTTATGACAAAGATTTTTTGAGAAGCGAAAGGTGTCATGATCACGAATACTAGTAACTGAGACTTAGACAGTTGTGTAGTGACTCATGATGCTTACTAAAAACAAACAATTTTCGATTCTACGAGCACCATCTCTTGGAATTTCTTAAGACTTATTGAAGGACTCTCGTAACTATTATTCATATTCAGGCATTAATTCACTTTATATATTATTAATATGATTTAGGTACTTAAATTACAAACGTTAATTAATTAAAAGGAAATTAAACCCTTATTATATGAACTCATTGTGTGATACAATGACTCTAATTATAATATGTAATTATAACACTTAATTATATAATAATGTATTAATCACATAAGGAGGTTTTATCACTCATACATGTATAGATAAAACTCCCTGCAAAAATGATTCCTGTAAAATTCGCAGATAACTTTTGATGAAATTACTTACATATTTATTTAAAAAAATTCTTAAGATTCTACTAAACTTGTAATGTATTTAAAAAAATTAATATACAAAACTCTTTGATTTTTTATAATTTTCAGTTAATAATATCGTTGATTTACGACAGAAGTTAGCATTGTTCTGAAAACAGTTCGAAGTGAATTCTTATTTCCCCCACTTTATGTACGGTAAAAATACCTTTTGAAATGCCTAGGGTTGTTTTTTTGACACACAACTGTCTATCCCTGCTACTATAACTAATTCCTCCCCATTCCAAAACAAAATAAGAAGTTATATATATAATAATAATACTTTGGAATTTTCTATAGTGCGTACTGTTTTTCTTTTTTAGTTTAATTTTAATATTAATTTTTATTTATTTTTCGTTGTGAACAAAGTTTTATCTTATTTTTATGGATAGGTATATTTTTTTTACTCTGTGGTACTGTAATGACTGTTTATACATATTGTTTTATTTAAAACTTATTGAGACTATTTCTTTACTTGTTTTTGATTAAAATATTGATGTTTAGTTAGAAATATATATTTTCATATGATTAATTATTAATTTCTTTCTGCATTTGTTTTTGCTTAAGAAATCTCGACATTATTTCTGATGACATATCATTTATTATATTTTTTTTAATTACATTTTGTTTTAGAATACTTACTTTTTTTTTTTTGATTAATTTTTGGTTTAATTAATATTTCTCTTTTTATTTAGATTTTTCGTTGGTTTTATAAAGTTTTAGATGTTTATTTTTGTCTAATCTGGTAGTTTGCAATTAAATTGTTGATTACTAAATTTACCTTTTTCCTATGGATGATTTTCTGAATTCGCTGATATTTTCGTTGATATTTTTTGGTCTGTTACTATATTTTTTTATAATATAATTTTCTCAAATGTAATAGTTTATAAGTATAAACACAAATTATTCCATTTTAAAGTATCGAACAGTATTAATTATATTTTTTTCATTATTCTAAATGCTTGCTTTTGTTTCACTTGGCTTTCCTTAAAATTTTCTGGCTCTTTAATAGATTTTTTTTTTATTTTTGGTTTTTAAGTTTAAATTGTTTAATTATTATATAAATTTTTTTTTATCTAATTTGTACAAATATTATTTTGTTTTTTAATGACTTTTTTTAAAAATATTCCAGTTTTATTTTATATATTAATTGTACTGATTTTGTTTTGGATGTTCTTATATTGTTATATGTTGTGATATATATTATTTGTGCTTAATTCTTTCAGTGCATTTTAACAGTTTTTCGTTCTATAAACTGAAATTGTAATACATTCATTTAAATCTTTCATTTAAGTGTACAAAATAATATTTAACATTGTTAAATAAAAATAATACATAAATATTTCATATGATTGCCATTTTAAGCAAATCGTTGATTCTCATGGATATGTTAATGTGAAAACTGATGGTTATTTTGAAAAAATTCATCAGTTACATACAATGTGACATTTATTATTTATTACAATTATTTATGGCTTAAAAATGAAAGATTTAATTAGTTGTCCTTGAAAAGCAAGGATAATCATACTTGCCCATCATTCTTGATAACAAACCTATTAGAATGTTTCTACACCTGTTAATAACACTAGACCACAACCGGAAATTAAAGACAGCATCTTAGATGAAATAAATTTTCCTTAAAAAAATTTTTTTTCCTTACATTTAAAATTCTGAGCCTCGTCATATGAAGGAATTGAAATCGGTTGAATCATATCATGTAGCTAATTCCTTTTTTAACAAAATTCCATTCGAAGGAATCGAGACTGAAAACTTCGATCCACAGATCATTTATCTGTTTTTGAATTGCTACGATGCATATTTACGACAAAGGAAAAAAAAAAAAAAAAAAAAAAACGCGTGTTTAAACGGGTCCGATAACCTTGTGAGATTATCAAGATTTTCGGAGAATTTCAATTCTCGGGTTCGGTTCTCGATTCTAATGAATAGCGTCATGTGAGAATAGGGAGTACAGTATTATCAATATGAATAATTGGGTTTGAAGTTCGTGACGGTGATATGAAATGAAAGTAATGAAAGTGAAGTATCGAATCTGGTCTCAACCTCGCCACTGACTCATGAATACGAAATTCAACACTAGTGAAATGCTAATTAAAACAAAAATAAAACTATGGGTTTATGTATAGATTTATATATAATTTGTAAATGTAACACTAAATAGAATGTAATCATACGTGTATATCGGAAAACAAACAAAAAAAAAAGACATTTAAAAATTATTTACATAAACTACACAAAAAGTAAACAAAAACTTTAACTTGTTTAGTTTCGGTTTCGTTTTTAAACTTTATGATTCCCATTATATTTTTTTTAAAAAAAAAAACATCGATTGATGACTTCATCCTCATTTCGACGCCACCCCTTTTACTCCTTGCCCTCCCCCACACACCTGAATCCCGACGGAGTTCGTAGCCCACCGTCAACTAGCGACACACATCGGCGAGCGACATTGAAAAAGAATCAAATGGAAAAGTCCTTCTTTCTCCACCTCCTCCCTGAGTAGAATCGTCCACACGAGCTTCCGCTTGTGACGTCACACGCCGGTTGAGTAAGTCCTCTCCCCACAGCGCATTCGCTCTCCGGGATCAGATGGACGCGATACACTGTCGCGGCAGGAGCAAAAAGATTTCGCTGGTCAGGATTGGAACGTTCCATACTCCCCCGGTAGAAGAACCCAGCGGTATATATCCAACAGCATCGTATGCATCTCTAACAGAGTGAGTCTGCGATTTGTCGTAGCAGGATGGGGCAGTGGAACTGCCCCTAGATGCTGTTGTGGTGTTTGTCAGTTCGGAAGTGTTGTGAAGGAGTGTGTGATCGCCCGAGTTTGTTTGGACCACAGCTGTGTTACCTGTGGTTGGGCCGAAACTGTGATTTCTGGTTGAATTTTGTCTGCGATGATAAGATATTTAACGCACAAACTTCGCACACAGTCAATAAATGAAAGCGAAACGTACCATGTCAAGGTAAGGAAAAAAAAAACTTTTTTCTTCTTCTCTCTTTTGCTTCCATACGTATATGGGCTAGCCATAAATGAAGTGTGTCAAGTATTTATTTAATTGGAAAGTGGAGTCGGGGGAAGTTTTTAAACTTGAACGCGAGTGGTTTTTTTTCCTCCCGCTTTTAGTTCTGTAACTTGCACCGCAGATTATTTTAGAAGTGAAATCGTTCGTTTTCTTGAGTTGTAAAAAATTGAGTAGTGTTTCGTGGATTCACAGTTTTGTTCTGTAGAAACTGTTTTGGGATATTTCGAACTCGGGAAAAGTCCCAAGATTTTTTCCCTTTTGGTTTTTAAACGATTTTTTGGATACTAGTTCTGTGTTAGGAGAAATCGCTTACCTTTTTCTGTTTAACAGTGAAGCTGTGACTATTATACGCGAACGAAATCTGTAGTACAGTTTTTAATTCGTTGAAATCTAGTTTCGGAAACTTCTTTTGTTGAGTTTCGTGTTCTTCTTTCGGGTTTGCTTTGTAGTTCGTTTTGGCAGAAAAATCGTTTGAGTTTAATAAATCTTGGAAAAGAAATATGAAAAATGGAACACTTATAAAATTGCAAACTGAAAGCTATTTTTTTTTTTTTTTTTACTGGATAAGTTTTAGATGTTTCAAATTCGACTGTCATATTTTTACTCAGGCAATCTGCTCATTTCAATAGAAATCTTCTAAACTTCGCTCTTAAAAACAAAACTTTGATTTTTACGCGCGAACCAAAAATTAGTCCAGATTTTATTTAATAGGAATCTGGTTTTGGAAGTTTCAAATTCAAATACAAAAATTTGTTTCCACATTAATGGATTGTCATCATCATCATACTTTCGTTTGAGCTTTGATATAATTTTCTTTTAACATCCTTGAAAAAAATCGCCTGGTTTTGGTTTGCTTGGAATTGATTCAGTTTTGTATTTTTGAAACTTTTTTACCGAATTCGATTTTTTCTTGTAGATGGAATTGGTTGATTCTTTTTACGTAGCATGTATATAAAGAACGATAATTTTTGTGTGTTACCGGACGTTTCCAATATTTAGTAGCAATATTATTTTTATTTGTTGCTTTCTGCATATCAATTCCATTAGTAGATACGTATTTTGCAGAATTTGTATTTATCAATTTATAATTTTTCCTGAATTAGCTTACATGATATATAATTCGATTGTCAGATTTTTTTTTTTTTTATGTGATACGTTTTGTTGGGAAATTATTCGTCAAATTTTATGTTTTACTGGATGATTGTAAGTTTTCGAAGGAATTTTGTTTTATTTCAATCATCAATCTCTGTTCTGCTATCTAGAATTGGAATTTCGAAGTATGAAGTTCCAAATTTTTTTTTTTTTTTTTCCTTTTACATTGCATTCTTTTTCTCTTTGATCGATGGAATGATTATTCCAACAGATCTTGTTTTAAAATAGTTCGGTGGTTTGAAAGTTTCCATCTATATTAGATTTAATTTTTCGTTTTATCTTATATTATTATCAAAACTTTTAGCAACTTTTTTCTCTGGTTGTGTGGGGATTATTTCTGGGCTTGTGATCGAGTTCCGTTCAACTAATAGATTATAAGTCATATTTATATTTTTCGATCCCATTTTTATGTAAACGGATATAAAAAAGTATACATAAAGCATAAAAATTCAATCCATGTATTGTATTTTGCTTCGATTTTGGAAACGATTATACCCTAATAAAGAAGTTGATTCATTTTTTTTATCAACTTCTGTAATCGTTCATGCTGGTAATAGTAAATGAGGGAGACGATGTATTTAATTTTTGTAGAGTAATTCATTTGCAAACAAATAATTCGCCATATTTTTGTGGGATGGCCGATATGTAATTTTAGATTTGAGAATCATTCCAACTTTTTCCATACTGCATATTTTCAACCGTACTAGCAGTCACATCTCCCAAAAAGAGTTTTTTTGAAGCTTGCTGATTACTTTTATTTTAAATAGTTCTTTTATTTATAATTCCTATGCTTCGCTGTTTATTTGATGCGGGAAATCTACGATCTTTGTTTAAAATCAGAGACGATTTGAAAATTTCTTAGTGTGATAAGTTTAATTCGTTTCTCCTCATTGTTTCCATTGTTGGATAGGGAGGGTGAATATTATCAAATTGTAAAGTTATTTTTTCCGCATGGAGAAAAAGTACGCCAAGTTGCTAGTTATTCTTTATTAACAGGGAATTTGGAAAATATTTAATGCAAGATTTTCTCCCGTGATAAGTTTCACCCGGAGTGAAAAATTAAATTTTGATCTGAATTTTTTTTTAAAAAAATATTAATCTAAATCGTCTGCTTCTCGTTTGATGTATAAATCGATAGTCGTTCAATGGTTTTTAAAGCATTTTATTTTAATGTTTCAGAATGATCTGATTAATTCTACAATGTGCAATTCTTCTAAGTTTTATTCTCCCTTCGTTTTCTTTTCATATTGCTTGATACAATGACTCTTTTAGTTGATATTAAGTTTAAAAATTGTATTTATGAATATTTGGAGCATTTACATTGCAATTAATTATTTCCTTTAAATTGCAATTTTATTCTTTACCGAATTTCCTCTGTGATTCATTTTATTCGGAACAATTATTCTTTGAAAGGAATCTGAAGTTTATGATTTATTCGAAATTCTGTTTCAGTATTTTATTTTCAAAATTAATTTATTCGTGGACTAAAAATAAAATATATTTGCATATGTGTATTTTTTCCCCCACAAATATTTTCCTTCGGCAATCGTCTATTTGGGTCGATTTCAATGAATAATTTTTTCCATTGAATAAAGTCACGTAGTAGAGTAAATTTGACGTCATAAGTGTAATTTTATCGGTCACAGCTAAGCAATTTTCTTTCGAAAATTTCATTTGTTTTCAGAATTTCGGGATCCACTGGATAAATAATTTGTGTCAAATAAGAAATTTTTAATCGGAACTGTTAAATATCCTTTCCATGTCGGTCAAGGCAATGGATTAAACTCTAAATGTGACATTAACGTACATTTCCACAATTACAATCGATTGTACATTTTCGCATTGAATGATTTTGATGCCAGCTGCAATAAATTCCGGTTGATTCGAATGGTGTAACCAATCAATTCAGCTGCATTATTTCAACAAATAATCTGGGATAATAGCCCTTGCTGCTCTACATCCCTCATAAATCACTCAACAAATCTTGTAGTTGAAGGAGCATTTAGGCCCATTTCTGTTTCTTTTCGATAACGAAAGTAGACTGATTATTTCAGTTATATTCCGTTGGAAAAACTTTTAATAAAATCGTTTGGTTGTTAAAGAAAAAAAATTTCTGGACGATGCGGTTGTTTCAAATTAATTATTTTATTCTTGCACATTTATTTTAAAATTTTACTAGAATTTTTCTCTTTTCCATCCTCTGTGTCATGTTATTTACATATTCTAAATCGCGATGCATTTCCTAAACAGAGTTCGGGAATAGTTCCAAATCAATTCGAACACTTAGAGGAATTTAATGTGTTCGACCGTTTTCGGACGTCACTATCGATTTATCGAATTTCTGATGTCTTGACTGCTGTAAATCTGTCGATAAACCCCTTTTATTCTTCATCTCATATCGTTCAAAATCGTTTGGTTAAAATGGCATAAGCGATGACACCCATCAAGAGCGTTATCGTCTGCTTTTTAGTAATGATAGAAGTGAAACAAATTGGATTTCTGAGGATCGCGCGATTAGATTTGCAATTCGCGTCGGTGTTGACATTCGGTTATACCTGTCTTTTAAGAATTTCATTTCATTGTATTGCCGAGTCATTCTAAGTATTTATTCTTTATTTTATGGAAGTTTACCGTGTTTTGAATAAATCAAGATGTAGATATTAACGACTCCTATTTGTTCTTCAATATTTTGGAATAGTACATACTTTGCTTTTTTGATATCGGATTTTCTGTCTTCGATTATGTCTTATCGTATCATCGTTTGGTCATAATTTTCTAATTTCGTTGAATAACAGCTGCTCTTCAATATTAATAATATTTTTTTTTAATTGGGCACTAAAATGTTAAGCTTGCTGGAATGATAAGATTCCTAGAGAAGAATTTTTTTTTCCCCTTTTTGTATTTTGAATAATATTTTTCTAGAATATTGGTAACAACATGCTTCTTTTAAGTTTCGTTGTTTTAACTGTATGCATTACGATTAGTCAAACGTCCGATTGCAGTTGTTCAAAAAAAATTTAACTTCGTAACTGTTTTTAGGAATTGCAAACAGCTGTTGAATTTTTTCTTGTTATATTTTATTCTTTGATCGTTTCATATTTTCTGGCCAGTAATTTGAACAATTACCGAACAGAACAAAACAATACATAATTAAGGGGTGTTACATGTCTGTTATTCTATCTGAAACATACTTTTTTTGTTAAATATTGATTCATTAACTAAAAATCTTTGTCTTGGACTTTTCGCGGAATTCACCATGTTCAGTGATTTCATTTTCTTTTCTTTTTTTGACCTGATTTGCTTGTGTACTGGTGGTTAACAGAAAATTAAATAAATCCTGAAGTTTTAAGCGTAAAATTTTAATTTTTGGAAAGAAATCAATGCATACCTGAAAATGGTAAAGCATTGAAAATGCCTAAAAATGTTATGGAATTTTGGAAAAAATTGGTTTGGGGGGAATTTTTTTTTTTTTTTTTTTCTTGTCTAATATATTTATAAATCAGAATCTTAAAATTTTCGATTTTGTTGTGGATAAAAAGCTTACTGCAAGAAAAATAATAAAAACATTAATGCTTATTCTGAAAAAAAAACTGAAATGGAATTTGCAATTATGAACTTCTTGGTGGTCAAAAACGATGCGATTATCATTTAATTTCTTGCATCTTCAAAGAAAGGTTCTATTTTTACTTTATCATAAACAAATTCCAAACTTACAAATGCACAAGCGATCTGGGAAAAGTTTTTATTACATTGTGAAGCAATTCAGGTGTCAAAACGAATTATAACTGGAACATTTATCGAAAGCATTCAAAGAAATGGCGAACATCCTTTTTTTCAGATTTGATGAACAATTTAAACTGTTATCTATCCTGTTCGGTACAAGAATCGTTTATTTCACTAAATTTGCTCATTTCTACTGTTATGCAATGACATATTCTAGTTTCGATACATAATCTTAAAATCAGTAGATAACTTCCCGCCTTATGTCATTACAGGAAAAATTCGAAGGTCTCCAATTTTTTTTTATTGTAGTACCATGTGATTTAATTGCAACCTCTGCATAATTAATTAAGAACATTTATTTTTTTATGATCTTGATAGATCTGTATGTGGCAATTGCTTCATATTAATTAGGCAGCTATTCTTTAATGTTGCATCATTACATTTTTTTTTTATTTATGTATTCACTTGTATTTCCTTGTTACGTTCGCTTGCTTGCATAAATCATATCTTGTCTGCATGTGCAAATTTAACCCATATTGAAATCTGAACATTTTTTTCTCCTCATCAAGATAATGGTTTTTTTTCCCCTCTCTCTTCCTCATATCTGATATTAATCTTTGTCAAGATGGAAAAGTGTGGCAATTAAAATTCCGTTACTTGTTTACAATATTTGGTACATTTGTTACTTAGCAAGTTTTCGATCTAGTTTATTGGCTGCAACTTTCGTCATAAATATTTCGGATTTTTAACCAGGTGAAAGTATTTTTATGAAATTTATTCTTGCATAAGAGTTACAAAGAATATATGTAGCTGTGGCGGTGAGCTGTGCCTTTCGTTCTCTTTTTTTTTTTTTTTTTGATATTCTATGAAGTTTAATTGTTCTGGTTTTTTTTATGGCATCTTGCTAAGTATCTAGTATCATAATTTACATCCTTTAGAAATTACATTTTGCGTTCTTTTTAATTGGATAAATTAACATTACAATAGCATCGTGAATTAAATGGTTTTTAAATCGTCTTTATTGTAATATTTGTGCAAAACTCTTAATAATTTGCTCTTTCATTGTTACCCTTTCGGTTAACAATGCTAGCTCAATATTATTTATATCGTGTTGTTTTTGTAATTTATTTTTAATTTTCCTGTTAGATTTTAAAACGTTCGAAAAATTGCAGTAGTGAAGCTTTCATTGTATTCTTTTCTTTTAGGAACATTTTTTTGTCTTGCATGTTGTTTCGTTCATTTTAATTTTATTCTATTGCGTTTAAACGAGTATATTTTATTTAAATATTTGGAAAACTTTTAAATAATTTGTAACTTTCGTTGAATTCTACTTTAGTATTTATTTTTATTATATGATGTTTGTGTAGGTGATTTATTTTGTAAAATTCCGCTTAGATTTTCAGAACATTCGAAAAATTACAGTACCAAAAATTTCATTATTATTTTCTTTCGTAATATTTTTTTTTAACCTTTAGTATTACGTTGCATTGGTTTTAATATTATTCCATGTTGTGTTTCAACGATTTTATTTGTAATAACTCTATTATTTTTATTTGTAATTAATTTAATTTTTAATTTTTGCTAACTTATCGATAGCCTGTTGCAATTCTAGTAAGTATATTAATTATCACTTGGGGATGGCAACGATCAACGGTATCTTTTGCATTTAAGTATGCACATTCATAGTTTGGGGTTATTAATTATTTATTTTTTTCGATGACTGAAACTAGATCTCAAAATGCTAACAAGTTCTAAAATTTAGAATAATTATTTTTCAAAAGTTTTTCTAAAATCGCATTATGTTCGTTTTTAACTACTTCACGTAAGGTAAACTCGTTTATTTCCCGTACAAGTAAACAAATTTATTTATGCATTCTTATTTAAATAGTTTTGCAGTAATCATTAGGAATGAATTATTATTCTTGTCCGATGCGATTACTGTATATGTACTTGAATAACTAGACCAATTCCAACAATCTTGCCCGATTTAATTTCTCGAGACCATTGTATGATAAATCGATTTACGAAATTGTCAATTCAAATTACTTCCTTTTTATTTATTTTATTTATTTATTTATTTTGGTTGTCGTTAGATAGTAACTCTTCTAGCTCTCTAAATTGCTGTTTAATTCGAAGGATACAAGCTTCTGTTTTTTCGGTGTTAAAATCTATAATGGTAATTCTTCGCTTTTACATTGGCATTTTCCATTATGAGTGTTGTCTTGTTCTAACGTCAGAATTTGTTATTGCATTTGAATATGTTAAACCGGTTGTTTACTCTAAATCCATTTAATAGACGTCTTTCATATGGATATTTCATGATTTTTTTCTGTGGCTGTTTTAGTTTTCTTCCTTGATTATGTTATTTTTCGCTCAATTTCAGTATTACAATCGTGTTCGTTCCGTTCTTTGTGTGTGTTTGTGTGTATTCTTTATTTATGAAATAATTCTGATTGTTTTTATCGTGTTTCGTGTGGAATTGCACGTTGATAGAAACCTGTTTTTAGTACTGTGATTATTTTACATAAAAACAGAATTGTTTATTTTCCATATAGATTCGCAAAATGTACAGGTGTATATATAAACTTGCGAACCGAGCTACTTGCAGTTTAGATAGTGACGGTGTCGTCTCTATGAGCGGTTCGCGAGCTGCTCTACTCGCAAGGATGTAGCACCGTTAGAACACTATCTTCAGTGCAACTAATAAAATTCTCTCGGCTTTTTTTTTTATATTTATAAAGAGATTGAGTCAAAAATTCTATTAACCTCTTTCTTTTCTTTCATTATTTAACATTTCAAACATTCTGAAAGAAAGTTCGCGGTAGCTCGACCCCTTATTGATCAAATCTCGCTTGTTCCAAGTCTGTATGCTATCAAAAATCGTCATGTTGAATTACATGACTTTCTGCACGTTTAAATAGTCTTGGCTTAGTGTTAATAGATGTTGCGAGAATGGGGTGCCTGCTCTGATGTCTACCTCGTCATTTGAGCGTGGTTCAAAATAATGATATCCATCGCCAATGACAGTCGTGTTGAAGTGCGATGTCGTTAAATCTTCAATCAGTCATTCGATCGCTTTATGTTATAGAGCTCTACCCGTATTTCGAACGCATTTTATGATATGTAAATGTTCCAATTTTTTTACAAACTCAAGAGAATGTATATATAGAGTCTCCTCGACTTAGGACGAGTTCCGTACCGACTAACAAGTCGTATGTCGAACTGGTCTTCGATTTATAAATTTAACATAATTGTCATTGAAACTTGTTATAAAAGAATGTTGCCCGTAAAACACACATATTCTATATATGTACTTATAATTACTATACATAATGTAAGAAACACAAATATAATAATTACTATACATTATGTAAAAAAACACAAATATAATAATTACTATACATTATGTAAAAAACACAAATATATTCTATTATACTTCCTGTAAACAAAAATATAACCTGAAACTACGTTATGTTATTTTCATTTCGTAACGTCTTTATTTAAGTAATTTTTTGGTCACAAGTGTGCAAATGACTATCATGCGTAAAGTCGATTAGAAACTGTACCTAATTCTTAAAATTAAAGAACTATGTGCAGTTTTTGTCTTCAATAAAAAAAAAATTATAAACCTCAATATCTATAGTTCCGGACACAAAATGGGTTGATTCAGTGAGAAATGATCTGGAGCTGATGCACGTTACATCTGTCAAGGCTCCAAATCCTCCCGCTGGCACGGTGTGGGAGTTAAGAGAGCAAGATGCCAGTTGAAGTGCCGTCCTCGTCCCTTGATTGAGGCCCAAAATTATGAGGTCCGGCGGCAATAGCCCTTGTGTTGCTTCTACGTGCGACGTTAATAAACAAAAGCATTACGTCATGAAAGACACACGGTTCGTCTTTAGTGGCAACAGGGTTCTTTACTGATACGCGCAAAATCTTATCGAAACTCTTTACTGAGGCTGCAAATGACTACAATAACTCTGTTGTCAATAGCCCTCTTATTTGTGTTCAAATTCGACTCAAATAAACCTTGATGCCACTAAAGACCCGCCATGTTGCCGGAGCTGATGCACATTGAATCGGTCGGAGCCCAAAGTTCTCCCAATGGCGTGGTGTGGAAGTTAGGAGAGGGTCGTACCAGTTCAGGTGTCATCCTCGTTAGTTGACCGAGATTTAAAATCACGAGATCCGTCGCCAATAGCCCTCGTGTTGCTACTAGTGCGGCGTTGATAAAACCAAACCAAAAATCGATTTAAATAAACTGTAAATCAATTTGTACCACAACCACCATGTCACTGCGGTTTCACCATTAAAACTTTACAAATACTGAGAAACCTGAAGAGTGATAAAATTTTTTCATTATTTTAAGTTAGGAAATAAAGCTGTTATTTCTTCTTAACTTCCCAAAATTTATTCCATCGTTTAAAGATTTATTCATTAAAATTTTTTTTGTTCGGTTTAATGTTTTCGTCTTTGTGGATATAGTCTTATAGAAAGAGTCGTTCAAATTCCATTGACCACATAATTCTCCACCATGACCACCATGCCATCGCGGTTCCACTAGTAAAATCCTACTACACGTTTAAAAACCTTAATGGGATGGGGGAAAAAAATATCGTTTGAAGTTATTAAAAATTGTTTATCATTCTTTCAGACCTTAAAAGCTTATCCCATCATTAAAAGATAAATTTATGAAAAATTTAATCTGATAAATATATAAATTTCCTCGCAATTTAATTAATAACAGGCAAGATTTATAACAACATAGAAAACTCTTTTAATAATCCTGATTTATGATCGATTAAACTGTTCGCAAGCTTTTCCGTGACTGGAAAGAAAAATGAACTTCAGTAACTAGTAGTAACGTTTCTAACAGAACGAATTTTTTCTTATCGTTCTCTAGAAAACTTCATTATGTTAGTATTACAGTAAGTTAAAAGAACATGTTATGCGGTTCGATAGTTTGTATTTTTTTGGAACTAATCCGATTTGTATAATTTGTAAATAATCATGCTGTATTTCTCGTTATTACTTTAAAATTTGTTTTGTTATGTTATGGAACAAAATTATTTGAAATGCTATGCATTTAATGATGTAAAAATTTGAGAATTATTAGAATATTGAATAAAAATAATTTTAAAAAACTGTTCGATGCAAAGTTTTGCAAAGAACAGGTTTAGCCACCGTAGGGTGTTCACTTTTTTTTTTAGGTGTATTACTACATTCTTTATGTTCCATCGCCATCTTTTTACGCGTTCCAAAGCAATATTATTATTCTCAGATACTAAAATTTAAAGCAAACGATAAATTGTATTTTAAGCTAAATGTAATTACTGCTGCATGAAAATGAAAAAATTAAAATAAATCTTTATGTATTTTTGTCTTACGCTAATACTTCAATGAGGTGATTACAATTCCAACTGACCTATTGTGAATTGGTTGGAAGAAAACCAAACAAGTCACTTGTTTAAAAAGAGATTAAGGACTATATTTTTGTAGTTACACGAAAACCGAAGCAACTTTGGTGGCTAAAACTTCAAATAAAGCGTTAAGAAATTTTAAAAATTGTTTATCACTTCGCAGAATATTTTTTTGGTAAATTCATACATTTTTTCCTCTTCATTTTTATTGTCTTGTATATATGTTTATTATGATTGAACACCTGTAATTATAGTTATTTCTTCTACTAATATTGCTTAAAATTAATTTTTTTTCTCTTATGTGTTCTTCACAACATTTCGAGACAAAAGTCATAAAACAAAATTTTATTATTCTGATGATTTTATAAGTATTTAGAGTTAATGATTATTTATTAAATTATGATTATATAAGAACACCATGAACAAGAGATTGTTTTTGTTCATAGTTTAATACCTTTAGCTGTCGAAAATTGTTAGAAAACCTGGAAAAATAATATTTTTCTATAACGCCTCTTATTATCGTTAAAATTCAATCAAGACACGCTTCAAAAAATATTGGTAATTTTCTTAAAACCGTTGATTATTGATTGTTACTATTATTAGTAAATTGACGACCTAATTATCCTACTGATTTACTCTGATTTCATAAAAAAAAATGCATTTTTTTTTTTTAAGTACGAGATTAATTGGCACATTATGTTTCACGGTTTTAGAATTCCAATCTTTATTTTACTAAGCATAAAGTTCTCCAAGAATGAATTTAATTAGTAATAGAATTTTGTTTTTTATCTCGCTTCGCAAATTTATCCAAGAAAATAGAATGTTACTCGTCTATTTTTCTTTTTTTTTTTTTTTTTTTTTATTTATATTTACTTATTTCGCATATTTGAGAAGTATTTTTTTCTGTTAAGGTTGCTTCGAAAAAAAAAAAATTCTTTTGGAATTCAGAAAATGTTGTCGAAAAATAAATAACTACTGGCAACGTTGTTGCCACTCCATTAAGTATTAAAATGGAACAATTTTTGTTAAAAAACAGTTCCATTTATTTATTTGTATATATAATGCTATATATATCGTTTTGTGTTTTTGGATTTTATAGTAAAAGAATACATTTCTTTAATTTTTTTTTTAAAGAAATAGAATATTTTAACAGCGTTATTCAATTTATGCAACGTTCTCTGTGTATTGGAATATCATCTTATATATATACCATTTTTTCCCCTAGTTCGCTCATATTAATTCAGCTCTCGTTCTTGCAAACGATAATTCAAAATCTTATTCCACGTCGAATGAATAATGGGCCGAAATGGTAATTTTAACATCTTTTGCTGTTTGTTCGAAATGTTTATTCATGAATAAACCAATGTTGGCGACATATTTACGAGTCTAGCTGTGCCATGTTTACACTCATCCCCGTTTCATTACTCGCATTTGACACATTTGTGTGTTACTTGTAAAGACTACGGCAGATGAATTTCCAGAATTGTTGATTGTTCGAATTGGCAACAGATTGAACCGGTGTTAGTTGTAGATTTACGAGTGTGTTAAAATCGTTCTGACATTCCGTATCACAATTGCTGAGGTAGTTGACTCTGCCCTATTCATAACCAGACGATTATTTTTATTTTCGCAAACGATGTGATAAAAGGGTCATCTACCGTATGATCGTTTGTGTGGAAAGATAAGGTGAGATATACTCACCTACTCGTAGGGTAAAGTGAGGCATTGTGAAATGCGAAATTGTTTTGTAATGAATCGTAAATTTGGCACTGTGCTTTTTTTTTTTTTTTTAAAGAGGAGGAAAAGAATAGGAATATCTGAATTACGACTACAATGTTTGGGTTTGACGTGTATTTTTTCTTGTTTTAAGTGACTGCTGATGTGCCGAAGATTAATTATATCGTTTCCGAAGCCTCGCTATTTAACACCCCAACACCATTAGAGAAAATTTTTGAAGAATTTGTGGTGCTTTTTTTTTTTTTTTTAATTGGCAGTATTATGGTATACTTCACAAATTCGTTGGCATTGCCGATTTCAGGAATTTTTGATTTTTAGAATTAATTTTACAAAAATGTTTGGTTTTAATGCAAATAACTTAAAATGTGGTGAAACAAAGGCTTATTAATATATTTAAAAGAAATAAAAAACGAATGTTTCAGTATCATAAATAATAGCCGAATCAACATTTTAGTCAACACTAAACAAATTAAATTGTTTTCTTTATTTTTTATTTAATTTGTTCCAATAAAGACAAATATAATTTTTTACAAAAATTTCGACAGATTTTTGCTTTGACCAACGTTTTCTTATTAATATTTTGTCTCTTTTAACTTTTTGTGTCTTGAAATCTTATTTCCAAATTATCTCTTCAGAAATGATCTATTATTGTGCAACTTATAATATTATTATTTAACTCTTTTGGTTTTGTGTTTTTTCAATTGCTTTGTTGTCATCCCCAGTTCTGATTACTATTTTCATTCCTTTCATTTGAAGGACGACGTTGCCATAGCAACGACCCTGTGGCCGGAAAATCGTGGATTCATATCTGCCAGTATGTCGGGAATTGTCTTTCTATACTCTTGCATGGTGTCGTGTGGAAGTTTAGCGAGTCGCTTAGCTCCGCAAGTGCCTTTTTGTATATGTTATATTATTGCTCTATGTAAGATATATTTACATCAGTATGGTAAATAGTTTAATTGCTCTATTGACGTCGCACTTGGAAGCGACACGACGATTGGCAGCGGACCTCACATTCTTAAACCACGGTTGAGTGACGAAAACTTTTTCTGAACTTGCATTTTACGCTCCAAACTTCGACACAACAACATGAGGACTTTGTACCTCGGAAAACTTTAATGTGCATCAACCCCGCTCCTTGACGAGGCTTAGGACGCGGAATCTGCGACTAGAGTGATGAGCTCGCGACCATGACTACTCGACGACCGTGACCATGATTATTGAGGTTGATACATGCATAGGTTGATGTCGTCCAAGAAATTCTCGGTCACCCCAAACTTCGGGGGCCAATGTGGGCCATAACTGGTTTCGCAGGCCTCGTTCTCAAAATAGGTCTCTTGAGGAATATATTGAGTAAAATGTAACATTAATTTTTCTAACAAAAATATTTTCAGAAAAAAAAAATTAAAGGTCGAAATGTTGTTGAATGAGGTGTTATTTTTGTGAAAATATATTTCCGTATTTTAAATACAGCGGCATTTGATTGTGGCTGATAGCTGCTCGTAATGTGTTCTACGCAATGCTGAGAAATCATTCAAGGTCAAGGTTAAATAATCTCTCGATAATAAATTGCTTATCAGAGTAGAATATATATTGGCTCGTTATCGTTTTCATGGTGACATTTTTTTTTTCTCTCGTGTAGTAATTTCTCACGAAGTACGATACAAGAATGACTAATCGATAATGAAGCGTATTTGTAAATTTAAATCAATGTTTTTAATGAGTTTTCTGTTTCGTTGTTTATGGAAAAACTTTTTTTGAAATATGAAACATGTGAATCGTGTTGCAAAAATTTGAACTTTTTTAAAAATTTGATGTTTTTAGCTTGGTTAAGTTTTATTAGCGTAACACTAGATTTGGTTTGGTTGGTTTTATTAACGTCGCACTAGAGGCAACACCAGGGCTATTAGCAGAATGCCTAAGGGGGACTGAGCTTACCGAAAAGGTTTAGAATGACAAACTGGTCTTTCAGTAGACAATCCCCCCTGTTGTAAAAATAATTCATTTTGCCAATAACAGCAAACTGTGAGAAATAACAGTATTTATAGAGGAGCAAAGAACGAACGATAATAATTTCGAATTTCAAAATGAAACAAAAGCTAACAATGTATTTACGGATGTGACGACATAGTTCTAATACTTCCAATTTTGTATTACTTTTTTGGAATGCAAATCAACCTGTATTACATCGACGTCACAATTTCCTTCTATTAACGGATGCTAATGCTATTGGTGACAGACCTCGTCATTTTGAACCTCGGTCAAGTGACGAGGATGACACCTGAGCTGGCACCCCATCTCCTAATTTCCACACCACTCCATGGAAGGACTTTGAGCCTTGATTAAACTTGCGTCAGCCCCGGCTACACTAAGAGTATTTTGTGGCATCAAGGCTCGAACCCACGACTCGACGAAAGCCGCCGTCCGCGAGTCCTAGACCTTGACCACTAAGCTACCGCTGCCACGGTGTCTCACTTAGCAACACGAGGGCTATTGGCGTTGGACCTTTTAATTTTGGATATCGGTCAAGTGACGAGGACGACACTTGAACAGGCATATCCCCCTCCAAATTTCTACACTATTCCAACTGGAAGGACTCATCGGAATCATCACTGGCTACATGGCGGATCTTTAGGGGCATCAAAACTCGACGAAAACCGCTGGCTTTGAGTTCGTGTCCATTATCGATGTTTAAAGACAACACGCAATTTTGGTCAAATTATTTTTGCAATGAGAGGGTATAGAAGATATTTTATGCCAACGACCTATGGTAAAATTCATGTCATAAATTCTTGGCCAACACGAAAGCCGATTTTTCCGATTCGGGCTTCAAAAACCCAATCCTTCTCGCGACAATTTAAATATAACCTTGCGGAACAATAAACAAACGCGTTTTCCTTTTCAAAATATAAAATTTGTATCGAAAAAATTTGCTGAAATGTTGCACGCATATTCAAACGATTGCGCTGCGAAACTGCGTGCAACACTGTTTACTTTCATTATATGTTATTGCAAGGATGATTTGTTTTATAAATAACCCGCAGTCATGGATATTAATAACATATATTTTTTTTCTTAATCTTAATCGAGACATCTTAATTATATATGGCGTACACCAACTACGGTGTTTTAAAAGGCGATGAATTAAACGCATATAAATATCCTTGGAAAATATTCTTATAAAGATGCGTATGCACGTGGCGAAACGACGCTGTTCTTATTTCAATTGCGAATTCTCTTTGTGCTTGTGGCTGTGGTAGCTTAGTGGTCATAATCACGGCCGTCGGTCCTCGTCGAGCCTTGATGCCGTTAAAGACCCACCATGTAGCCGGGGCTGATGCACGTTAATTCTGTAGAGGCTCAAAGTCCTCCCAGAGGCGTAGTGTGGAAGTTAGGAGAGGGATGTCGGCTCAGGTGTCGACCTCGTCACATGACCGAGGTTCAAAATTACGAAGTCCGTCTCCAACACCTGTTGCTTCTGAGTGCAACGTTTATTACAATCAATCGTCTCGCAAGTGTATAAGCATCTTCAATATTCTTATTATTCTTACGTGTGGCCGCTATAACCTAGTGGGTATGATAGCGAACTTGCGGTCAGCGATGCTTATGTCGAGTCGTAGATTCGAGTCAAGATGCCGTTAAAAGGCCTTTCGTGTAAACGGATGTGATGGGCTTTAAATTTGTCAAGGTGCAATGTCCTGAGATTGGGTTGTTGTGGAAGTTTAGAGAATCTGATCCCACCAGAGGTGTCGTCCTCGTCACCCTACCGTGGCTCAAGATGTCTAGGTCAATCACCAATAGTCATGTTGCTCCTCATTCGACCCACCTCCGTTCCGCTAGATACGTTAAATTAAGTACTGCTCTCATAATGTCATTTTATAAAACCACCCGTGTGGTGTGTATGGGTGTAAAAGCTCATGCATGTCGCAAGAGCGATCCTTCTCTATTTTCGACCCTCCTTTTTGTCAACCAATTTTTGTCTTTTCCCCCCTTTATTTTCACGTCTAGACCACAGTTAAATCTTGTTTGGCGCAGCATAGCCACATCTGGCTCTTACGCCATTAAAATTTACATTCACTCGCTCATGTCGTAAGAGGAGACTAAAATGGGTACCCAGTGACTGCGGGGTATGACCGGGCACGCAGCCGCTAGGGATTATATGAGGGGACTGGCCCTCCAGGTTGGCGACCTCAGGGACTTGTTTTCTTTAGGTAGGTATGGGCATCACACGACCCCGAGGCCCCCTAGTGAACTTGTTCTTTCTCTTGGTGTTTACAGTCTTTGTTAAACACGAGTGACGCACACCTCGGGATACCTTAGGGACCATTTTCTATTTTCGACTCTCCTTGTCATCCATGTTTTCTTGTGAAAATTTTTCACGTCTTGATCACAGCTTTACCTTGTTTGGCACTCGCAGCATGGCCACATCTGGCCCTTGTGCCATTAAAATACTATCTCTCATAAAAGCAATATTCTTTGTCAACTTATTTGAGTTTTATGATTATGTATTATAGCATTCCACGCAAGAAATTAAGTAACGAAAAGATCCAACTTAAATGTAAATACCTGCATGGATATTGTCAAGTCTCTATCTAATTAAAATAACTTTTAAACTGTCGTATCTCTCGATTCAATCTCCATCGTACATAATTCGAGGATCGCAGTCGGAAATGTTATTTCAACCCAACGCAGTGGACAAATGCGATACTCGTCCATCTGATCGATCATCGGGTCGTTGCCGTTAATGTAAACAGCCTATGGTATAAACTGTCCCATTCATTGAAGGGAACCTACATTTTGTCAGATTAATATGTATGTTCTAACATGGGCACTGTCCCCCTTTAATGAAGTGCATATTGTAGGGTGTTGTGGTGCAGCTGCGGTATTGGATATACTGGTATAGTTATAGTTTTTATGGTTTAACTTCGATAGAGATCGTTTATTTTTTGTTATTGTGGTTTGTCTTAGCAAAGGGGTGGTTCGTTGTCACTATCTCTCGATTTTTAGTGTTTCTATCTTAATTGATTTGTAGGTTATTGTGCATAATATGATCCAATAGGGTAATGTAACCTCATCTGACTTCAGATTAGGAGGTAGCGTGTTCAAATCCACTCCCGTCGCATTCGATGCGACTTCTTAATGACCGTGGTAGTCGAATAGTCACGGTCACAACTAGCCGCTTTCTCTCGATTTCTTGTCAATTCCAGTGTTTCTATCTCATATGCTTCGAAGACTCCGCGGACAGGACTCAACTGGGTGTTATTAACTCGTCTGACTCCAGAACAGGAGGTTGCGTGTTGAAATCGCGCTCCGGTCGCGTTCGAAGTGACTTCAGATGACCACGGTAGGTGAATAGTCATGGTCGCGGCATAAGTAGCCAGAGGTGATGTTCAAGTCAAGCCACGGTTTCGATTGATTGTTTATCAAAGTCGCACATAGAAGCCAGACGAGGGCTATAGGGGTCGGATTTCTCAATTGCTGACTATTCTTGCGTGAGGTGGAAAACTCCTGTTTCGAATCCAGCCGTTGTTATTTGGAGGAATAGAAGTTGTTGCACTAATAATAAACTAAGACATAAAATCCTCAAATATGGAGGAGTCGCGGGTAGTCTAGGTTTACGATCGTGAACTATTGGCTGACATTGTTTTCGTCGAGCCGTAGGTTCGAACCCTGAGGCCACTTAAGTCTCCTCGTGTAACGGGGCTGATGCACGTTAAATATAGTCAAGATCCAAACAGAGTTGGTCTTCTCTTCAAAGGGGACGCATCCCCGGGTTACCCTAGCGATCCTTCTCTATTTTCGACCCTCCCTCTTGTCAACCATTTTTTTTTCTATTTTTCTCGCCTATCTAGACCACAGTTACATCTTGTTTGGCGCAACATAGCCACATCTGGCTCTTGTGCCAGTAACCTTCACTTTCACTCACACCCTCTCCCGCATGTTGAATCGATGGAGTCTCAAAGTTCCCTTTTGACGTGGTGTGGAAGTTAGGATAGGAGGTACCCGTAGGGTATTGTCCTCGTCATGTGACCGAGGCTCAAAATATGAAGGTCCGTCGTCAATAGCCCTCGTTTTGCTTCTAGTGCGACGTTAATAAAACCAGCCTACATTGCTCAAAATTGCGGTGTGCCTTGCCAGTAATGTACATTCTGCAACATTTCGATATAAAATCGAATACAATTGTAGGGGCAAGGTGTTCATAAGCGATATGTAGATAATCCTATCATGTGAATCGGTATACTCCAAACTGCCCTGACGTCACGTGATTCCCACGTCTTTCTTGAGATCTTTTGGTGTTAATAGTTTTAAAAAATCGAATCGTACACCACTTCCAATGACTCTGAAATCTTTTTTTTTTTTTGGAAAAATAAATGCATTTAACTTTAACTGTAATATACCTAAGGTCGGTTTTATCGGATCATTGCTTTCCTTGTATAAAACCACAAAAACAAACGATCACACTATTACAGTGATGTAACCGCGTGCGGAGAAATCGCGTAACTCGTCAATCTGTCACACCTGAGTAAGAATTCTCGCCACCTGTTATTTCAAGTCTTGATTATTTTTCGTAATTCGCGTTATCCTACATACATGAAACGTTCGTTTGTACTTTTAAGCTTAAAAACATTCAAAAGTCCTTAAATTTGGGAAATATTTCTCTTATGAAACTTTTCAGTCTAATGACCGATGTGTGAGTTTCTATGTTTTTCAACGTCGCACTGGAAGCAACACGAAGGCTATTGGTGACGAACCTCGTAATTTTGAACCTCGGTCAAATGACGAGGACGACACCTGAATTGGCACCTCCACAGGACTTGAGACCTCGACAGATTTATCTTGCATCAGCCCCGCTGCACTTTGATTCTTTAATGGCATCGAGGCTCGAACCCACGACTCGACGGAAACCACTTTGGCTGCGAGTTCGCGCCGAATTTCTTCTCTAAAAAAGATCATGAGTTCGTATTTCATCGTGTTATGAAGGCAGCTGAACTTGCTATGCAATTTTTTTAAGGTCGCAAGATCTTTCCCACCAGAGCTGCAAAAAGCTGTTGAGGTTCAAATCGAATTCGCCATGAAGAATCTAGCGAAACAGAATGAAGGTTCAACAGGTTTTAAAACTTGGCAACCTACAAAAGACGAAGAAGGCATTGCGACATTTACCTTGTTGTGGCCGCGATAGCCTAGCGGTCATGATCGCAGCCGTCAGTCCACAAAAGACACGCCGTGTAGCCGGGCCTGATGCACGTTAAATCTGTCGTGGCTTGTAGTCCTCCTGTTGGCGTGGTGTGGAAGTAAGGAGAGGGGGTACCAGTTCAGATGTCGTCCTCGTCACTTGGTCGTAACTCAAAATTTCGAGGTTCGTCGCCAATAGCTCTCGTGTTGCTTCTAGTGCGACGCTAATAAATCCAGTTTATAAATCTATTCATATCAATGAATTTAAATATATAACGTTAGTCTATTAAGTTGCATAAGAAGAAAAATAAGTTTTAAAACTTGAAAGTTTGAAACAAGAGTCTGAGCTCGCACACACCCGTAATTCGTGCTCGGGCTGATTAATTTTATGGGATATAGATCAACACAAAGGTCATTATCCTGTTATGGGATTCAAGGAGTTTAGTCACTGGGATTATAACTTGTATTCTGCCTGGCCGAACTGTTAAGATGCTTTCCGCTTGATTGAATTGAGAGTTTCTCCTGTCATCCACTTTCGATCCAGTTCAAGTGAAATTTTAGAACTGTAACGTTATGAAATCAGACAGAACTTGTTGCAATATGAATACGTTATGTTACTTAAACCAAAAATGGATAGTATGCTAGTCGGCTGTCACGTGAAGTGGGAAGAATTAAATCCAATATCGTAGTGATCGATTTATATTGAAAATAGTTAGATATTGATTCGTTTTTACCATATTTCACTTTTTTTTTTTTTTTTTTTTTGGGGGGGGGGACGGCAACGCTAAATTAATTGTTAATGTGTTACGGTGTTTGTTTATTGACCTTTTTTACGATTCCCTGTTACCCCGACACGAGGGGCTGTTAAACATTGTTAATGATTGTTTCATTAACGTCGTGAAATCATAATTTCGAATCTCGATCAACTGATGAGAACGACGATTAGGTGTATCCCTCTTGCATAACTTCCACACCATCACAAAGTGAGGACTCTGAATCGATTTTTCTAATGAATCTTTAGTGGCAACGGTGGCCATGACCTTTCAGCGACTGCCGCAGCACCTGATTTGGAGTCAACACGCTAATGCAACCCCAATTACGCAGGATGGTCTTCCAGAACGCGCTGTGATCAGGACACAGCCGATTGGTTCTGGTCAAGAGAAAGTAGCCGGCATTGTTTCAGTAAAGTTCTGTTGCAATTAGCAAAGGTCTGTCGAGTAATCCGGCTACATCTGTCAAAAGCTGAAAGTCCTCACGTTGGTGTGGTGTGAAAGCATGGAGAGAGTGGTGATGGCTTGTGTCGATCTTAACAGTAGCTCAAAATTACGATCGATTGACAGTGTTTTAACGTCATACGTAGAAGCAACAGAATGTCTGTTTACGACTAATCTCATAATTTTGTGACGAGTTGGCATCCACTCTCCTAATTTTCACACTTTCCCTAAGGGAGGATACTGATTTTCGGTACGTGCGGTCATGAACGCAAGACTGATCACTCTGCTATCATGGTCCTCTAAAAATATTAAATGCGCATAACAATTTTGAACCATGAACATATTTGACATACGGAATTCCTCCAAACAGGTCTTTAATGGGAAACAAGGCTCGAAACCGTGGCAAGACTGGAGCATCGCCGAACACAGTCTCGATGCTCGGACCATTCGGCTATCAAAGCCACATGTATTACGGGGAAGAATGCAAATCTAATTTAAGGGCACGAGTACACATATGTAATTCAATTTTATATCAATATTAACATATTTTTGTGTTTATAAAAGTGTGTTCGCAATTTGGGTTCTGTTCTGTGACCGAAGAAATATCGTTGTGCGCGAACACGCGAACAGCATTGGTTCACAGGGTCGTGAGTTCGAATCTTTATGCGGCTAAAGACATGCCTTCAAAGGCTTATCTTTAGGCAAGGACGGACATTCCACGCTCAAGACACCTTAGTAATCTTTTTTCCCCCCTTTTCCTATTTGATTTACTGTCTTTGGTAAACACGGGTGATGCATCCTCTGGATGCCCTAGCGATCCTTCTCTACTTTCGTCTCTTCCCTCTTGTTAACTTTTTCAATTTTTTCTCACATAAATCACAGCTTTTTTGTGGCCGGTGTTTTTCGTTCAGTCGCGGGTTCGATCCTTGGCCGCCAAAGACCCTCCATGTAGTCGGGGCTGATGCACGTTAAATCTGTTCGGGGCCCAAAGTCCTCCCAAAGGTGTGGTGTGGATGTTAGGAGAGGGGGGTGCCAGCTCAGGTGTCGACCTCGTCACTTGACCGAGGTTCAAAATTACGAGGGCCGTCGCCAATAGCTCTCGTGTTGCTTCTAGTGCGACGTTAATATAAACTAAACTAAAAATAGTTCACAGCTTTTTCGCGCACTGTTGCCACATTTTTCTATTGCGCCATTGAAATACTACCATGCACTCAATTGTCTTTCCAATTTTTTTTCTCCCATCTTTACCTTATTTGGAGCAGCACAGCCACATTTGGTTTTTGCGCCATTCAACTGGACCATCACTCTCCTCCAGTTACCGTAGTGTGGAAATTTGGACAGGGACTTGCCAGTTCAGATGTCTTCTGCGTCACTTGACTGAGGCCCGTTACTATTAGCCTTAGTGTTGTTTCTAAGTGTGACAAAGAAGCAAAGCAATAAAAGAAAAGAGCTCCAGAAATCGTCCTTTAATCTCGAAACACTGTTAACACATCATGATATCCTGTTTGTCATATAGTTTTGTCCTGCAGTTCTATAAAATACCCTTTTTTTTTTTTTTTTTTTTTTTTTTTTGGAAAACTCTAATGTATTTCGAACCTCGAACAAAACCAAAATTAAACGAATTAAGGATAGTTTGAAAAGAAAGGTTTTAAAAACTTTCTATCTGGATTTGAAGAAGTAGGGAGAGGAGAGGATTGTTTTAAGTTTTTTGTGTTTGGAAATTTTCTTCTTTTAGCAATAGGGGAAAAAGTGGTTCACTTACTCAAGTTGTCCCGTTGAACCGGTTTATGATGGGTGAATTTTATTCTAGAATTGCTCCTTGCCAGGTTTTTTTTTTTTTTTTCCTCCCTCTTTAACTGAAGTGTTAAATTACGATTCGATGAGAAAGTATAATCTGTGCTGTAGGTGGAACAGTGGTTGATGGATGTATCAAATAACCGAAAATTGTTTATTTCTGGATTCGGATTCGTTGTGGTTCGGATTCGTTAATGATCCGGATCCGTTCAGCTAATTTCTGTATGTGTGTGTGAGTTTTCAGATCAGGAAACTCGTTCTGGATCGTTGATAGTTTGGGTTTATAGCATGAAATTAAATTTCGCAAATTAAGGGCAATGTTCCCTGGTTAGACAGAATTATTTTTAACTTCTTTAGAACAAATGATGGATTGTTTAAATTTGCAGCGTCCGCTTGATATCACTCTTGGAAGCATTATCAGAGCTATTGGCGACGGATATGCCATGTCATTGAATGGTCATAGTCGCGAGCTTCGGGGTAGGTTGGATTGTGCCACGTGTTCTTGAGTCCTGATTCCACTCACTGTCTGTGTGGAATAAAGAAGACTAGTTCACTTTAAATGGAATTGAGCCTCGAAATTTTAATGTTAAATAGTGTGGAATTAGTGAGGGAGGTGCTAGCTCGGGCGTCATCATCGTTACTTAACCGTGGTTCAGAAGTCTTATCACCAATAATAGTGTTGCGCTTTTGACAAGTGTACGGTCACAATCGTTTGCATACCAGCTATCCACATGGTCGCCGTATCCTAGTAGTCATATAGGGACTTGCCTACTTTAGGCAAGTGCCGGCATCTTCCTATAGGGGTTTACTATATTTGGTAAACACTGGTGACGTATTCCGTAATACCTTAGCTAACTATCATTCCTTAGGGTTTTCGTTCAGTCGCGGGTTCGATCCTTGATGCCATTAAAAAACCTCATGCACGTTACATCTGTCGGGACAAAAGTCCTCCCGTTGGCAAAGTATGGAACTTGGGAGAAGGGGTGCCAGCTGAGATGTTGTCTTCGTTACGTGACCGAGGCTTAAGATTAACGTCGCCAATAGCCCTCGTGTTGCTTCTCAATACGATGTTAATAAGCAATCACCATTTAATATGTTTTTAATATTGTTTGTTATTTTAAAAAAAATTGTGCCTTTTCTTGGAAAAAAAAAAAGTTTGAAAGATAACATAATTATAAGAATGGGGTGAACTAAGAGACTGAAGATTGTGTTGAAAATTTTAAGTTATAACCTATATATATAAAAACTGCCTTAATTGTTTTTTTAAAAAAACCTATTTTTGTTAGGAGTAAACCTGAAGGCGACTTATGCTCGAAAAGCATAGAATCTCAATATTACTGTAATAGAATTTGGCACTTGTCTAAATTCTCGTCGATTGTGAAAGCTGGCGCAGATCTAGTCAAATTTACGCCAATCATTTCCTATCCAATTACATCAATCGGATCATTGTTTGGCGACAGTCTTCTGGGTAGGCGATAATGGTCAATAGGATTTTACCCATCTACCTTGACTTCATTTTTATTATTAATTAAATTGTAACTAATGTATATATTAATAATGGGAAGTTTATTTTTTTAAAATTAAATGTACACCACGTCTGTTAATTTGGATTATGCATGTGCTTCAAGTTGGTACGTAGAAAATTCTACAAGAAAAATATTCTTATACACAATAAAATTATTCCTCAAAATTTACCTGAAATAATATATATTTGTGAAATATATCTAATATTAAAATATTTATATCTTAAAGAAATAGTTTATAAATTAAAATGAGGTAGTATTTTTAAAATCAAATATACTTAATATTTAAAAATATATATTTATGGTTTTATTGACCGCGTAATAAAAAATGAATCAAATTTTTGCGAAATTTGAATCATTGTGTACATTAATACTATCATCAGCTGTAATGTCACGCAATAAAATTAGTAAATTTGTTAAATGAAATCAAATTTTAAAAAATTTAGAAGTTTTGATGAACCCCGTGATTGTGTTACCCGAAATCTTTATCAAGTTTCTTCATGGAAGTGATAATTAAATATTTTCAAAATAAATCATCCCCCCCCCCTCCATACGGTGTATAAAAACCTTGTTTGAAACACTATCAAAAAACATCTGTAAGAGGGGGGGGTGAACGAGTTTTTTGAGCTGTCAATTTTAATTGTGCAGTAATTAATGTATATATTCGTAATAATTTAGTTTTTCTTAATGGCATCACTTAAAAATTTGGCGACTTTTCCATTTACGCTAGATTAATTAACACTCTTCCGTAAAATACAGATTTGTGTATATTAACAAACAAATCGTCAAGTTTAATATTTTTTGTTCACGTTTCAAACCAGCATACGATTTGCAACTTTTTAATTCTAATTTGTCTATATATTTTTTTTCTCTTCAAATGTGAAAAATTAGTGCTCACGACAGAAAGAATTTTTTTTAAAAATAAGTCTTGATTTAATGAAATATTTTTACAAATCGGGGGAGAATTCACGTAATCGATAGCAGACATTTTAGTGAATCACAGATGCTAAGTTCGGTTGTTAATAAGTATCGCGCAGTCTTTGAAAGCAAATTGTTTATATTAGTATTATCTTTTTAATTATATTTCTGAAGTTGTTCTTTTTACCTATTGTGTCAATCGTTTGATCTTATTGTGATTAAAGTAGAATGCTTTTCTGATCAATCGATTGTTGTTTAAAGATCATTCAATTTTAAAAGGACGATCCCGGCTTGATAAATCATATTTTTGTCAATATTCTTACAATGAAACAAATTATTAATCAACTGAATTGCATTGAATAATTTTAAAAACACTTATATTTTGTACAGGAAGCAACTCTTCGTTAGAACACATGTAGTTGCAATACAAGATAAACTCATCCGAATTTCAAAAATTGCGTTAGGCTTCGATAGAAATTGTACTTATGTCATAAAACACAATTTAGGGTGTCGATTCATCACGGAAATTGATGCAAGAAACGTGTACATATCATACAAATGGTATAAAAACATCCTGTCCACTAGGTTCAACATCCTTCGTTTGATAAACTTAAGCCTAACAGTTTAGTTACTCTTTGCATCGATAGATGGCGCTGCTATCCATCTCAATGAAGGCGGGAAATAATTCATTTGATGCAAAACATAAGCTGTAACTCTTATCTGAATGAAGAATTAATTTTATTTTTTTCAACTAAGAGTTCGCATTTTTCTTATTAAAACTATTTGAGACTTATTTTAAGAATTTTTAATGTTATAAATATTTTATCTGTCTGAATGATATGAAATATTTCTTGCAATGGACGTCGTACGCATATTTATTTTATCGTTTTAAAAAGTGAACAGAAAATTTAAAAATGCAATTATTTATCGTTATGAGTAATGTTTACTATGAAAGTACATTTATTATTCAAACATTAATATAAATGCAAACGATTCTTGAATTTGGAATCTGTAATTCCTCAAAATATTGTTCGCTTTCAAACGCTAATAACGAATTTTCATTTCATTTTTATGGAGAATTTAATGGAAGGTTTATAGAATTTTAAATACAATGAATGCATAATGAGTAAATGTTGTATTCAATCGAACCATTTTTAATTGCGAAACGTAGTTAAATTATTGGGGGCGTACTTTTAATTAATTACTTTTGTTAAAGAAATTTCTTCTATTATTATAATTCCCATTGTTTTGAAAGAAATTGTTTGGAGTGAATTTTTATAGCAAAATAAAAATTGAAAAATATTTTTTTTTTTTTACTCCTTCATATTTTCAACGAATTATTTTTCTTTTTAATTTGTTCAAATGAGAATATTATTCAAATCTGCGAAACAAAGCGACATCTTGCAAAGAAGAGGGGGAAAAAAATCCTATTTCCGGACACTGAAGTTAATGTCCTCATTTAAAACGCGAAAAATATAAACGACAAATTCGTTCCATCGTTGGCCATGCAAGTGATGGATCTGCATTTGTTGAATGATTGATACGATTAAAAAAAAAGCCTTTTTAGGTTCGTTGTTCGCTATTGGCGTTTACGATTTGGCGTACTCAATCACACTTGGCGTTGAAAACCTCGATCTGCTTCCATGAATTCTGTGTCATTAGTGAAATCTAAGCTCATTAGGGAAAATTTTAACTGTTAACTGGAAATTGTTATGAGAATATGCTCTACTGATTCGATTGGTTGTTTCACTGTTTGTATTATATTTTGTGATTTTTGAGGATCAAGATCGAATTCATAGCGAAGGAAATAAAAAACAAAACACTGATTTTCGAAGGGAAACTCATTAGCAATTGGATTATTTATAAGTTAAGGAAATCGTCTGCATCGAATGCTAAAATGTAAAGGCGCCGTAATGTTCTTTTTATGTAACTATTGGAACAGTATTATTTCAGGGTATATATATATATATATATTAGAAATAAAATATCCTTTTCCGTAAACATTTAATAGTGATTCATAATTTTAGGCGCTGGGTCCTTGACCTATAATTAAAAAAGCTAATTATCCGCATCTATATTAGTTGCATTATAAGTTGCGTCATAAAAATTAAAATGACGCAACTTTCATTTTGTAAGAACATTTTTTAATGAGACCATTACTGTTGATTACTGTATAAAAATTTTTTTAGAAGAATATTATGAATCAAATGATTCATTCGTAATTATTTCAAGATATATTATCTTGTGTCGTAGTTCGTATTGGAAATGAGCGTTGCCAAACTTGTCTCACAATTAAAATGTTTTTATTCTTGTCCAAAAATGAAATGAAGATATTTACGACTTATTCGTACCGAATTAATTATAACTTGTTTTAATACAGAATATTTTTATTAAAAATCATCGTTAAATTATTTTTAAAAAAATTTCTGTTACTATTCTTTATCCTTAATACTAACTTTTGTTTTATCAGTTTTGAATTTAAAAAAAAAATACAGTTGTAGTTGTGGAAAGGATGGCCTCTGAAACAAGATATTGACGTCCCTTTATTAGCCATCCAAATGGACTATTGTGTTAGGTGGCTCACTTTTGGCGTACCAGATCATTTTTCAATTTTTAATCGTTTGCTTTAATTGTAATTGCATTTAGCTTAAATATATATTCAATTTAATAATTTATCGTTTCTTTTTATTTAAATATCGGTAAAGTTTACTATTGTCCATTTCTCGATATTTCTTCGGAAACTTTAATTCGTCTATTTAATTGAGTAATTGAATAATAATTTAAAAAAAAAAAAAAAAAAAAAAAAAGCGCATCTTCGGAGATAAATCTGTTATTTGCAAAACTTTGCATAGAACTTTTTTTAAAAATTAATTATTATTGTGAAATACAAGGTGTGCTTGATAAGTAATCCTTCCTCTTTGGCAACAGAACTTTTTTATTTTCAATTCTATTGTCTTTTTTCTTATTATAATTGAAATCTACCTGTGTACAAATTTATTATCTATACAAATAAACCACTTCACAAAATTTTTCACATTTTTGTGGTAATGTTACAAAAACTGTTAACATTTTTGACACAGACCCATCACTTTCCACGTGTTTATGCCAACTCGCGACTATCCGGGCAAATCCCTTCGCATAATTCCGGTGGAGGTTGTCGATAGCAGGGATTGGTGGAAACTTTTGCCTCGCTATCGAAATGAAAGTGTTGTGCTTTTTAAGTGGTCAAGGTCGCGGGCTCATGGCTGGTATAGCCTCTGTTAAACCGCAGATTCGAGTCCTAGTGATATTTAAGACCAATTTATTGAGGCTCTTATAAGTTCTTCCGCAGGCATGATGGGGAAGCTTGGAGAGCGGGTGCCAGTTCAGTTGTCGTCCTCTTGTTTCTTCTAAGTGCTATGTTAATAAACAATCATGTTCAATAGTTTTGTTTTCGTGTCTGAAAACAAATTGAACTGAAATGTGATCTTCTGTTAACCTTTCACTTCTCATTAGTTGACCGCGGTAGACATGTAATAGTTGTCGTGAACTGATACCACTAAGAATTGCCGTGTAGCGGGATTGATGCACGTTAAATCTATCGACGTGGGCGTGGTGCGGAAGTTTGGATAGGGAGAGGCCACAGCCCTGGTGTCGTCCTCATTACTTGACTGGAAGCTCAAAATGTCTCGGTCCGCGTCGCCAATTGCCTTGTTCTCGCTTCTTAGTGCGACGGTAACAACCAATAAGAAAAATCACCTTCCATTGGAATGACTACCTAGAATATTTGGTGTTTTTTGTTTACTTGGCGAAATTCTTGTTATTTAAGACCTTTAAAGTAGCAGCGGTAGCCTAGTAGTCAATGGTAGCGGACTTGCGATCGCCGTTCTCGTCGAATTGTGGGTTCGAGCTTTCCTACCATTAAAGACCCGCCGTGTAGCCGGGGCTGATGCATGTTGAAGTCCTCCCGATGCCATGGTTTCGAGACAGGTGCCAACTCAATTTTCGACCTCGATCGTGGTTCAACATTCTGTGGTCTGTCACCAAAAGAACCTCCTGAGAGCGATGCTTATAAACAATCACAATCGAGACATGAAAGTGCTTTAGGTTCGAACGCTCAATATCTTTTTATTTTCAGGATAATGCTAAATGTCTAATCCTCGAGTCATTGTTTAATTCGCCAAACATTAAATCACTGTGTATAGCATTTTCATTAATTAATTTGTAGGGATATGGTGTCCTCAAACACTTAAGTGCTTATAAACGCACTGGTGTAAATGTAAAATGGTAAAGTACCTTGCAATGAACTCGTTCAGAAATTAATATTAGATAGTAAAAATGGAAGTTAAATCGGCTTTCTTCTCGTTAATCATAGTTTACATGGATTAAAGCTCGAGATTATGATTTTGAATAAGAATTTAGAACACTTGAATGCGGCGGAAGGGGTGGTAAGGAGATAGATTGTCAGGAATTCATTCTATAGATTTTGGAAGGAGAATTATTTGAAAGAGAAAGGGAAATGTATGATGTACGAGTTAAACAAAAGCTTTCCTCTAATTAAGGGTTTTCTATGTGGTTGATTTAATTTATCGCGTTCTACACTGTGAATTTTATAGATCGGAAAAAGTGTTAATCTTACTTAATCTGCTAATTATTAGGAATATATTCGGTGATTTTTGTGGTTATGGCTTAGGTTTTTGGATGTTGGAAGGTTGCGCGTGACCGACATTGTTTTTAAACGAAGAATTTTGAAAAGTTACGCCGAGTTTTGTATTTTGATCATTCTTGCTTTTAAGCTTCTCTATTTGGGTTAGGGGAGACGTGTTTTAGTTAATTTTTTTTTATTAACGTCGCACCAGAAGCAACACGAGGGCTATTGACAACGGACCTCGTAATTTTGAACCACGATCAAGTGACGAGGACGACACTTGAGCTGGCACCCCCTTTCCAAACCCTCGCCAACGGGTAGGGGAGACGTGAAGGAAAGTCCTTATATGGTTTTTTATGACTTCTTTTGGGCAGAATTTTGTTTTGTTGGATTCCTTACAAACATCTAGTTTTTTTTTTTCATGAAGTGATTACACGAGTTGTGATGAAACAAACAGTAGTGGCATTAAAATTCAGTAATTAAGAAATAAATTGTTTTCTAAAACTCTGCTTCAATTTTCTTCGTTTATTCCTTGGGCTTGGTAATCCATTGACGAATTCGTTGGTGTTCGAATTTAAGATCATATTCTACTTAAGACGTGGCGTGCGAAATAATGGCTTTTTGACATCATCGCTTAAACAAAAAAAAGTATTAAATAGAGGCTAATAAAAATTACGAGTTTGGGACGAATTTTACTCCATTATATATCCTATATACGCAGCAGTAGGAAAGCATGGTCGTTATTATTTGTAGAATAAAGTCGCATTTTGTAGCCAAAAATGCAAATATCAATTAGGTACTTCAGCTAAGTTCGTAGATATGTGGTACTACTGTGTATACACGCGAATATATGTGGTACTACTGTGTATACACGCGAATATATGTGGTACTACTGTGTATACACGCGAATATATATATATATATATATGTGTGTGTGTGTGTATGTAACGTATTTATTTTAACTATTGTTCAATAGTAATGAATCAGTCCATACATGGCCGAAATACTTTTAATTCCATATTGTAGCAGACTTTAGTCGGGCTTCGGCCACCAAAGGCCGAAGCGAAGTTACCATACAAATCTCAGATGATCATCGGAGAGAGGACGAGCGTAAGAGAACAGCAGTTTGGTAATGAGAAGAGTATAGGGCGTTTTTCATTGTGTTTTGCTATTTATATGAGGGAAAATTCATTTAAACGTCAGAGTCCACAAAGTCTGAATAGAGGGACTTCAAGGGAAGATAAGTATAGACCTAAAGTCTGGTAGGGATCATCCCTACAGGTCTGTTCCGATGGGAAGAGAGCATTGTCAGCAATTTATTAGAACGTGTGATTGAATTAATTGAAAAGAATAAAGGAATTGTATCAGGAAATACGAATGAACATTATCGTTTAAAGGAGAGAATGGGCAAATTTAGTAAATTAAATTATTTAAGTGAGAAATTAATGTGAATTAAGTTAAATCATTACATATATGTGGTTCTACTGTGTATATACGCGAATATATATATATATATAATGTATATGTATATGTGTGTGTGTGTGTGTGTGTGTGTGGTACTGCTGTATATACGAATATATGTGGTACTGCTGTATATGAGAATATATGTGCTTCTACTGTGTATATACGCGAATATATATGTGCTACTGCTGTATGTACGAATATGTGTGGTACGAGGGTCATTCGATAAGTCCAAAGAAATTCCAAGAGATGGTGTTCGTAGCATCGAAAAAGGTTTCTTTTAAGTTAGCATCATGACTCACTAGACAGCTGTCTAAGTCTCAGTTATTCGTGTTCGTGATCATGACGCCTTTCGCACTTCGAAAATTCTTCATTACTTTTCCGGGCGATGCGATCATCATCGTCTTTGCAGCTGATACACCGGATGCGATCCATTGATTTGATTGTTGCTTGGTTTCCGTTGTATAAAGTTGAATCCATTTGTCATCGACGGTGAGAACTCGACGCGGCAGCAGTCAGATTTTGATTTGGCAACAAACGACTACGAAATCAATACCAACTTACGATCTAATTTCAAATTTGTTTATGATCCGTTTAGCAAATGGCAACACCCAATGGTAACAATTTACCTTGATGTCATCTGTCTTCAAATACAGGTATTTTTTGATCCACCCTCGTAACTATTGTGTATACAGATAGGTATGAAGTAACTATTGTGTATACAGATAGGTATGAGGTAACTTTTGTGTATACAGATAGGTATGAGGTAACTTTTGTGTATACAGATAGGTATGAGGTAACTATTGTGTATACAGAGATGAGTATGAGGAAATTATTGTTTATACAGAGTGAGTATGAGGTAATTATCGTATATACAGAGATGAGTATGAGGTAATTATCGTATATACAGAGATGAGTATGAGGTAATTATTGTGTATAAATATATGTAAGGAATTACTGCATACATGTAAATAGGTAATACATGTAATAACTGTTGCATACGTATACATAGGAGGTTCCACTATATACGTATAGTTTCTGTCAAATATGAAATATTTTCACTATATTACAGGTAAATGCGAGGGAACTACGGTAACTTTTTTTTTTTAATAATTTAAATATATTGTAAAAATTACTGTAAACTCAGTATAAAAAAGAAAATATTTTGAAATATAATTTTTTTTTTGGCAAAAACTATTATGTATTTGTTGAGTGGTCGGCTGAGTAAAACAATTGAATTTAATCCATTTTAGATTCTTATGTGATAAACCGAGTCTTGGGCGAGAAGCACTGACTCAGACCTGTTTTGCAGATACTGGATTCATCTATTTGGTAATGTATTCAATCCTTTGTATATAATCTCTTCGTATCTTTTTTTTTTTACTTTCTCAGCAGTAATTAAAGCTTTTATATTGTCTGTTCGTGTCTTTTAACTTTCTCGATATTAAAACAACTGCTTTTGGGAAAGATTTTAATTTTTTTAAAAATATTTAAAGAATTTCTTCTCGATAATATGCGGTGAAACCACCTCATGCATATCGCAAGAGGCGACTAAAATGGATACCCAGCGTCTGGGAGTATAGCCTGGCACCCTGCCCCTGGGGATTATATTAGGGGACCTCAGGGGATTTGCCTTCCTTGGTGAGTACGGGCATCATGACCCCGAGGCACCCTAGTGATCTTTTTCTTTCCCACGGGGTTTACTGTGTTTGGTAAACACTGGCGACGCACTCCCGGGATACCCTAGCGATCCTTCTCTATTTTCGACCCTCATTCTTGTCAACCACTTTTTTTCTTTTTTTTTCAACTTCACATCTAGACCACAGTTTAATCTTGTTTGGCGCAGCATAGTCATATCTGGCTGTTGCGCCAATAAACTTTATATTCACTCACTCACACTACATATTGACTTTTGGTATTTTTTTATTCTTGATAATTAATTCATTTATTGATTATCCGTATCTGTGTTTTTATACGGAAATAATTATGCATGGGGGAAAGGTTTTAATCAACTGTTAGTATAGCAATAAACAAATTGCTAGTTCTTTGTAATATACAATGACACTATTGTACCCTATGTGGGAAAATTCTCACCTTATTGATATTTTATTGCAATGTTATTTCTCGCTTATATATGTATTGATGCGCTGAAAAGCCATTAATGTTTCCCTAAATGTAATTTTCTTTGGAAAATTTAATACACGATGGCTCAAGGACTTAATGATCACCACAAAAATCCTTTTATTTTCTCTAGAGAAATAAATATTATCTTTTTCATATAAATTTCTGTAAATTTCGCCCCACAGGGATCTAATGACCTAGAAATAATCTGGCTTTGATTAGAGACTTTTTTTGTTGTTGTTGTTGTTTACGTCCCAGGAAATAAAACGATTCTTTTAAAACTATATTTACCGCTGTCAAATGTTTCCATTTTCTAAGACGCCGCGGCTTAACTTATGTCAGTTCACTTCAGCTTTCTTATTTTTATTTTTCGTGAGCTTCTCACTTTCTCCATCTAACTGTAACCTTCGTAAACAACTCTTTCGTTCCCTATGGAACAAAAGGGAAGCCTTTAAAACGAGAGGGAAAAAAAATAATATAGTTTTCCGATTAGAAATATTTAGCGGTAGGTAAAAGTGCCGTTAAATTACCCCCGCTTACAATCTAAAAATGGCTTCTAAAAGAAAAGAATTTTCTCTGCTGAGAACCATGCTGCGTGAAATTGACTTCTAAGAAAAACCTTTCTTTCAAACATATTTCATTATTTTTTTTTCCCCTTTCTCTCTCTCACTATGACCTTTTTTTATTTTCTTCCCCACTTTTCCAAGCAGCTGCACGACTTGCCACCGCGCGTTCAAAAACTTCTGTTTCGACTATCGTTTGGTGGTTTTAAGAATCCTCTTCCGCCATGTTGGTACTATCATTTTTCCGGCATGTTGGTACTATCAACTTTTCGCTACGTGGGCTTTTAAAAATTTAAAAACAAAAAGGAGAAATTCTTGCATATATCCGCCTTGTTTTATTCATTCCTTGCCATGCAATTTTTATTTAATTCTTTTCTCTTCCCCCTTTTTGGAATTTTTAACTGTATTTTAAGGTTCAACATGCCCCGAAAGTGACGGATGGATAAAATCCCATTTTTATGCACGCTGAAGTTGGCAACAGTGGCTTTTTTTTTTCTCTTCAGAGCAGGAATTTTTGGAATTGAAAGATCTCCTTTCTAATTGAAGCTGTGGAAAATTCCGTGGAAACCTTTAAAGTTTTTCGTGAAATGTGTTTATTATTTTATTTTTAAAATTTACTTTCCAGAACTGCTCCAGGTTAGACTTTAAACTTAGAATACGATTTTAATCCTTTAATTTCACACTCGAAATTCCATCTCAAGTTTCGTAAACATTTTGTTTTTTTGAAGGAATGCAACCTTGTCTAATATTTTGTGTAAATAGTAATCCTGAAAATTTAAAATTGTCTTTTAGTCTCGTTTCCCGCTGCTCTTATTTATTTTTCTTCATTAAAAAGCTGTTATTTTCATCCCTAATTTTCAAGGTTGAATTTAGCTAATCGATTTACTAGTACTTGGACAGATTTTCTTTAGTGGAAAGCAGATGTATACAATGAACTAGTTTAAATTAATCTTTGAGATAAAGTATTTTATATTTTTGATGCATTTTCAACTATTAGTAATTTTACTAGATCTACTTGCTGAAATGCATTTTGTGGTACCCCATTAACTCGCGATGTCCGTGGGTTAAGTGATGGACGTGGGTTAAATAAACCGCTAGTTACGGTTATTAATATAAATGGAACGTTAATATAAATTCCATCATCAGTATGAGTTTCCTGCTGTTACGACATTATTATTAAGTATTTTGGAAATCCTTGATGCATGAAAAAATATTAACTCCAAAAGTTTGACCAATAAAAAATGTTTCAAAGTAGATCTAATCTCACTAATCGCGAGGTCTTGAGTATGTGTTCTTTTTAAAAAGTAGGCTTAATAAAGGTTATTAATTTTGGACTATATCGTGGCATCGTTTTCAGATAAATCCGCCGTTAAATAACCTGAAACTGGTTCTTTTTATGTAACATTTTCTAGTGGGTGTCTATTTTTTACATAAATCTATGTCTTTCTAATTTATAATCTTGATTTCATTATTCTTTTCATAATTAAAAATAACCTTTAATCATCTGTAAAAAATAATAATAAAAGAACTAGTGACATGATCAACGAGGTGGTAAAATCACGAACTCTTTTATGTTCGGGGCCCTTAACGTTAGTTAATAAAGAGTGATTTAACAGTTTCGACGACCTTGGCTGAGATACCGGTTTGCAGTTCCACCATTTGTCATCTTAACTTGTACGCGATTTGTTGCCATTGAAGTTTCACTTGTTATTATATTACACAATTATTATGGTAATCGTGTTAACAAACTACGCCTTTGGCATAGATATTACCTTGAAAAAAAAAATCGTTTGGAAAGGGAAGTAACTTTTAAAACCGCACCGTCCCCGCAGTTTTTGGCAATCAGTATGTCGTTCGTACCAAACAGAATTGGTAATCGAAGTGTCACTTGAAATTATTTTGATTGATTTCGTAAATTTGTTATTAGTCAAAGGTGATGGATATTGAGTACAGGTGTTTTAATTCGTTGGTGTGCTCTGAAAAAAATGGTCCTTGAAAAAGCGTTAGGAAAGGAAACTAACTTGAAATCGCCCTCTCTCTCTCTCTCTCTGCCCCTGCAGGTTTTGACAATCTGTGTCATTTTTACAAATCAAAACAAATGGAATTGATAGGTCGACGTGCCTATTATCTTGATTGATTTCGTAAATTTGTTATTAATCAATGGTAATGGAAATTTAGTATGCAAACGGTTTAATTCGTTGATGAGCGGCGGAAAAAATGGTCCTTTCAAAAAAATTTTCGAAAAGAAAATCTAATCTTATTTTCCCGGCGGTTTTTGACTTGCATTGTTACGAATGAAAATTAACGGATGGATTGTCGAAGTGTCACTTGAAAATATCTTGATTTCGTATGTTTCTCATTGATGCTTAAAAATGGAATTATGGGTTGTAATCCGTTAGCGTTTGGTGAAAAAACGTCCAGGAAAAAGCTGTGAGTAATTGAGTGTGCCGTGACCCAATAGTTTTAAAGTAGCGATTGTCATCCCTAATAGCCATTTTGTAGTTTTTAGTGCGATGTTAATTCGAAATCAGTCTAAATACTGAAATAATTTGGTTAAAATAACTAAAATATGAAATGGATTGACCGAGCTTTCTAAATAAGTCATTTATTTCGTATACCGTTGTAATATATAACCTGTTTTGTTCATGTAATCTGTGTGTCTTGGAGGTAGGGAATGGGGAAGGCAAAAAATGACGGGATAACTACTTTTTCTGTACATTCATATGTAAAATAAATTGAAATATTAATTAAATTTCGTCTTATACATATTTGCTTATCAAAATCTCTAAAACTGTATAAAAATGCTTAAGTACCCTGCTGTGTTAACTGTTTTATCGTGTAACCTTCATCATTTATACGGAAGAAGATAAAATTGGCATCTTAACAGTCGCTTGAGAATTTCTGTGTAATTTTTGCCAGTTTTGTTCGCAAAAAAAATCAGATTGTTATTTAAAATTTGTCTTGAATGAACCAAAATCCCATGAACCGTTTGAATGACAGTGCTTTATCCTGACTCAAACTGCGGTAACCCTTTTTGTCCCCTAACCCATGTCACATATACGAACAAAGGCAGAGATAGAACAGGCAAGTGAACTGTCACTTAAAAAGTTCCGATTATAGATTTCGCAACACCCTGCAACGACGACCTTGGCCATTGGCAAAATGAGCATGGGCGTTCTTCTCTTTCTCTCTCTCTCCCAGAATCTAGAAAAGAACAAAAAAGAAGTTATTTCTGACATGACAGTTCGAATACCTGAGCGAACACAGGAACAAAAAAGAAAGGCATTCAAACAAGTTCAGGCCCTTTGTCAATTGAAGACCCGCTGTCTGTAGTTGCAAATCTGGATGGAGTTCTTCCTCGCTTTGTGGGAAAAGGAAGAAGTTGTGGGTTTTTTTTTTCCTTGTGTAATCGCCAGTTTGCTTTCAAAATCCAGTTTCTTTAATTAGGTTTGAAAGGGATGGTGTGGCTTTTTTTCTTGTTGTAAGGTTTGAACGAACAGGTATTTCCGGAGCTCTGAGCATTGCCAAGGACTTGCCAGAACTTGGAAAGTTTCCTGGTTTTTGCTATTAATTCGCGTGCCTTTCACTCAATGTACCGTTTTTAGCCGCATACCGTAAAAATTGTGGCATGCTGGATGGTAGAATATACTGAATGCATATGCAAGAATGCCAAGGACATATAATAAGTACAATCCCTTTTTGATAAAAATCATTAGCTTGCCCTTAATGCTCTTTGTCGTTTTAATATGTACCGACTAATCGAGAGGAGTGTTTAAATCATTAGAGTACACGCATAGTTATAAAACACATACATAGGAACTGAGTTAACCCTTTCGCACGCACGTGTTCACCTGGGCCCCAGGACTTTTCACTACTAACCCCCATGAAATTACGGAAAGATGAACGTGTCATATAAATATTATCGACAGTATAATCGGAAAGTATCACTTTCGCTACTCTCGGTGTTTGTTTCGGAATTATCTGAAAAATTTTGCATCAGTTTTGCAAATTCGCTTCAGTTTAAATGTTCGACCCTGCGACATTGAAACACTCAAAAGAAAAACTTCCCATTTAGGAGGTTTAATTTTCGATTACAAACTGGACTATAAACTCGCACAAGCACCCCCATCCTCTGGAAAAAATAAAACTCCCGCCGCCAATTATCAACAGATATGCAATTCTTTTAAAAAATTAATTATGTTAATTAAATTAATTTGTCCATTTTCAGCAAAATTTATTCCTTGTGAGATATTAACATTGATACCGATTTTTCCAGCTGCGGTGAGAATTTTTATGTATGATAGGAAAATATACATATTATAGAACTCTGTTGAGAAAAAAGAATGCAATTATAATATCTTATGATTTTTACCAAGGAAGATGTTAGTACAATAATCAATAAAACGTTCATTTAAGCAATTAAGTTTTAAAAATGTTTTTATATTCTACTTTCGTATACATTTCAGGAACCAATTGCGTGTGGAAATCGAATATAGCTATAACCATTCGCAATGTACCTATAATCAGTACATTGCTTTAAAATATTTATATAATCAATAAACTAGAGTATTATTTAAGACTTAGGAATACATCATTGTATATTAATTTTAAGTATTTTTAAATGCTTAAAATTAAGTTTTTATGGGTTTAAATCTAGAATAATTAGGTAGAGAAAGTTATTTTTTATTACAGTTAAAGAAATATGTAGATGATGCTATAAAAGGTTCAAATATCAGACGATAAACATCAGTGTTGCGAACGATAATACAAAAAGATCGCGCAATAGTTTTTGACACGTCTAACTATTAATCTGAATGATAAAAACAAATTTGTGAATAAATATTATATGGATATATGATTATTAGGAAAGAATAACTTTAGCTTAGTAAAAATAATTTTCATCGTTATATTTCATCGTACTATTTCATTAGAAGTACTGGTTTTTCTCTGTTTTTATGAACAATTTCTATACTTATTTTCATCCTTTTCATAAATATCGATGTTCTTTTTGTATTTTATAATAATAAAACAGATTTTTCAGGCGTATGTTGCATAAATTACTTCCTCGTTGCATATTTTTTTTTTATCAGTTAGCAGCCTTTTTTATATAAAGCCTCTTAAAATTGTTGTTAATTATGATTTTAGTTATCTTTTCTTTATAGAAGTTTTTTTTATGATACATTTTTTAAAGTATATCATTTGCGTTGTATTGAATTTGTTATTTTAGAGAAGTTTATAAAAGGAAAGGTTGATTGTACATTTTAGTAATTATTTGTGTTTGGCTAAACGAGAAAGTAGAATAATTTAAAACAATATTGACAATGAATAATATAAATTTTCTGAGATTATTAGTTAAAATGGGGATTATAAAGTTTCATTTTGGAACGTAATTTGACTTTTATATCTAGCAAATATATGTAAATGTATTTGCATGCAAAAATTTAATCTTAGTAAATAATTTTTTTTTTCTTTTCTTTGCTTGATATTAAGTATGCTTCGATTGTTTAGATATTTGTTTATTTTGGAATAAAAAAATTACGAAAAATCTGTTAGTTTACTTTGCAAATAGAATATTTGTTACACCCCTCTTCCCTCTTAAAGTAAATCAATTTTTATATTTTTTCCTCGTTTACTATTTTAATTTAAAAAAAAAAAAAAACGTTAAAAGTATTACCAAGACTTGTAACTTTAATTTAACGATGCAATTTATTCCGGAACTGTATGAACTAAATAATATTTATTTAGCTTCTATGCAATTCCTGTTTATATAAGATAATATATATTACTGAATGTATTTCTTAGATGCCGTTTGTATTTATCTTTTATAAAAGGTAAATGAACATGTAATTTAATGGATTTCAAGCCGAGTATGGAAAAAAATGATTAAAATTTCTTTCGAATATTCTTTTGAAATGCTACATTTTTAAGAAGTATATATTTTTTATCGAAAGTAACTTAATTGCTTGCTTTTATTTGTAAAGGAACTCAGAAAATTTCTTTGTTAAAAACACAAAATGTTGATAAAAAATTCGTTCTAAATTTAAAGCAAAGGAAATTTTTTTTTTTTTAAAAAAAAAAAAAAAATGTTAAATGGTACGTTTCTCGCTTAAAAATAGAAAATTTTGAACTGTTTACTTATTTATTGATAAGCGTAGACTCCAAAAGCGAGATGAAAATCTTGTATAATTTGATCATCGTTTTAAAATTCTTTTGAATTATATGTATACTTCAAGAGAGACGTACATTTTTATTTTTTCGGAGCTTTTCCCTGTGCTTTCCCGTGGGACAACAATGTACGAGTATGCTTCGAAATTTCATTTGCTTTAACCTGTTTCATGTAACACTCGTAACTTTAGAAAATATTTTTTGAAAAACTTTTATCAAGGAAGGAAAATGGAACGAATTCTATTCCTGTGCTTACTTATGTCCATTATTTAGGGCTTGCATTTTTAAAGTGCGATCTTTTATCCAACAGCTATGACCCTAAATCATCGTCTTTATATGTGGACGTTCATATTTTGATGTGAATAACAATTTTCTTAAAAAGACTCTTATATAAACGACATTCATCTTTTTAATGCCCAAACCCTATAATTTTCGTTCCGACATCAATTTCGGAACATTTTTACTCGACAACAAAAAGTACATCTAGACTTTTCCTTTTTGAAAAAGAAATCGTAATTCTCTGACAAACAAATTGAGGTTAGCACCAATATTTGCTGTTCCTTCGCAAAAGAAGAAACATAATTCTATAAGCATTCTCCAAAAAAAATAGAAGTCACAGCTTTATGATCCACGGCCGAATTTGACGTCAATAAAGGAAGTTGAGGTTTATGCAGCAACCAGCAGAAAGCATGTTTTGTATTCGGGTAAAAAGCTCTGAACAGCGGGAGAGAACACTGCACTTCGTTTTGGCTTTACTCTGAAGGTCGTTTGCCGGTGCCATTGAAAGACACTTCTACTACGACTGCTGCTGGTTACGTCATCACTAGTTTACGCGGGAAGCTGGCGCTGCAAGCAGAGTAGAGTTGTAAACCGAAACCTTCGTTTGGTTGGTTGGCTGATGCCAAAACTAGTATGAAAATAACGTTGGAATGAGAATTTTTTTTCCGCGCTCGTTAACTGGCATGCATTTATCGTTCCATTTTGTTTGGGGCCTTCGCTTTTTGACCTAATTCATAAAGAACTGTTGAGGTTTTTTTTTTGGAATTTATTTGCGGAGTATGTGGCTGTGTGAAATTGTATTCGCTATAGTTCTGGGTTTTGAAATGCATTTTAGAAGTTATTTATTGTGTGATGGAATCGCATTAAACATATATTATGGAGTAAAACATGCTTATGAAACGAGCTGTTAAACATGTAGAAATCGTATGTAGAGGGAATGTTCAATTGGAATCGAATCTAGAAATTCGTTCGACTAAGTAATGCGTTTGAATACTTGGAAAAAAGAATCCCATTACGATTTATTTAGTACTTCCCCTATAGTGTAATGTTTTTAGCATTTTAATGTGGAACACAAATAATTCAGTTCCGTTAGGAGAGAAAATATAATGGGCCAGGTAGGAGGGAAGAAACGGACAAATTATGATGCGTTTGTGAATTTTATGTTCAAAAACGTACTCCCCCCCCCAAAAAAAAAAAAATTGTCCTCTTAAAGTAAATATTACCTTGTAAACTGTAACTGTCTGTGCACACTTTTGAGCAGACCAGCTCGCAGGTGTACATTCAAATAAAAAAAAAACTGTTCGCTGCTGGGTTTTTTTTTCGTCGTGTTGGAGATTCGAGCCCTGATGTCACTAAAGTTCCGCTGTGTAGGGGGCTGTTGCACGTTCACTCTGTTCGAGGTACCAAGTCCTTGTTGACATGATGTCGCCTACCTCTCCATACTTCCACAGTTCGGGTGTTGTCCTCGCCACTTGACCGCGGTTAAAAATTACGAAGTCCGCCGCCAAATAGTCCTCCTGCTGTTTCTAGTGCGACGTTGATAAATAATCGTACACCTGTCGATTTTTCGACAAGCACAAAGAGAATTCGCAATTGAGAATGAGACGGCGTCGTTTCAACGAACGGCACGCGAGCACCTTGTGAGCTGCTCGACTGCAAGTGTATACTCATTTATTGGTAGACGGAATTGCATGACTGTGTTTAGGAAGTTACGCCCTGGATACCTTAGCGATCTTTCTCTATTTTCGACACTCTTTGTCAACCAATATCCTGCGCCCCCGCCCACCTATTCAAATGTCTAGATTACAATTACACCTTGTTTGCCGTAGCATTATGCTTCACAATCACTCAATCGCATTCTTAAGTTTCTTTACAGTAAAAAATTCCTTATTTTTTAGTTCCATGCCAAAACAAGAGTGCCAACTTTTTTTTTTTGGAAGTACACTAAGATTTTCAAACATTAAATGTAACATCGGTTTTAATTTATTCGTGAATATCTCACTAAAAGCCCCATGGCATGGTGTGGAAGTTAGAAGAGGGAGGTGCAACTAAGGTGTCCTTGTCACTTGACTGAGACTCAAAATTACGAAGTCTGTCGCCAACAGTGTGGCCGCGGTAGCTTAGTGGTCATGGTTTCGGATTCGTGGCCGGCGGTTTTCAATCAGTCGCAAGTTCGAGCCTTGGCCGCAAATAGCCGGGGTGATGCGCGTTAAATTTGGCGTGGTGTGAAAGTTAGGAAGGGGGTGCCAGCTCGGGTGTCGTCCGCGTCTCTTGACCGTGGTTCAAAATTACGAGGTCCGTCGCCAGTAGCCCCCGTGTTGCTTCTAGTACGATGTTAATAAAACCACCCAACCGTATAAAAGATCCCACTAAGAGCTGAAATCCAGCTATAGTATTAAAAATGTTTGACTGACCCAACAGCAGGTAGCTGGCCTTAAGTCGAGCCCAGCTGTTTTCTGTCTTCACCGTAGATAAAACTAGTTGATTGCAAATATCTTATAAGAACTTGATCTGTGTTACACTAGTCACATTGCTTGGAACGCTGAATCAGACCACAAATAACGAAAACCATCTGCCGATTTCGAAGTGGACGCAATCCAGCACTTCCCATCTGCGTGCCTTATCTCCCTCCCCGATCAGTCCTCTTAATTTAAATGAAGGTCCGCCGCATGCGGCAGGTTTATGTTCTTCAGATGGCAACTGTTTGTGTATGAATGCTAATGCCATCGTGCATAATTGGGACTCGACCTCGTTTCCAATTCTTCGCTCCTGTCTTGTTTGGTTTTCGCTGCTGCCTTCCGCGTTCTATGCCTACCCCTTCGGCATATTAATATCTTAATTGAAGATACTAATGGGGTGTTTTAGCAGAGAGGAATGTGATATCTGGGGCGCAAATGTTGTCGGAGATGGTGTTGAGTGCATGTAAGATTTATTCTGCAATTTCATTGTGTTGAGTCGGTTTGTTTTGTGTACACGTTGCCCCGGGGGCAGCAAACAGCGAGTGATGGATTTCGTGATATTATATTACGATCACGGGGTTCCAAACTTGATGTGGTATTTTATGACGTTCTTCCTCATTATTTAGCAACACCGCCATCTTTTTGGGTTTAAGTTAATAGTCAATAATTACAAAACTTCAATTTGAAGATACGTAAAAACAGGACAAAGCACTTCCACAGAATATGTAAGGTTCCTCTCTCGAATTCTTAACTGCGTCAAACTTAGCATTTAATGTAATAATAAAGCAATAGCTTATCAAACACTCGTTCTGATTCAGACTCTTTTTCCTATTCGATTACAGCCGATTCTTATCGTAGTACTTATAACAAAAAATCATTCCAATCCAAAAGATTAATTACGGGGTTTCAATGCAATTTACAAATCGGCTTGTTGTCTTCTATCTTCCTTCTCTATCATTTCAATTCGATTTTACTTTTTTTTTTCGTACTATCTCTAATTCAATTCACTACATTTCCTGTGTTCGACCAGTGGCTGCAGTAGCCTAGTGGTTATGGCTTCAGACTCATTGCCGACGGTTTTCGCTGAGTTGTGCGTTCGAAACTTGACAACTAAAAACCCGCCGTGTAGCCGGGGCTGAAGCTTTTTAAATCTGTCGGTACCAAAAGTCCTCCCATTGACGTGGTGTGCACAATAGGAGAAGGGGGTGCCAGCTCGGGTATCGTCCTCGTCACTTGACCGAGGCTCAGAATTACGAGGTCCGTCGCCAATAGCCCTCGAGGAGTTTCTAATAAAACCAAACCAAACCAAACCTCACGTCGTCCAATTTGCCTAATCACATAACTGCCTTTAACTCAATTCATTTCACTTCTCATCTTCATCGAAATTACATCTTTACGCTGCGTTTTGATTGACCAGGAATTGTTATTTTATGCAATTAAAAGTGCCCTCCCCCCCCAAAAAAAAAAAAAAACTAGGCTAGTGTAGAGAAGATCGCGAATATACCAACGTAACAGCACTAGCAAACTTTCACACTTCGTAATGTGAAGGTTTGATTTTGATTCTACGTGCAACAGCTATATTTTATCTCAATTTTGTTATCGTTTGTTGGATCCTCAGACCCATAACTTGACTTGAATATCACCGAAATTCTTAACACGTTCCTTGACAGCAAGAATTTTAAAAAGTTTTAAAAATAGTTAAGAGTATATTTATTATTAGAGGTAACTGACTCCGACAAGGAAAAATTTGCTTATTTTAAATCAAGTTTGTATGATCCGCATTTTTTTAAAAATGCGATGTAAGTCTCATTTTAACATTGAGATATCTGGATATTTACATATCTATGCAAAGAAAACCAGATTTATAAACTCAAATAATTATGTGTTGCAGAAAAATTCTCGGGGTTCTTGACCCTCTCTGTCTTTCATCCCTGATTTGACAGGAACATTCTTTTGTGAGAATGAACTTTGGTTCTTTCTGTGCCCAGGTGTGATTTAAGTCATAAAATAGGAGGATTACTTTAAAGTTAAGCGAGCAAGAGCGAAAAAGTTACTATATAAAAATTATTAAAGAAAATTAAAAATTTTATTAAATTTGAAAGAGCCCTAGCTTTTAATTTAATATTAGGTGAAGTAATTTAAAGCTCTAAAACTTTTATTCGTACACTGTTTGAGATTTTTTTCCCCCCTGAATTTTTTTCAGCACATTAATGTTAGGTGTGTGAGAACGAAATTAATGCCCTTTCTAAAATTTTAAAATTTATTTCTTTCGGAATTTAATTGTTTTCAGGATGAAATAAATATGTATGAACGTATAGTAAAATTAGTAGCTGTATTTATATTTTTAAGTTGTGCACTTACTTTTAGGTCCATCTTGTATAAAATTTGCTGTATTTAGAATTTTAAAAAAATTATGTAGTGCTTAATTATTTGCATAGTAATCTGCACATTGTACATGATAGTATCAAAATTTAAATTTGATAAAATATTTTAAATTTAATTTCATTCTTCAAATTTTTGTTTAGTTTTATGCAAATACAGTTCTATTCCTGAAAACAGTTCCAGGACTCCTTTTCTATCCGTATTTCGTTATTTTCGAATTTTCGACCTTTCTCCGCGGAGAAACTGTGTAAGTACTTTTCATAATAAGGATATATGTCTCCTTTTCTGAAAGATGAGGGCCGCGGTAGCCTAGTGGTCAAGGTCGTGGACTCGCGGCCGACGGTTTTCGTTCAGTCGCGGGTTCTATCCTTTGCCGCCAAAGACCCGCCGTGTAGCCGTTAAATCTGTTCGTGGCCCAAAGTCCTCCCGTTGGCGTGGTGTGGATGTTAGGAGAGGGGGGTGCCAGCTCAGGTGTCGTCCTCGTCACTTGACCGTGGTTCAAAATTACGAGGTCCGTCGCCAATAGCCCTCGTGTTGCTTCTAGTGCGACGTTAATATAAACTAAAACTAAACTTTCTGAAAGATGAAGCAATTACTGGATGGCTATAAAAAGAAAGAAATTATAAAGGTTTACTTATTTTGACACTGTAAAAGCCAAGATAGGGGAATGGACTCGTAACTATTCCGAGCTTTGTTTTCGGATACATCCATTCGTGGACTATCATGTTGTTATTAGGGCTTAATATTCTCGCTTTGGGTGGATGTGGACTGTAGGATGCCTGCTCAGTTGTCGACCTCGTCATCTGATAGTGGCTCTAAATTACGAGACGCATGGTCTGCGTTTAGCGGGATTTTGACTCGGACATCATTGACAGCTGGAAGTATGCAATAATCGAACAATGCAAATAATGGATTAATTTTTATCTTTCTAAAAATTAAAAATACTGTTTTTTTTTTTTTTTTTTTTTTTGTTTCATTGATCGAAGAAGTGTTTTTTGAAAGTTTTGTAAAGTACTATTTTAATAGTCATTGTTGATACATTAAGTGACACTGAACAAGAAAATTAGTTTAAAGTCACCGTTTGTGGCAACGATTATATTTTCACAAAATTTTCAAATCTATTTTCAGAATGCATATTTTGATAACGCCATTAGCGCTAATAAATTGTCTAGGTGCTTCATGTAACTTGCCCATTTGTTAAAAATTTATGCTCCCGTTGGCAATTTTACTGCTAAAATTGTAGCAGAGTCGTTTATCATAGTCAGTATTTTTAATTTGTCAAATCGCATAAAAAAAAAAAAGAATTCTAACAGAGTCTCGATTGATGAAAATGGCGGAACCATAACAACTATTCTTTTTATTACAAAGATTACTTGTTGCTGGTTTCCTGCATTTCTTGCGCCGATATATCTGTCATTCAGACGAAAAACACTTTACCCCAGGAATAGTTTCGCTCTTAATTTTATTTTTAGTATATCGCACACATCGGAGAGAGGGATAGCATTTTTAGGTTAAAGCGATTTATTTATTCAATTTATTATCGAAATTTATTGCAAGCGAGCGAAATATTCTCTTTTGCTCCATGAACTAGCAAGTTGTACGCGTGTGTTTCTCTCCTCCTCCTCTTCGACCACAACTTGGCGTGGTGCCAGCAAAAAAGTCCATCATCCCGTTTGCTTCAAAAGTAACAAGGTTAAGTTATGTATTTAACGACTTAGAGCGGAAAGTTGTCAGCCATTTTGTCAGCATTGCCGATAATGTTAGAATGGAAGTAATATGTTAATGTCGTTTGGAGCAAACTAAACGTGCGCTAAAATAATTAGAAAATTATTTTATATCGACTTTATTATTTCCGGAAATTTTTGAAATGGTTTTGTGCCGAGATTTCTGTTGTTTATATTCATCAGTATGATTGTTTTCATCGCAACGACACTTATTTAAATGATTAAAACTAAATGCATTAATGAAATGAAGTATTATCAATCTGTATACTATATCTCATATTATATTTGGTAATGTAAGAGAGAACATTTATCGCAAAAGGCCACATAATATAAATCTATATATATAAGCGGAATACCACTGACTGACTCATCACGAGATCTCTAAGACTGTACAACCGATTGACTTGAAATTTATCATAATTACTCATTTTGCGATGTAGACGCTCACTAAGAACGGATTTTACGGAACTCTAGTCCAAAATGTAATTTTCATCCGTTCATCTACTCTTATCCATCGGTTATGTCATTTTTGGCCAAAAATGTCTTTATCGCCAAAAATGATATGACCGAATATATTTTTTATATGTATACTGTTTATTGTCACCAATTACGTTTACATGGTGAGATTTGCGCGTGCGGAATGGAAAAATACCAAATAATTTAATATTGAAGCGCTGATGGAGGATTGGCAAGATTTTGGCGAAGGGGCTCTTTATGTGAAATTTCGTGCATGTCGAAAATAGGAAACGTACATATTTAGCGATAGAAATAAATAAGTTTGGAATCCCACGGTTGGTGAAAGTATAGTTTAGCCCCAAAACTTGCGGGATTTTGAAAAAGACTAAAATGGATACTTCATACGGAGTAGCGCACATGCAAGACAATCTATGTTTACTGGAGAACCTCGCTACATGCATGAACGAACTCAAGACGCTATGAAATACGTAAGACATTTTGGACTTCCCGACTTGCTCGAATTTTTTTTTAGTATTGCAAAAATCTTATGATAGACACGATGTTATTGAGAGGGTATTTCATTTGAAAGCTAAGCACATGATGAATCTTCCGACAAAATGACATCTTTGGCAATACTAGGTGTAACATGTACACGGTGGAATGAATTTTATCCATATATATATATATATATGGGGTGACTTTTTACTAATTTTTTTTTATTTTTCTCATATTTTTGAAAGTGGTGGATAACCATTATTACAGACAATCAATTTCTTAAAATTTTAAATTTAGATTACCATTATCGCTTAGAAATTGAAAATTTTCTTGATATTTTATGTATAGGTTGCGAAATATAATATTATCGTCTGCCCAGCGAAGCGGGTGGGTATCAGCTAGTCAGAAATAAGAGCGAGGATATTCTAATAATGCAGCTACAATGCTACAGTTGGAGGTCTCTCTGATTCCAAATACAACCTACAACATGTATAATTTAATTTTGTATTATTACCAACTATAATTAATATTGTTTTTGCCTAATTACTTTTAAAGCAAAGCACTGATTAATGGTGTCAAACCTTATTAATTCGAATTTTAAAGTCAAAAGAAATTAATTCGTTTAACCTAATCATCTTGCTTATCTCTTCCTATTTCCGTTTATTTATTAAATTTTTGACCGTGTATTTTAGAATTTTATTTTCAATTTTCTTGATTTTAAATTTTTCAGTTTTAAAATTTGAAAACGACGAGAGGCCAAGGAGTTAGTACATTAATGAAACCATATTCTGAAAACTTGTGGAACTCTTTTAAAAACAGTACCAGAAAAAAATGTTTTCATGCTCGATAAGTTTTGAAAAAAATACTATTTAGTAGTCATTATAAAGTATTTATAAATTTATTAAGAGACACTAGAGAGAGAGAGACGTAGAAAATTAATTTTAAATTTACCGTTATAGCAACGATCAATATCAGAAAATTTTCTATATTATTGGAATGCATATTTTGAACAATGAATGTCACAGTAATAAATTGTCTCGTACAATAAATAATATCTAAGAATAAATAAAATTTACTTTATATATCTGAAAATTTAATCTTTTTTATTTCATCTTCCATAAAACAGAATTGTTCTCTAATTTCTCCTGATAATTACTGAATATATACATATATACGAATTCTGGATCATTTCATTCATTTATCAAACAGGAAGTGACGCGAACAGGAATGTTACGTCTTTCCTTTGACGCTATTTCCTGTTTTTATGACTTTTTATCGAAGATTCATAACCTCGGAGCTCAATTTTATATTCGCTTTGACTTTTCATTATTCAAACAAATAAAACTGTTTGGAATGTTTACTATAAGAATGGATTATCAATCGGAATTTCTTACGTGCGTACGTCTTGTAAAATTGCTGCTTTTTCGTCGTGTTTACTATACTGAGGAATTGTTTTTTTGTCAATATCTTTTATACTTACGTCATTCGTAGTAACAATATTGTTTATGTTTTGATTTGTGTCCTTTATGGAAAATAAGAAGTAAACATGATATTTGTTCCTCGTAAACCTATTTTATTTTTTTTCTCAGCGGTATTTTTTTAAAAGCTTTTTATTTAAATACTGCGCTATTTCAATTCATATTTATGGTTGTGGTAACATGATTGCTAACTCGTAGCCGGTGTTATTTTGTCATGTCAGAAGCTCGAGTCCAGATGCCACATGTGACCGGCCCTGTTGTGGGGCACACGCACGTTAAATGTAGTCGAGGTCCCAAGTTCTCCCGTTGGAAATTTGGTGAGCTCGGGTTTCGTCTACACCCTAATGGGCTTATTGTGGTCGCGGTAGCCTAGTGGTCATGGTCGTGGACTCGCGGCCGGCGGTTTTCGTCGAGTCGTTAGTTCGAGCCTTGTGAAAACCCACCGTGTGTCCGGGGCTGGTGCACGTTAAATCTGTCATGTCTCAAAGTCCTCCCGTTGGCGTGATGTGGAAGTTTGGGAAAGGTGTCGTTTTCGTCGCTTGACTGAGGTTCAAAGTTACGAGGTTCGTCGTCAATGGCGCTCGTGTTGTTTTCTGTTAGGTAAGCACGGGCATCGTCTAGCCCGAAACACCCAAATGATCGTTTTTCTTTCGCAAGGGGTGAACAGTCTTTTGTAAACAAGGGTGACACTGTTTTCACCCCGGGTCGACACTGTTTTCACCCCGGGTCACCCTGACCCATGTGGTGACCGGGTGTGAAAGAATAGTCAAACTGTAGCGCATGCATGTCGTAAGAGGCGACTCAAATGGGTACCCAGCGTCTGGGAATATAGCCGAGCACCTTGCCCTTGGAGATTATCTTGGGACTTCAGGTACGTGCCTCCTTCTGGTAAGTGCGAGCATCATGACCCCCCAGGCATCCTAGTGATCTTTTTCTTTTTCATGGATTTTACTGTCTTTGGTAATCACGGTGACGTACCCCCGGAATACCCTAGCAATCCTTCTCTATTTTTGACCCTCCATCTTGTCAACCACTTTTTGTCCCTTTTTTTTCCAATTTTTTCACGTCTAGACCAGAGTTAAATCTTGTTTGACGCAGCATAGCCACATGTGCCCAAAACCTTTACATTCGCTCACTCACTCACACTCACTTTCTTTCTCATGGGGTTTACTGTCTTTGGTAAACATGGGTGACGTGCCCATGGGATACCTTAATGATCCTTCTCTATTTTCGATCATCCTTTTTGTCAATAAAATTTTATCTTTACTCCCCCTTTCCCCCCCAAACGCCTGAACCACAATAACACCTTGTTTGGCAGAGCTTAGCCGTACGCCTTACAATTTCATCATCGCTGACTGGTGTTGCTTCTCACGGCGAAGTTTATGAACAATTCACATAAATATCAATGAACTCTTTAACACTGTAAACGATTGTAAAACGTATTCATCTTTTTATTCCATTAATCGTGAACGCAAAACAACGGGAACTTTAAATTGGAGTGTAAAGAATTCAAACACCAATTCAACGTCGAAAATGATCGCTTTAGGAAATAAACCATGAACAAAGTTTATTTTTTAAAAGGTTAAAAGGAAAGACTTGTTAAACTATGGATTATGTTACAATTACTATACTTTTTGTGTTGCAGTAATTGATACAATTATATAAAAATGGTAGGCCGCCGTCTTGTTTAACTGAACGTTATAACTGGTATATATCTTCTCGGCCAGCTTAGAGTGGCATGGTGACAGCCTCCAGTTTCGTAATATCGATTCCACCACTGACTGTGTATCGATATAATGGGGGCATCTGAATTTAAAATTCAATTGATCTCTTACGCATCTTGCGTGACAACGGGTTAAAATGTGAAACGGGAGGTACTGCTGGTTCGAATAGCATGCTTGTCACATAGTTGGGAATTCCAAATCATGGCGGTTGCATTGTTTCCTGTGACGTGAACAAAGACTGCTTTGCTGAATGTGAACTAAAACTTTTTGCGCGTGAAGAAAAGTGTTTTAAATATTTAGAGAAATCCACGTAGTTATAACGTACGAGGGGGTGTCGGTGAAGTTATTATTACCAAGAAATAGCCGAGAAATATCTGTATAAAATGTATTATAAATATTAATAGATCATTTGTCGTATAAATTTGATTAGGCCGATGTCGCGAACTGTCGGCCGGAGATGTTGTCGTCGAGTCGTGGCTTCAAGTCCGGATACGTGTACTGCGATTATCGTTTTGTCGCGGGTTCGAGCTTTGGCCGCTGAAGACCCGCCGTGTAGCCGGGGCTTATGCACGTTTAATCTGTCTTAGCCCACCCGTGGCGTGGTGTGGAAGTTAGGAAAGGAGGGTGCCAGTTCAAATGACGTCCTTGTGACTTGAGCGAGGTTCAAAAATACGAGGTCCGTCGCCAATAGCCCTCGTGTTGCTTCTAGTGCGACATTAATAAAAACTAAACTGTACTAAAACTCAAATTCGGATGCCATTAAAGACCCGGCGTGTAGTGGGGCTCATGCACATCGAATCTGTCCAAGGTCCCCAATAATCTATGAGGTGGAAATGGAGAGAAGAGGGAGTAGACGCGTGGTGTGGAAGTTTGGAGAGGGAAGTGCCAGCTCAGGTGTCGTCCACGTCACTTGACCTAGGTTCAAAATTACGAGGTCCGTCGCAAATAGCCCTCGTGTTGCTTCTCAGTGCGATGTTAATGAACAAATTTTATACAAGTGTTTGAAATGCGTTTTGAAAACTGAAAAGCGTTAAATAAACATTCCTGTGTCCTTTATTCTGTTGCCATTTCTTCCATTATATACAGAGGAATATGAAGGGATTCGAACTGAAGTAAATAGTGTGTAAATTTCTGTACTTTAATGAAACCTGAATATGATGAAAGAAAATTGTAAGGAAGGAATGAGTGGTTGAGAAAATATATGAGGGGTGAGGCATTTTTTGCTATATGACTAGCGCTTTTTTTTTTGAAAAACTGTTCGTAGCGACTCCAAATGGGATCAGAAAGCGAAATGTTGCGGTCGCGAAAATTTATTTTAGGTTCATGAATATCTGGGACACTTTAGCGCAATATGTTTATTATCTTTAATTTAGCATATTAACATTTTCTGTCCAGCGCAATTATGAAATGATTAATGAAATATGTTGCTGTAAATCGTATTTACTTTTTTAAAAAAAAATATCACTGAGATCATTATGGTTTAGATGTCGCATTGCGATTTCAGCATCTTTCGGAATCAAAATATGACCGCAAATGTCCAAATACGCCATACTGGCGAATAAGTTTCGGCGCCACGGCGACTAGAATGAAAACGCTTTTCTATTTGAATCGGTTGTTTTTGTATTATCACAAGTGTATGCATTTCGAGTACTATGTATTATATAATGTTTTACAATCTACTAAAGTTGGTATGTATTTCAATAACTATTATATAAGACAAATTATTTTATTTACATTTTAAGAACATTATTTTTTACCCATGGGTAATAAAAATTATGAGCATTTCATTTTAACTTAACAAAAAAGTATATGAAAAATTAAATAATTTTTTATGCATGGGTATGATTGGGATATAAAGGGGGAGGGTCGTTTGAAAATTTTAAGTTTTTATAGTGGGGTCGTAAAAGTTCTTAGAACAGTTGCCGAATGAAGAGGAGTTCAGATTTAGCTCAATACTCTCTATAAAATAAGGCGAAAACTCAGATGAATAAAATCCAATGGAATTATCAACAAAAATGAAGTTACCTCAAATAAATTTTACGGGAGGTTATTTCTCACTTTATATCGCCCTCCGGGACTTACCTTTTTGGAGGTAACTACATGTATCACTCACTCGAAGCACTCTAATGATCTTTTTCCTTTCCCAGATTTATTGTCTTTAAATATGGGTGACGCGCTCCCAGGGTACCCTAGAAACCTTTCTCTATTTTCAACCTCCCTTCTTGTCAACCAATTTTTATCTTTTCATTTTTTCAAACATCATAGTTACATCTTGTTTGGTGCTAGTGTTTATGGCCGTGGACTTGTGAGGTTATCGTCGAACCCTGGATTGTTGACCTGATGCCACAAAAGACCATGTTGTCAGAGCTGATGCACGTCGAATCTGTCGAGCTCCTCAATCCTCCTGTTGGCGTGGTGTGAAAGTTTGGAGAGTCGGGCAGTGGCCGCGGTAGCCTAGTGGTCATGGCTTCGGATTCGTGACCGGCGGTTTTCGTTCAGTCGCGGGTTCGATCCTTGGCCGCTAAAGACTCACCGTTTAGTTGGGGCTGATGCACGTTAAATCTGTCAGGCCCAAAATCCTCCTGTTGGTGTTCAGTGGAAGGTAGGAGAGGGGTTCCAGTTCAGGAGTCGTCCTAGTCACTTTACCTAGGTTCAAAATTACGAGGTTCGTCGCCAATAGCTCTCGTGTTGCTTCTAATGTGAAGTTAATAAAAACTAAATGGAGTGTCGGGCGCCAACTAGGGTGTCGTCCTCGTCACTTGACTGAGACCCAAAATTACGAAGAACATAATTCGTGTTGCTTCTCAGTGCGACGTTAATAAGCAATCCTATCACTACTCCTTGTTTGGCACGGTACAGCTATATCTGGCTCTTGTGTCATTAACCTTCACTATCACTCATTTCATCTCGAATTTTAAGCCTCGAATTGGTTAAAAAAATTGCCAGCAACGCAGGAAGATAAACTTGAAATGAGTCAACAACTTTAAAAACTGCATTAAACTAAGTGCGATATCCTATGTCATTTTCAAAGGTCGGAGACCTATTCCGTGTCTTCTACTCTTAAAGATACAGTTATAAATTTAACAGATTACACAGTATATTGTTTATTTACGTAATAACATCTTGAACTTCACTTCTTGACATGCAAGTCTTTCAGTGGTTAAGAACCTTTAACTTATCAGTGTAACGAAAACCCACCAAAAATAGAAACTTTCAATTGCAGTTCAAATGACAATCCATGTCCACTGTTGTGATATTTTTTTTTTTTATTATTATCGCTGTGACTTCTGTTCCCAATAAAGCCACTCCTAGCTCAGACGCGACGTCGAGATAGAATTTTTTTTTTCCCTCGCACCACGCGCCGGTCCTTAAGCACCTCTCCATCTAATATCCGCAAATAATAATTATTGTTATAAATAACCCGTCGAAGCGCCAGAAGTGGGAAAATTGTCAAAAAATGATTGATTTAGCGGAAAAGTGGCAAAGACAAGGACTATCAGAAGGGTCCTCTTGGAAGGGCTCTTGTGTGGGCGCCAAATTAGCAATTTCATTCCATTTTTTTGTTCTTTTCTGTTCTACTGAAAGGGATGTTCCTATTGTTCCTCGTTTAAAAGTTTTTTTTCGTTCAAGAGGAAATTCATTGAATAATTATGTTATCCCGGAGAAGCGACGGAGTCGGCTGAGGTGAGGAAGATAGGGGGCTCTGTTCATTATGTTTCTTGAAGTGGGAGGAAAGAAGGGGTTCCTTTTTGACTTATGGCGCCAACTGGTGGTTAATTAACGAGATGCCTTGTTTGTCTATTTATTTATTCGATTGAGATCGAGGTGGGAAAACGGATCGTTTGGTTGCCGATTTTGATGGTACGATGCAAATGTTATTGTCTGTGAGTTAGCTTTCACTTTCCCCTTAAAAATCCAGCATTCAATTTTATATTTTTACTTGAATGAGAATTGGATCATGGTACGAAGGTGGGGGTTCAAAAAGTTCCTGCTTTTGACAGCAGGTGCCGTTGTCAAGACTAATTGGTGTTACCATCGTCTGCTGCTATCTCTTTAATGGGGCCAAAATAAATTTGACGCTGTTACATTGGTTAGTTTTGTTTGGCGGCCATTTGCCGCCAAATCGAAATTTGATTGCTGCCACATGGAGTTTTCTCCGTCGAGGACATCTGGATTCAAGCGACAAATATTGAATGCAATCTTCTCCAAAGAAGGCGAAGACTGTCTGATTTGCTTGAAGAGTTATGGCAACAATATTTTGAGGAGAAAAGAGCGTCACTCTCATAGGCATTTTTTTGTAAAGGAAAAATAATCAACGTACAATACTGCAGTGAGTTATCCCATTACTAAAGCTGTGATTTCCTAGAAAAGCGAAGCCGTTTTTTGGCGGTCGCAATATTGCTGTGTTTGACGTCACTGAAACTTTGTATATGTAAACCAGATGGCGTGGTTTCCGAATGAACGCTGAATGCGAGTGAAACAAATCAACGGGTAAGCCATTGCTCCCTAAGAAAGACTTGACCAAGAAGATGAATGCCGTCATTCCCGTAATTTTGCGTCCACCATATAACGGCACCGCTTTCGTAGGAAATCATGGTTTAACACGGGTACATTTTAAACAATCATTAAATAAGTCGTTACTGCAATATTTATGTTTATATTTTATATAGTAGCATAATTTCAATTACCAGTTATAAATAAAAATTAAATCCAGGTATCACAAGAACGCGTTACCTGTTTTTTCCAAAGACTGTAAACTCCATGTGAAAGAAAAATATCACTTTGGGTGCCTGGGGGTCACGATTCCTAACCTAAAGAAGGCTACTCCCTGGGAGGGAGAGGGAAGTACTGGGAAATTAAAAGTGAGATACCGACTCTGATGTCGTCCTTATCTTATTACCGTGGGTCAGAATATCGAGGTCAGTTGCCACGTGCCCCTGTGTTTCTTCAATGTGACGTGAATTCATAAAGAAGTTGGTGTAATTTATGGCACTGAGACTTAGTGGGAAGTGTATCCGCGGTAGCCTAGTGGTCATGGCTTCGGATTCGTGGCCGGCGGTTTTCGTTCAGTCGCGTGTTCGATCCTTGGCCGCTAAAGCCCCCCCCCCCCCTCAGATGTCGTCCTCGTCACTTGACCGTGGTTCAAAATTACGATGTTCGTCGCCAATAGCCCTCGTATTGCTTCTAGTTCGACTTTGATAAAAAAAAATAAACTAAACCTAGTGGGAAATACTGTGTTAAATACAAGGTAAAATATTTCAATGAAATCGAATAAAATATATTAAATATGTCACAAAAAATAATGTATTGTAAAAAGTATAGTCTTTAGTAAAATTATATACGTATTGAATGAAACCAGAGAGTGTTATGTATGTAATTAAAATTATTTGTTGGGGAATTCACTTTTGCCTATGGTGCAGTGGAAATCAAACAATTTATGAATGAAATTCAATAAATGTACATCAAAAATATTTTGAGTACTTTGTTTCATCTCGCTATCCTTGCGTCACATATAAAATCTGAAGTTTTCTTTTTCGTCTTTTTGAGAGGTTTTATTGTACAGGTTGTTTTATCATTCGTACAAGAAATATTACCTCATACAATTTTTAATTTTGCATGTGTTGTCCGATTCATTTGTTTAATTATGTATTGTTGATTGGACACTAACAAACGTAATTTTAATACTTTGCCGCAATATATACTGCTTAAAAAACTAATGTAATAAAGTTACAGTAATTTCCATAATTTAACTGAGTAGTTTGCATAATTTTAGATAATTCCATCGAACCTTTCTCGTTGTATAATCTTCATATTATTAAGGAAATTCCTAGGGTAATAAAATAATTCATAGAAGCATTCATATTCTTGGAAAATTATTCATATCTCAATTTTTGTCAAGAACTTCGCTTTTCAGAATATATTCACGATGCACTCAATATTGTACTAGAAAAAGAAGGGGGAAAAAATATTACTGGTATACTTCTATGCTGCCAATAACGACAAAACAAGAAATGCAATCATCCGATAAAAAAAAAAGAACACAAAACGGGGAAAAAACGTGAAGACAAAAACAAAACTAATAGAATTGTTCTGCTTTCTTCCGGAAATTGAGGCCAAGCTTTGTAGCCGTTCTTGAATTTTTAATTATGCATGCAATGCATAAATAAAAACGATAAGAAACTGTGCTTGACAAAATAAATTCCCGATATTCGTACGCTAGTATTCCTCTAGGAAAATGTGGCAACACTCTGACTCTTTTATTCATGACAGCCGAGTTCCAGCGGCGCCATTTTCTACTTGGAATTCTTAAGGATTCTGAATCAGAAATTTTCACCTTTTTTTCTCTCTCTCTCTCTCTCTCTCCTTCACACTTTCTCGACTTACTTTGGCTTCTATTAATTTTTTCTTCTTTTTTTTGCCGTGTCCCGCTTTACTGTGTTATTTATTTTCTGGCGAATTGCTTCGATTACTGACGATTTGGATTCCAGTAGTGTTCCAAGATGTGTGACCTTTCTTTTTCATTTATCTCCTTTTGCGTGTTCCGTATTTATTTCTTCGGTGTAAAGAGGAAGAGTTTTTTTTTTTTTAAAAAAAAATTTCTTTATTTAAAATGTAAACTTGATAAACACTGAGATTGCCCGTTGAGCTGGGAGATATTTTTAGGTTTCGTAGAAATTTCTTCGATTTTTGTACATCTGTCAAATTAAAAAAAAAAAAAAAAAAAACGCATATTTGTGCGAGATTTAAACCTATTTAGTCTTAAATTTTTAATTTCATCGCAATATATTTTAGTATAATGCATCCCTTTACATATATAGGAGAGTGATAAATTTCTTTGTTCAATCTTACATTAGCAATCTTTGTGTTTGCCACAATTTGTCGCATGGAAGTTTTAAACATTTCAAACAACCAACCAATTCTAGTAACTGGGAGGTTTTTAATTCGGGCCTTCCAGATGATTATTGGCCAATACTTTGCATACCATGCGCGCCAATTTTCTGACAGACGAGTTCAGATTACTTCAGTATTTTTTTATATCGTCTTGCGTTCATTGTTATTGGTTGGTACATAGAAATAACGATATATATATATATAAAATGATTCGCTTAATGGAAGAAAAGTGGATAACTTAAACCGGCAGTTAAATTATTTAATTTCAACCAGTATATTGAAGTGATCGCAATGATCATTATCGCAGACTCGCGGTCAGCGTTGTTTCGTTCTCTGATGTCACTGAACCACGTCGTGTAACGGGGCTGATGTATACTAAATTGGGTCAAGGTCCCAAGTCTTCCCGTTGGCGTGGTGTGCAAGTTTGGAGAGGGAGGTAACAGTTCAGGTGTCGTCCTCGTCACTTGGCCGAAGTTGAAAATTACGAGGTCCATCGCCAATGGCCTTCATCTCGTTTCTAAGCGCCGCATAAGTAAATGATCAGTCAAATTGATACAATTGTTTCTCAAAAATATCATGCAGTATTTACCTTGTAGAAGATGAAGCATTATCTTTTTTCAGAGAATGTTTTATTAAATTAACATTTCTCTCTTTTCTTTTTCTTATTTGACTGAAGCGCCATCCAGTGTGCCACGGTTTAGTCACACCAATCCAGGCAATGGTTAACTTGATTCTCCCAAACATAAAGGTTTATCTTCCATAGAAGGTTATACGAACCGTAAATGCTCTAGGAATATTTTCTCTTTTCCTGATTTGGTGACTATAGATGATACTTTTTTTTTATGCCTTGACGACAGTACTCATACTATACCCTCTTGCGGTTTTTTTTTTTTTTTTTTTTTTTTTTTTGCATTTAGATTTGTGTTGGATCAAATACTCCTTTGTCAAATAAAAATTATATATCTTAATTCGTAAATTAGCTTCTAAGTCCTCACGTAGTGTAAATGCTAGACTGAGGTACCAACTTGATTATGGTCCTCGTCATTTGACTAGCGTTCCGAGTATTTACTGTCAAATTGAGCGATTCTTTCAAGCCGTTCTATTTTTACGACGTTTTCCCGTACTCTTAACTTTTGTAGTAACGGACGCGGAAGAGTTAGTGAAGTACTAGATCCGGTGTCGTTCCCTTATCTTCGGACCAAAGCTTAAATTTTGAATTTCATCAATGATAGCAATTTATATAGTTGTAATAAGACTTAAATTCATTAAAAGAATCTGCGAGGGAGGTTCAAAAAGCACTTGTATTTGAAGACAGATGGCTTCATTAAAGTTACCATTGGGTGCTGCTATCTGTTAAACGGCTCCGAAACGAATTTAACACTAATGCGTAGGTGCGTGTCGAGTTCTCTCATTCGAGGATGAATGGATTTATCGTTATGCGCCCGAAATCAAGCAACAATCAAAATAATGAATCTGCTCCTAAGAAAGCGAGGATGATCTCATCGTTCGGAAAAGTTATGACGAAGAATGTTTGAGGTGCGAAAGGCACCATGATCACGAATACGAGTAACTGAGGCTTGGACAGCTGTCTATTAAGTCATATTGTGAATTAAAACCAAATTATTTTCGATGCTACGAGCGTCATCTCTTGGAATTTCTAAGCACTTATTGAATGACTTTCGTGATATTGTTCTTTGTAAATTATATGTGTACAATCTGTTTATTCTTTTAATTTTTGTTGATCATACAAATTAATATCGATTTTCATGGAACATCTGTTTTGTTAGGGACTCTACTGTATTTATTTCATTAAATTAAATTTTATTTAGTTAGTAAATTTAATTATAAATTTTAATTATTAAATAATGATTGTTTTTATTGATAGGTTAATTGTGTATTAAGGTTTTAATACTTTTTTTTTTTTTCGAATTCTCTGTTTGTTATATGGCGATAAAATTAAAAATCCTATTAAAAGTATCAAGGATGTGACTCATTAAAATTTCGGCTGACGTTTGCGTTTTTGTTTAATAATGGTTTGTTTTAAAAAGCTAAGCTTTTTGTCGGTAGCAATGTTCAAGGCTAAACAGTTTCTGTTATCGCTTCTTTAATGTGTTTAAAATATATATTTAAACTTAGTAGTTTAAAACGTCGGCAAAAACGGCGCCGTTCTTTTTTTTTTTTTTTTTTTTTTTTTTTTTAAATATTTTGAAGATGCTTGGCAAAATTTAATGAACTTCTGATCATTTTAATTGCATGAATATTGTTCTCAAATGACGTTTCCGTTAGTCCACTATAAGTGAAACATAAATTCGTGTAAAACTATCTTTCGACAGTAATGGCCGAGTCATGGTCGCGAGTTCCTGCGAATCGAGTTGTAAGTTCGAGACTTGTTGACACTAAAGACCCATCGTGCTGTGGGGCTGATGCACTTTAAATTTCGGGCTACAATGTTCTCATGTTGGTATGGTGTGGAAATTTGGGGAGTGAAGTGCCAGCTCAGAAATTGAACTTGTCTCTTGATCGAGATTCAAACGAGACCAATCGCCAGTATTGTTGACGTATTTCTTCCATGTGCGACATAATAAGCTATCAATCCATCAAACCAAAAACTATCGTAAGATACTATAGTTTAAAGTTAATTTAGTTTAGTTCACAGAGTTTAAGTCCTTTCAATAAATGTTGTGGTGTTTAGATGTTACCATAATTTCCGTCCTCATCGTCTGATGAAGGCACAAAAATTAAAGGGTCTAAGGCCACTTGTGTATCTGTACAAAAAAAAACCATTGTAACTATTTTTTTAACCTGGTTGCCAGATTTTACGGACTTCTTTTTTATCAAATCAAAATTTAAAAAACAAATAGTCTCGTAAATATGTAATAGGAATTTCGAAGCGTCTTTCTAGAGGCAATGATTTGTTTGCTTACTGACCCTTTTAGAAATACCTGTTTCTGCTGTATATAAGGTTCGCTAAGCGCAGTCAAATATACCGTGCAACTTTCAACCGCGTTCAGGTGACAAGTCCGACAGGTAGCCGAGTGGTCACAGTCGCGAGTTCATGACCCGATGTTGTCAAGTAATGTATTCGAGTACTTGATGCCATTAAAGACCTTTGAGGTGAAAGTTTGGAGAGAGATGTCTCAGCGCTCAAGTGGCGTCCTCGTCATATGACCGAGTTTCAAAATTACGAGGTCCGTCGCCAATAGCTCACTTATTCCTTCTAAGTGTGACATTAATAATGAATTAGCAAATAAGCGACACCTACGAGACCACTCCCCGCTACGTCAACGAGAGAACGACCCTCACGAGATTTAACGTGAAGCAGTTCCTGTACGTGACCGATCTTTATTAAGTATAACTATCGAGCATGTATTTCGACTAAAATATCGCTGACCATAATCTCCATGCCAACGCAACTCGTCTATCGCTACCACCAAAGTAACACATGGATCAATAAGTCCCGAGACTGTGCGGTCGTTTTTTTGCGATTTCCTCCTTCAAACGCACCAGCAAGTCAATATAATAATCACTGTTGATCGATTTACCTTTTTCGAGGTAGTCAATGAAAATCACGCCATGCGTATCCCAAAAAACTGACGCCATGACTTTGCCAGCTGACTGCTGCGTTTTCGGACGGCTTTCGCCAGCTGTGCGCCACTGCCGCTTCGACTCTGGAGTGTAGTGATGTATCCATGTTTCGTCCATGGTCACGTAACGACGCAAGAAATCTTTTTTGTTGCGAGTAAATAGCGATAAACAGCTTTCTGAATCATCGACCCGTTGCTCCATCGAAAGCAATCGCGGCACCCACTTGGAAAAAACCTTTTTCATGCTCAATTTTTCATGAAGGATAGTAAATACACTTCCATATGATATCTGTGTCATCTCAGCAATCTCACGGAGCTTCACTTTACGATCTTTCATTATAGTTTTTGTCACTTCACTCACATTTTCCGGTGTAACGGCTTCCACAGGTCTACCCGAGCGTTCCGCGTCCTTTGTGTCGGTACGACCACGTTTAAACTCGGCAAACCAACGACAAATCGTTGCTTTGGATGGACAAGAGTCCGGGTAACATTTTTCAATCCATTGTTTCGCTTGCACGGTGTTTTTACCCATTAAAAAACAATGTTTTATCGGAACACGAAACTCGGTTTTTTCCATTTTTTAAACAAACTACAAAACGACTTTACTCCAACCTCGATAACTCAGCTGTTTCTGGTCCGATCGACTTAAGATTTTGACACGTTTCAAGCAAAGGTTAGTACTCTAGAAAGACCTGGTTACTAGTTTACTACGAGCGCCATCTCTGGGTTAGTCTCGGAACTTATTGATTGATGTGTTATGGTGTAGGTACTTTGGTTTATAAATGAAATGTGGGTAGCGTGTGATGCAAGCCAGAACACTCGTATCGGTTGTCTCCAAGCTGTTGTAGTTAGTAGATCTCACCTAAAGTGGAAAGTAGATCAGGCGTCGAGGTTAAAATGCCGCAAACCTGCGATCAGAGGTATACCATCAAATTTTGCATTTAACTGCACCCAACTACTACGGAAATCAGACTTAAAAGGACGAAATCGTGTCCTGAACGCTTGCTTTTGTGTGGCAGGAGAAACTCAAAAACGGGCTGAAGACGTTTTTGCTCTTGTCTTCTTTGCGAAAGATTTGATCCACTGGGAGTTTGTGCTTTCGGGACCAACAGTGAACTGTAAATTTTACACAAATATACTCGAACGCTTGTCCACCGCGTCCAAAGGAAATCACGAATACCTGAATGCTCCATCTCGACAATGGACCATGCACCCCCGGGTTATCCTAGGGATCCTTCTCTATTTTCGACCCTCCTTGTCAACCAATTTTTATCTTTTCTTCAATTTTGTCACCTCTAGACCACAGTTAAATCTTGTTTGTCGCATCATGGCCATATCTAGCTCTTGCGCCAATAAACTTTACATTCACTCACTCGACAATGGCCCAGTCAGTCACACGCCACGAATTGTGAGATACTAATCAAACAACACTACCCGAACCAACGTACATACCATATTTAGTCCCCACCGAACCTTTTATATTATCTGGTGTAAAATAAGCGTGAAAAGTCGTGGCCGCCGTAGCCTAGTGGTCATGGTCGCTGACTCGCGGCTGGCGGTTTTCATCGAGTTGTAGGTTGTGTAGCAAGTCTGTGTGACCGCCGTGTAGCCGGGGCTGGTGCACATAAAATCTATCGAGGCCCAAAGTCCTTCCAAAGACGTTGCATGGAAGTTGGGAGAGGAAGAGGTAATCTCGGATGTCGTCCTCGTTACTTGACCGAGGCTCCAAATGACGAGGTCCGTCGCCAATAGCCCTCGTGTTGCTTCTAGTGCGACGTTAATAAAACCACAAGTCTGAAAGGTCATCGTTTGTGGACTTCCAGGATTTGTAAGAAAATTTTTAAAAAATAGCTCTTGTAATGGTATATTGATGCAGGGGGGCTCACTTTTTGAAAATTTATATAGCTCTATACATACCTTCAATGTATATACTTTTAAAATTTAGTTGTATGCTTCTAATGCAATGTAAATGTTACCTTAATAAATTTTGTCCACGAAATTAGTTTCTGTATCCTATCCAAATATTTTCAGCAGCTATTCGTTTCTTGTATTGCCCTCTTTTTAACATAAATTTTAATTTTATATCATATGCAAAAATACTATTATTATTGTATATGCAAACCTGTACTTATGTGTTTAAAAACATTGCGTAATAACCAAGTTAATACTCGAACGACGATGTTTTCCGCCATCTAAAACAATTGCATCCCGGCATTTATCAGTCGGGAAAGCGGCAACACCCATTGATTAGCATTTCACACCGCACTTTTCCTAACCAAAGTGGTTGACCAAAAGGTTAAATTGATTGAATAGTGTCAATAGACAAGCCAACCTTGTTTGGATCTAGGCGGGTTAATCTTCTGGTGTAAAAAAGCATGGCGAAGATATAGGTATCGGACTTTTATTCTCTTTTTCCTGGGCGTTACGGCTTTTGCTAACGTTGCACGGATATGGGCGTGTGCGCTTTTCTTACGGAAACTGAAATAGAGAATGCAGGTTTTTTTTTTTCGCACTTAAGACTGTGTAGTTATATGCATTAAAGTCTTAATTACTACACCGAACGGTATGTAATTTTGTGCTGAGGAATGCGAGGTATGGTGGAAAATAAATGTAGTATTGCTTATGGTTTAGATGTATGTTAAGATCGTTAAGTTATGAAATGATTATTTTTATCTAAAAAGTTTTCTTTATCTGCTCGATTAGTTGTAAGAAATTGTATGGAGCTCTTACTTAAATACAGGAGTAGGTTTTGAGTCTAATAAGGGATTTTAGTGAACTACTTATATACTTATTTGCTTGTTTAAGTGAGATGATAAACAATTCTACTCCTGTATTTCGACTCTGTTTCAAGGTGAAAAGAATTTTTATGTGGAGTATGAGATTCCGAACATTTTTTTTAGCCTAGTGGTCATGGTTTCAGACTCGTGGCGGGCGGTGTTCGTTGAGTCGCGGGTTCGAGCCTTGGCCACGAAATACCCGCCGTGTAGCCGGGGCTGATGCACTTTAAATCTGCTGGGGCTGAAAGTCATAACGTTGGTGTTGTGTGGAAGTTAGGAGAGGGTGGTGCCAACTCAGGTGTCGTTCTCGTCCCTTGACCGAGGTTCAAAAATTACGAGGACTGTCGTCTATAGCCTTCGTGTTTCTTCTAAGCCCTATAACAATAAACTATCAATTTATTTGGATTTCCAACATTCCTTTGATTAGTTGTAGCATTTAATCCTATCTTAACCGAAATGGGCTGGTGTTGTAATTTTTTAAGGTGCGGATGTGAATGACAAATATCTCTTATTATTGGTGGAGTAAAATAAAACTAATGTTATGACATTCAAATTTATATGCCGCGTTATAACCCTTTCAGTTTTATAAAGCGCAATGTCGTGGTTTTGGGAACGGGTTCGACGAATATTTTCATTTTGGGTATTTAAAAATTTCCGTCGACTAGCACATTGCGTATGTGAAACATATGTCATGGATTCATTATATGAAACTATAGTGGCTGCGCTTGCGTAGTGGTATTGGTCACGAACTCGCGACCGGTATTTCCATCAAGTCGTGAGCTGGAGCCCTTTTGCCAGAAAAGGCCCGCCGTTCAGCGGGGCTAATGTTCATTAAATCAGGTCGAGGTCCCTAGTCCTACCTTACCCTAGCGATCCTTCTCTATTTTCGACCCTCCTTCTTGTCAACCAATTTGTCTTTTCTTCCATTTTTTTTTTCCACGTCTAGACCACAGTTAAATCTTTCTTGGCGCATCATAGCCATATCTGGATCTTGCGCCAATAAACTTTACTTTCTCACTTGACCCTTCTTGTCGACCAATCAATTTTCATTGTTTTAACGTCTAGATCACAGATTTACCTTGTTTGGCACAGTATGGCCACATCTGGCTCTTGCGCCAATAAACTTCACTATCACCCAAGTTCTACCTGGCGTGCTGTGGAAGTTTGGAGAGGGAGGTGTCATAACGTTGTAGTAGCATTTGCTGTAAAAAAGAAATATTGTTTTTGAATCCATTCTTAAAAACTATAGCGTTGCCGAAAGAATTGTGGTACTTAGTTAACCCTTCCTTTCCGTGTTCTTTTACGGGGCAAATAATGTTATAATTTCTCGATTATTCGAAATAGAATAACTCAGTCAACATCTAGAAGAGCACAGAGTTTTATTTGCTTCTAGTTTCACTTTTGAAGAAGTATTTGGACTTGGCCCATAACATAACCATTATTTTATCTATACACCAGTTTTCTTTTTCACTTGCATCTCTGACGTTACGTAGCATTTCGCTGAAGCGCCACCTGTCGGACAACTTAAAAACCTTTTTTTGATTGGATATCAATCTAGAAACAAAATCCAGAAAATGAAAAGCATTTGTAAAAAAAGAGTATATGAAATAGTTTAAACATAAAATTGTATGTATGAGGGTATATTTTTTTTATACTAAATCCATATATCCTTATCAATTTTCGTCGACGACAATATTTATTTCATTTCACACTTAACGTTTACAAAGAAGCAAACTCCTTTTAAAATGTAATCTTCTTTCCTTTAACAGAGAAAATGCCGGTCCCTACCATCTTTTATACACCCTCTCGTTCCTGGAGAGAAAAAATCCTCGAAAGAAAAAGAAAGGAAAATTACATTCCATACAATGTAAACGCTTTTGAGAGGAATATTTTCATGAGCTAAATAGATGATTCATTTTCCCTACCTTTTCTCATATAGGGATTTTTCTCCTGCAGGAAAGATTTCTAAATGGTTTAATTTTTTCCCCTCCATCTTGCCAAACCCTTTATTAAATCTTTTATTCAGACATAGACAAATGAACGCCAATAGATGCCATTTAAAAAGGGAATTTTAATTTTTTTTATGCGTTTTGTTATCTGGGTTTGTTGAATTGTGTGTGTTTAATCGATTTTACGATAAAAGTTTGGAGTGAAGGGTTGGATGAAAGGGATTGATTGTTTCTGAGATACTTAATGAAAGAAAAATTATCAATTTGAAAATAATCGAGTAAAAATATTTATCTTATGCGTTGCGAATGAGGATTTAATGTTAACCGCGTGGAAGTGAATTCCTTGTCAAGTTAGTTTTAAGTTTTAATTTTTTTTTTTTTGTAAACAAAGTATTCATAGTCATTGTGTGATTTAATTGAATGTATTATTGTGAAGCAGTCATTTTGTATTTCTTCTTGGAATAACTATCCATATTCATGCCTGGCGAGCTGCGGAAATTTGAAAGTGAAATATTGGTTTGCTTGGACGAGACATGTGGCTGGGGTAGCCTAGTGGTCATGGTTTCGGATTCCTGACCGGTGGTTTTCGTTGAGTCACGGGTTCGAGCCTTGGCCGCTAAAGACCTGCCGTGTAGCAGGGGCTGATGCACGTTAAATCTGTCGGGACCCTAAGTCCTCCCTTTGGCGTGGTGTGGATGTTAGGAGAGGGGGGGTTCCAACTCAGGTGTTGTCCTCGTCACTTGACCGTGGTTCTAAATTACCGAGGTCCGTCGCCAATAGCCCTCGTGTTGCTTCTAGTGCGACGTTAATAATAATAATTAAAAAAAAAAAAAAAACTAGACCACATTTAACGTACACGAGCCCCGCAGCACCGTGGGATTTTAGTGGCATCAGGTCTCGAACCCGAGACGATGACCATTAGGCTGCCACGGCCACCTCCTCTTCTTTAAAATAACGAGAATGACAATTCCTGTGCATTAAAATAACGAATGTGACGATTCTTCGATAACGAATGCGACGAAATAACGAATATGTAAATTCTTCTCCACTGAAGTAATGGATGTTACAATTCCTCTACTCTAAAATAACACTATGACAATCTTATATATATATATATATAGAGAGAGAGAGGTATATATATATATATATATATATATATATATATATATATATACCTCTAGCCTTTACTATAGCAATATATATATATATATATATATATTCGGTTCGATTGAGAAATTTTAATAAAAATATCTTTGATATTAAAGGCCGTAGTTACCCCATTGTAACACGTGTGTGGTGCCCGGATGTGAAGGAATAGTCCCACTGTAGCTTTTACATGTAGGTAAGAGGCGACTAAAACGGGTAGCTAGTGTCTGGGGGATATAGCCGGGAACTCTGCCCCTGGGGATTATATCGGGGAACCTCAGGGGCTTGGTTTTTTTAGGTAGGCTCGGGCATCATGACCCCGAGGCACCCTAGTGATCTTTTTCTTTCTCGTGTGATTTACTGGTCTTTGATAAATACGAGTGACGTCTCCCAGGATACCTTAGCGATCTTGCTCTATTTTCGACCCTCCTTCTTGTCAACCAGATTCCATATTTTCTTCAATTTTTTTTAAACGTTTATATAACAGATATATCTCGTTTAGTGCAGCATGTCGACATCTGACTCTTTCGCCATTAAACTTATCTATCGCTTACTCCACCCCCTTAAAAATTCTTACTACGTACGGACCTACAATAAATACAATAACAGTATTTATAATTTTTTTTTATTTCTAATTATAATTTGATTGATAATTTTTTTTCATTCAGAAAATAAGTTTTATTTCACGTTTTATTTATTCTATGGCTCAAAGCCATCTGCTGACAATAGTTTTTTTTATCACTACCCTCTCAATTCAAAACGTCTTCCAATTTTGTTTTCTCGTTATTTTTTTTATCGGTGGAATTGCTTTTTTTAAAAAAAAAAAAAAAAAAATACAAAAAAAGACTTTAACTGAATAAACAATTTCACTCGAGAGGGAAAGGGAAGCGAAAAAAATCGAATTGGCAATTCGCCATTAATTGCTAGCAGCCAAAATTAAAATGCTTCTTTATTATCCCAAATTTTTCTTACTTTCATCTTTAAGAGTATTTTTAAAAATAAATTTTTATATAGGTGTGAGATTATATTCATTTTAATCGCTACATCTTTTTCTCCGAACTTTCTCCTCCCTCCTTCTTTCTTCGTACCGCTTAAAGAATTAGCTGTAAAGCACATTAGCAGGGATAAATAGCATTTAAAAACGACGTGGCCCATGGGGAAGATGCATTTAGATTTTTCATTCTCTTTTTATTTCAAGGCACATTAGAATGTACGCCTGCTTAGCTGAGGCAAAGCGGATTATTGGTATTATTCAGTCATACACTCTGAAAGGAGTTGAGCGGAGTTAGCAGCAACCATCGCTCTGGCCAAACGACGCATTTCTTTATCACGGTTGTAATCCGCCTTTCTTTAATAGAATTTTGTGAACTCGCCACCAAAGGTCCAAGGCCCGTATCGGTGAGGATATACAATGAAATTACAATTATTCGTGAAAGTAAGGAGAAACACAACGCGTGAAAATAGAAACGTTTGGTATGAATGAATGCATGTGCAGGGAAAGATAAAACGAACGTAGAAGATAGCACAATAACTGAACTAAAGCACAACA
>BMAW01037986.1:0-25485 GCA_019974015.1 Nephila pilipes | reverse complement strand
ACTTGCACAAGTTTATGAAATATATTTAATTAATACATAGATTTTAGCTATGTTACGTGCATCATGACTTTTGCAGAATGCCTAAATTTGGTGATAACCTGTTAAGGAGATGGTGGACTTTAAAACTGACATATATTTACCAAAACATGGGATTTTTTTCTTTTTTCAGCGTATAAAGATTTAATTAATTTTTCTGAACCATATGCACAAAACCGCACATGTCTAAGTTTAGTTGATTAAAAAGTAGCATTTATAAAATTTAAAGGTCCTTGAAAATATAAAACATGTAAACAAAGAGATGTCATGAGAAATCTCTCTTAAATTTTAGAATTAAAATTTCTACACTTTAGCAACCATACATTTTAATTGCAACTCTTAACTGTTTATCAGCAGTTAATTTTTAGATTGTGTTTCTAAAAGTTAAAGTATTACATTTCCTCCTCAATAATCGAACTGTTGCTACTACTGCCTTCTTCACAATTACTTTTATAACAACATTTTTTTTTTTTTTTGGCACTTCAAAAATACCTAATTTTGTTAATATTTTTAATAACAGATATTACAAGCAGATGCTATCAAAAATCATGAGATTGACCATCAGAAAGGTGTTTGTGTGCATCTTTAGTACAGAAGAAATGGGGACAAAATCAATTGCAAAGTTGCAGTACAAAATATCTTCATGTACTGAAAAGTAGTTTCGAAATGGAAGATTCACCAACTTTTGAAAAATAAAGAATTGTGAAATATTAGAGCCAAAAAATAAGAAATATTTCCTTCTACAGCTGCATCAAACAGCAGTGTTGTCAAAAAAATTCTTACAATGAATAACGATATATGATGTTTGCTTTTATGTAATATAAAATATGATATGCTTGGATGTTGCACCAAATGATGCTTATGGCTTCTCCACAAAAATAGAATTAAAATAGAAAACTTCAATAAAATATTTAATCCTACGAGGCCTGTCTAGAAAGTATCCGACCTTTGGCCAGAAAAAATATTTTGAATACTTGACGGAGTTGGGACCCTAATCCCCTTTCAAAGTAGGCACCTTGTGCTTGCACACACTTAGCCCACAGATCCTTCCATTGCTGGAAACACCTCTGGAAGTCTTCTTTTGGAATGGTGTTCAGCTCCGTTGTGGCGTTCCGCATTATCTCTTCTCTACTCTCAAAACGGGATCCTTTCAGTGGAGTCTTCAATTTTGGAAACAACCAGAAGTCGCAAGGAGCCAGATTTGGAGAGTAGGGAGGTTCGCGAACGGTTGTAATTCCATGTTTGGCTAAGAAAGTGTGGATCAATTGGGATGAATGTGCAGGGGCGTTGTCATGATGCAAGTACCAGTTGTTCGCTGTCCACATGTCTAGTCTTTTGCGCCGAACTGAGTCACGGAGAACATCTTGATAGTACTCCTTTGTCACTGTTTGTCCTTCTAGTGCATATTACTGATGCACAATTCCACGGACATCAAAGAAAACAGTCAGCATCACCTTGATTTTGCTTCGCACCTTCCGCGCTTTCTTCGGCCTTAGAGAATCGGGATGCTTCCATTGCGACGACTGTCTTTTTGTTTCTGGGTCATACTCGTACACCCATACTCATCTCCAGTTATCACGGTATTCAGAAACCCAGGATCAGTGTTGGCGGTGTCCAGAAGGTCCTGTGCAACGTCAAAACAGAGGTCTTTTTGTTCCGGCGACAACAACTTCGGTACGAATTTCGCAGCCACTTGGTTCATATTCAAATCTTCACGCAAAATTGCATGTGCAGAATCTTTACTCCAACCTCTTCTGAAATCTCCCGCACTGTCAAACGACTATCTGCCATCACTAAATTTTGCACCCTCTCAACATTAGCTGCACTCCGAGCAGTTTGGGGCCTGCCACAACGCTGCTCACTCTCCGCTGATGTGCGGCCATCTTTGAATCAGTTGAACCACTCCTTAATTTGTGTTACACTCATCGCATCTTCTCCAAACACCTGCTGAATCTTACGAATTGTTTTTCCTCCTTCCACCGTGCACTGCGGTGCTGCCTTAGAATTGTTGTCATATCGCGGTAATCACGTGGAATTACGTTTTCCGATATGACGACATCTCACGCATCTGGCAATGGAATCGGGAATTTGCATTCGACGGTATTTTTCAATTACGTCATACAAAGTTAGTTTTCATTGGATGGCGATTCTTAACTGTCGAGTTGACGGTGTCGAATGCAAATTCCAGAGTATATATATAAAGGAGATTTTTGTAGATGACTGATTGGCTGGCTTCTCGCTTCTTAGATGGTTAAGAGACTTTGACTATGATCGATGAGACCATCGTTATAATATTGGAGCTTTCGGTTCAGAAAGTGATATTATTAGTATTGTAAATAATGTAAATAAATAATAGTGTAAAATAAATATAGATTTTAAAATATTAGAATTTGTCTTTCTCTGTTGATGTGGCATATAAATTAAATTAAATTATCAAAGGCCTTCTATGAGGAAGGCCAACAATTGGTTATGGGTCCAGGCAAGAATCCGAGTGCCTGCATTTAAATTATTTTTTTAAAATAATAAAGCCACATTAACAGAGTAAAGTTTGGAATCAATCACTATTAAAATGGCTTTGCTGACGTATCAGATTGATGCTTTGAATGCATCAAATTATGCCACGTGGAAAGAAGATGTCAAGGTTTTGTTGATGGAAAAGGATCTATGGCAGTTTGTTGTTCAGCACAAGACTAGCGATGTCGATGCCTCCGCCAAGAAAGAAGTCAAAGAAGATTCAGAATGTGCAGCAAAGAAGATACGAGCCTACTCCCTCATCTACTTAAATGTACAGAAGGAATTTCGCCCGCTACTTAGCGGCATGGAGGACCCAAAAGATGCATGGGAGAAGATCAAGACACATTTCGAGCCAAGTTCAAGAGCCAGAATTTTTTGCGGATGCGTTTTTCAGCTGCCATCTCAATCCCGGAGAAGGAATCAACCTATATGATGCGAGATTGAGGACTATCATACAGCAGTTGTCCGAAGCCGGTCGACCAATTTCGGAATGGTTGCAGCCATTCCAATTGATTAGACGACTACCTGATGAATACAGAGGGATTGTTCAATTAATTTATGGTTTCGAGGACTCTAAGTTTACCTTTGAAAATGTTTTGAATGAATTGTTGTCAGAGGAAGCCCGACTAAAACTGTTTTGTAAACAGGATAATGTAAGTAGCAATTTTGAACATGCTATGGAAGGTATTAGTGTGAAACCTAATTTTATTAAAAGTAAAGATCAGCAAAAGGGGAATTTAAATAGTCAGCCAGAAAATCCCAATAATAAACCAAATGTAAAGTGTTTTAATTGAGGGAAAATGGGCCATTTTGCTAGAAATTGTAGGATTAAGATTAGGAATCAGGCTAAGGTAAAAGGTAACCCCAATGTTAGTTTTTTGGCAGAAGCCAGTTTGGGAACAAATACTGACAATACTGCATGGGTATTTGATACCGCTGCAAGCTCTCACTTCTGTAACAATCGTGATCTGATTACAACATTTCAACAGACTTCTGGGGTAGAAATGAAAGCTGCAATTAAAGGGATGACCTGTGAAGTTCTCGGTAAGGGGAATGTAACTTTTGATTGTAAGAATCAAAGAGGGACTCAAACGGTTACTCTAACCGATGTTTTGTATTCACCCAGGCTTCGACATAATTTGATGGCGGGCCACCGCATTGAGGCGAGTGGATCCTATTTCGTAGGGAAGAATGGGCGAATAGACATTTTTTCTAAAAAAGGTAGAAAGCTGTTTTCGGCCAAACGAAATAATGGTCTTTATTATGTGTTAGCTGATTATCCGAAAATGGGTAAAGAGCGTAATTATAAAAGGGAAGAAATAAATCAGATCTCTTCGGAGAACAGTCTTGAATTATGGCATAAACGTTATTGTCATATTAATAAGGATTATATTTTGAAGACTGTAAAGAATGTTAGAGGATTGCCCGCACTGAAAGATCAAGAATTAAACTGCGAGCCATGTTTAATTGGAAAAACTAAAAGAGTTTCATTTAAACCAATAGGAAAGATTAGATCGCGGAAACCTTTAGAACTTTTACATCTGGATGTGGCGGGTCCAATCCAAACTACATCAAGAGGCGGCAATCGATATTTTTTAACTATCATAGATGATTTTTCTAGAAAAGTTTGTGTATACTTACTGAGGGAAAAATCGGAAGTTTTCAGTAGTTTTATAAAATTTAAAAATAGAGCCGAAAGATTTACCGGTAACAAAATTATTAATATTCGTACTGATAACGGGATGGAATTCTGTCTAGGGGATTTTGAAAGGTTCTTAGAAGATAAAGGTATCAAACATGAAAGAACGAATGTATATACCCCAGAACAGAATGGAGTTGCTGAACGCTTTAATTTAACAGCAATGGATGCAGTACGAACTATGCTTAGGGATTCGAAATTAGGAGAGGAAAATTGGGGTGAGGCAGTGCTATGCTTTACATACGTTTGGAATCGAGTAACGCATAAGCATTCCGAGAAAACCCCGTTTGAATTGTATGGTGGAAGGGTTCCAACCGTACGACATTTAAGAACTTTCGGATCAACCGTTTTTGTAGGGATTCCAAAGCAACAGCGTAGAAAGCTAGATATGCGTGCTGAAAAAGGAATATTATTAGGGTATGCTCTTCGTAGCAGAGGATATCGCGTTTTTAATTCCTGAAAAGAATAAAGTTATCGAAACCATAAATGTAAAAATCTATGAAAATAATTTAAACGGTAGGGAACAAAATGTAAGGAAAAATTTAATAATATTAAATGGTTATGATGATGAAACCGAATCGGATGCAGAAATAGAAAAACTGGTCAAAGGAATAACCAAAGAGGTTAAATTAATTGATAAGGAACCGGAAATTTCTGATCAAAGTAATTCGGATCCAACCATTCCCTCCAAGTCTGAAATAAATTGGTTTCGAAAAGCAGTATCTCGACCCGATGGATCAAGAGTCGATATATATTACGGTATAATGGGTATACGAGCATGCGTTTAAGATCTAGGAATGACGCAAAGGCTTACTGTGAGGCAAATAAAATCCCTTATGACCCAGAATTTTTTAATTTTAGTGGTAAAAATTCATTTACCGGTATTATAACACAAGAAATATAATTAAAATTTTTAAATAATTGATAGTTAAAAATTTAAAGACGTAAAAATCCCAGTTTCATTCGACGAAGTATCTAATTCGATGCTTCGATCTAACGAAGCGGACATCAAGGCAACGTAGTGGCTCTTTATTCACTAAGGAGGCGGAATTCGTTGTTTTGATGGATGCTGCTGGGGAGTTACAATTCAATGCTGTATATAATATAAGGTATATCAAATTATTTCTGTGTACATATAAATATGAGTTTTGTATAATTTTAGATTTGATGTACTTGCATATGAAAGTTATTTGATTTTTGTAACATCGCCCAGATGTGTGGGAGGCGGGCCAATTGTTGTCATATCGCGGTAATCACGTGTAATTACGTTTTCCGATATGACGTCATCTCACGCATCTGGCAATGGAATCGGGAATTTGCATTCGACGGTGTTTTTCTATTACGTCATATGAAGTTGTTTTTCACTGGATGCCGATTTTTAACTGTCGAGTTGACGGTGTCGAATGCAAATTCCGGAATATATATAAAGGAGATCTTATTAGACTGAATGACTGACGATTAGCGCATGGAACGCCGACCGCTACGGACGTACAAACGCCTCTCTTAAGCTTTCCATAGACAGACATAAAATAAAATTATCTCAGCAGCTCTTTTCAGAGCTATTGGCGAGGATAGTTTATTTTCTCTCGATTCTTCTCCTTTACGACTTGGACTTCGAAACACGACAATGGAACAGAACATGGATTATTCATCACCTTCTTCCTCCAGATCCACAACTCCAATAAACGACATTAGCAGAGAGTCTTGTGAAACCCTGCAAGCGCTCCAAAGGAGAATCAGGAAATGTGTGCATTACAGAGATGAACTCCAGATGATCATAGCTAGCAACCGCAGACAACCAGATTACGATGAATCAGATGAACAGATACAGACCTATCTACTCCTTCATTCCAAAGCGCAAGATGACCTACAAAGAGCGGAGGGTGAGTACTCAACCCTTCCTATTTGCAACATTCTTGACTGCAAAATACACTATTCGCTTCCCACCACCCCAACTAAAAATTTAAAATTAAAGAGAAAAGACGAAGACGGCTTCGTCACTCCCCCCAGCAGAAAAACCGCCAAAAGGCAACTAATTACCGAATCCCAAACTACTACAACACAAAATAAATTTAATAGATTAAACTTAAACGAATCGCAAAATACACAAATAAACGAGGTCGTCATACCTCCTAAGGAAAGACTTCCCCCCCCCAATAATGTTAAAAATTCAAAACTATAAAAATCAGCTTAAAGCAATCAACAATATCATCCCTGATCTTCGGACTAAACTTTCTGGAGAGTACATTAAGCTGTACGTGGATACTCCAGAGGAATATCGAAAACTTATCAACTACCTATCGCAAAATCCTGAATATGAATATTACGTGATTCGCCCACTAAACCAAAAACCAGTCAAGGCCATAATCAAAGGACTTCCCAGAGAAACCACCCCAGAAGAAATAAATGAAGAATTAATAGACTTTGGATTTGAACCTATCAGAGTTGTTCAACTCTCAAACAGAAGAACAAAAATACCCCTACCTGTCTATCTCGCTACACTACCCAGAACTCCAACATCAGAAAAGATCTTTGAATTAACCCGAATTTGTTATATGACTGTTAAAATTGAAGGCTACAGAGGAAGCGGCAAGGTAACCCAGTGTTACCGTTGCAACTTCTTCCACCACTCCGCCGAAAACTGCCATATCACTCCCAGATGCCTCAAATGTGCAGAGCCACACCTTACCAGAGAATGCCCAATTAAAGACCGAATTGAAAACCCAGAATGTATTAATTGTGAACATAAGGGACATCTAGCTTCCTACGGCGGCTGCGAGAAGTACCCGAAACCTGTAAAAAAGCAAAACATCATTCAGAAAAACAGAAACATAATACGAGAAAACATCTCCTATGCAAACGCCCTCACCAACAATCAACAGATGGCGCCACGAGTCGACGATCCAACCACGCAAAGAAAACCTCAATTTACCTCAAACAACCCAGGAAACCAACGAAATAATAGATCCAAAGCAATGAACATTGTAAATTCACATCTCAATAGAAAAAACCAAACACAGGAACAAGAAGAAGATGAAGATTCAACTCCAAATTTTTTCCAAGCCATCGAAATGATGCAAACTATGACCGAACTTTTCAAACAGTTACCTGGACTACTTAAAAACCTCAACAAAATTAAATCAGCAAAAGGGAAGCAAAATAAGACGTATGCTTTAATAGAGGCTCTCCTAGATTGTGATTCCGATGATCAGTAAACCTCTTCTTAAAAACCCAAATAATACCCAGAAAAATAAAAATTTTAAATTACTAGGACTTAACATTTGCTCATGGAACGCAAACGGCTTACAATCTCGTATTGTTGAGTTACGAGATTTTGTACAGAAGCACTCCCCTGACTTAATTATGGTACAAGAAACACATCTGAGACCACAAAACACAATACACATCCCTAATTACATTGTCTATAGAAATGATAGACAAACACAAGAAGTAGCATCAGGAGGAACACTCATTTTCATAAAAAACACACTCACACACCACAGACACACTACCCCACCTCTCCAACATACTGAAGCCACAATAATAATACTCACACCACCCAACCACCCAGCTGTCACCCTCGTTTCTTTATACATACCCCCCTCATCACACTATAATCATTTCACATCTGATCTAGACACTCTTTTTAATTTAAACAGAAACACCATTATCATAGGCGATTTTAACGCCAAACATCTAAGCTGGAACAATAACACTAACACACCCAGAGGTGTTAACCTACTAAAATATATTAATTTACATGACATAACATTAGCATACCCACCCACACACACAAGATATGGAAATAACTCAGCATCCACAATAGACTTTGCCTTAATCAAAAACTTTAATTACAAATACAACATTACATCCATACCTGAACTATCCTCAGACCATAACCCTATTATAATAGAATTTAACTTTACACTCACACATTATATTAACAAAAGAAACATAACTACAGACTGGAAAAAATTTAGAGACGCAGTTAATAAAAACACAAACCCACTCAACTTCACAAACATAAATAACAACACCATCCTAGAATCAAAAATCACAGAATTCACAAATAACATTATTAATGCACATCAAGCAGCCTCCAAAACCATATCAAATAAAAACGAAAGATACACACCATTAATTATTAAGCTACTCATCAAACATAGAAACAAAACCAAAAAACACTAGATCCACAACTCAAAACTGAAGTCAACAGAATTCAAAATAACATTAAAAAAGAAATTAAAAAATTCTCCCAAGACAGCTGGACTCAAACCCTTCAAAATTTAAATACACAAGACAACTCCATTTGGAAAATCACAAAATCACTTAAAAATAAAAGAAGCCAAATCCCACCACTATTTTTTCAAAATAACACAATTGACTCTGATACTGACAAATCTAATTTAATAGCCACAACCCTACTTAATAACTTCACAGAAAACATAAGACCACCAGAATACAAAACAGATATTGACCAAAAAGTCCAAAACACACTACAACATTTTTTCTCTAATCCACCTACCACTACTTTAGATGCAGCTTGGCCTCATGAAATCACTAATTATATCAAAAGAATAGCAACAAATAAAGCACCAGGAAAAGACAACATAACAAACAAAATGCTTAAAAACTTACCACCTAAATTAATACACATCTTAACATATTTAATTAATCAAATATTCAAACAACAATACTTTCCCTCCAACTGGAAAACCTCCATTATTTTCCCTATTCTTAAACCGGGGAAAAATCCCCGCCATCCTGACAGCTACAGACCCATAGCCTTACTCTCTTCAATTAGCAAAATCACAGAATCAATAATACTAACAAGAATAAATCAACACATTGACACCTCAAACATCAGAAATCCCAACCAATATGGCTTCACGAAACACCTCTCCACATCCCACCCATTACTAAAACTGACAGAATTTATTGCATCAGGACTTGAAAAAAGTAAATCTACAGGCGCGGTTTTCTTAGACATACAAAAAGCTTTCGACCGCGTCTGGATAGAAGGCCTCACATATAAACTAATAACATATAATTTCCCAGCACCACTTATTAAATTAATACACTCCTACCTAATAAATAGAAACTATCAAGTAAAAATCAATAATACACTTTCAAACACATTTGACACGAATTATGGAGTAGTACAGGGCAGTTTAATCGGTCCTATACTCTATAATCTATACTTAAACGACATACCAAATTACAATCTCACAATTTTAAACATGTACGCAGATGACACTGTCATACTCGCTAAATATAAAAATATTAAAACAGTCACATACGCAATTAATAAACACCTCCTCCTCTTACAAAACTTTTACAATGATTGGAAAATAAAAATCAACGTCGAGAAATCGGCAGCGGTTTTATTTTCCAAAAAACGAAACACAAACACCCCCCCCACCCACATTCTACGGAACTCACATACCCTGGTCTCAGAGCACTAAATATCTAGGAGTAATTCTAGACAAAACACTCTCATGGAAACAACATATCTTACACACGCGAGAAAAATTCCGGAAAGCTAAATGCAGCATCTATCCCCTAATTTGCCGGGATTCCGAAATGAATTTAAAAAATAAACTGCTTCTGTACACAGCCGTACTAAGACCAATCATAACGTATGCATGTCCCATTTGGGCGTACGCGGCAAAATCAAACATAAAATTACTTGAAATCACACAAAATACAACACTAAGAATGATCACCAATTCTAGATGGTTTACCCGCAATAGTGAAATTTATAAAGCAATAAAAATTCCCACATTTAAAACCTTCATACAAAAAATATCCAAAAAATTTTTTAACTCACTTGAAAACACTAACAATATCAATATGATAAATTTAGAAAATTACACCCCTAATTTTAATACAAAAAGACCCCGCACTGTACTCTTAGATTCCTATAACCCACCCTAATAATTTTTTAACATAATATTTACAAACTTAATTTAAAATCCAAAAAACAAACGAACACAGTACACTTGAGCAGCCGCCTACGCCCAACCACCAAACACACCCACCCCTAATCTTAGCAGTCAAGAACAGCCAATAGGAAGGCTCCCCTCCAATCTCTACCATCCAATGGAAGAACTCGCTTCTCCTGCTCCCTCTGACCGAAATCCTATACCTTCAAGCCACCACTTTTACCGGACCTCCAGCTCGACCAATTAGAAAGCTCCCTCTGAAGCACATCAGTCAGAATGTTTAAAAACAACCAAAAGCAAAGTTTTGCACTATTTTTTCGACCCGAGCTTGAAGGCCGCTCCTCGGCCTATGTGCTCGATTAAATTTCCCAGCGTTTCCAACTGAATGACTGACGGACTGGCTGGCTTCTTGGATGTTTGGCCATGGATTGTGATGAGACTTTGGCTGATACTGTCTTGTAAATAAGTTAATTAATGTTGTAAATAAAATAGTGATTTTAAATATTAGAGTTTGTCTTTATCTGTTGATGTGGCATATAAATTAAAATTCAATTATCAAAGGCCTACTCTGGGGTAGGCCAACAAGAATCACTACTTTGCGCGAGAAAAATTAAGGTCGAATACATTTTAGACAGGCCTCGTATATTTCCTAGCCCTTAGAATGATGGAAGCAATTGCTTTGAGGCAAATAAAAAACTTATTGAAGCTTTTTAAAAAAAATTATGAATGTGAGTGAATCTAAAGTTTAATGACGCAAGAGGCTATGATGCACCAAACAAGATTTAACTGTGGTCTAGACGTTAAGAAATTGAAAAAAAAAGACAAAAATTGGTTGACAAGGAGTCGCTAGGGCAATCCGGAGGTACGTCACCCATGTTTACCAAAGATAGAATAGGAAAGAAAAAGATCACTTTTCATAGAAAAAGATTCCCCATAGGAAAGAAAAAGATCACTAGGGTACTTCGGGGTCATGAATGCCCATACTTACCTGAAGAAGGTAAGTCCCTGAGGTCCCCTGGTATAATCCCCAGGGGCAGGATGCCTGGCTATACCCCCCCGACACTGGATACCCATTTTAGTTGCCACTTAAGCCACGCTTGAACTACAGTGAAAAAATTATGAAAGACAATACACTATTAGAAATGTTTTTATGGCTTACTGGAATCCATACATTGATAAGGAATTGTATGAAGAGAGTGAATGAGTGTTTGCGGGTTTATGACACAAGAAAATCTGGAAATGCTAATATTTGTTGTAAATCCCACAACTTATGCTTCTTTTAAACCAAATAAAAATTAGATAAAAAACTTCAAGAAAAGAATCATAAAACACAGTAAAATGGTAAAAATCCTAAATAAGTCTCAAAAATCTAATACTAAGAATGCTAACATAACTACTAATGGTGAGGGGGTGTCCCTCACCAAGTCAGACAAGTTTAAAACAGATTAATAATAATTTAAAATAAATAAAATAAAAAGCAACAACCATGATGAAACATTGGACATTATTTAAATATGATGAATGATGTAAGGGACAAAACAGGAAGTATACTTGAGAGCATTCTCTCCATACAAAAGATGTTTATGGATAAAATGAGTGTGTCGAACACGAACGCAAGTCAACAGTTCCATCTGCTCTACATAATGGAACAATATATTATTCCTGATTGATAGGCTTTACCAAGTATAATTTGTTATGGGACTTTGTCATGGGATCATGCCTTTCTTGTCAATAGCTTTAAGATAAGATGGTTGACTACTAGTTGCATAGGATTTGTTTTCGATCATGTAGCCGAGTATTATATGAAGAGAAACAAACTTTTAAAATATGACATTCTTGAAATTTCTCATAAAATTGTCCAAAAGCACCATGAGGAGTTACAAAAAAAAAATACTAACAGCATTACTGATACTGATATCAGTATTATATGATGGGTCTTGGCAGGAGCGTGGACATTCTTTGATAAACGGAACTAGAATTATTTTTGACATTTTGACTATAATCATCATTGACTATGAAGTACTCTGTAAATATTGTCCACAATGTACCATTGTAAAAAGTTATCTTGGAGAAAATAGTGCAGACTTCTCTATATGGTGTAAAAACTCGCAAGACAGAACACAACGAGAACTATGTGGGATCATCAAATGCCATGCTGCAGAGATTTTATGGAAGAGGTTAGTTAAAAACTGTGCTATGCTGTACATGAGCATCCTATCAGATGGTGATGTCAAGATTTACCATCATTTACAGACTATAGAACAGAATAATTTAATGCAGTATTTCAAAGTTTTTCACAAAAATGTGATAAACGATGCCGAGTCGAGTTCTAATGAGTGGGAAAGCAAATGAATTACTAAGAAACTTTCGAAACCAATAAACACTACAAAAAAACATTTTAAAAAGGTGAAACACATGGCTCAGGCAAGCTTAATGTTTTGTGAATTAACAGTAATTTGCGCTAATTTCGAAGACTGGTTTCTGAAAATTCTACAATGTTTCATTCCATTTAAAAAAAAAAGTTGCATAATATATGCTTGTGAGTGAATAATGTAACATAAATATGACCATTTAATATAATAAGTAGTTAAAGGTAATATAAGAGCAATTATTAAAGGTAAGAGTAAAGAGATATTTCAAATGTCTTTTATTCAAAACTTAAGTTTTTTCAGATTTACATATATAAAAATGCTCCTTGCATCTTAATTTTTGAGTAAATTTCATGAAATTCCTCAGATAGATACATACTAAAATTGGGGTATCCCATTTTATATTTTGATTTTAGATACCATAAGGCAGTTTAAGAGTAATACATCTGAAATTTTAATGACAATTAAGTACAAGTGAACAAAAATCCTTCTTAAAAATTTACCTTTTAATGAAATTGAAAAGTAACACCCAAATATATGCAAGATGTTCTTATAAATAGTTATAGAAGAGAAAAATAAAATTTTGAACACATGATGCATTTTTCAAAATTTATAGATTTTTTTAAAAATTAAAAAAATTAAGTTAAAAATATTTGACCAACAATGGTCATTCAATATTTAAACAGATAAACATTTTTAGAGAAGGAAACTCTTAATGCAGGTAAATGAAACCATTGTTAATTGGCAACCTTGCAAAGAATTATTCAGCTTTTCACATAATTTATATCTACATAAACATATAACCTCTGAAGTTTTAGTTACAAGTCTTCTTGAAGAAAGTACCATTCAAAAACAGTGTTCTGAGATCTAATTTTTACTTTCAGAAAATGTAACACTGTCAGAAATATTCTCTTGGATAAACTAAGAATTTAGCTGTAGTTGCATGAACGTGCCAAGTTATTATCAATGGCTGGAAAGTTTAAAAGATATTCAAAAGCGCCACCAATGAGCCAAATATCCATGGATTGATTTTCTATGATTATTTGGAGAAGCAACACATTATCAGTAGCCTATACTATTAAGACATGATTGAGAAGAAAGTCAAGCCTGTGTTTATGAGGAAATGTTCGAGATGGCAGAAGAAAGGCATGCAAAACAATTCTCGACATTATATGGCATAATTGATGCTGGAAACTTTTTGAAAAATGGGTAAAGAGTTTCTACCTCCTCCTCCTCACAGTCCTGACCTTAAACCTTAGGGGTTTTACATGCTTTACCTGATAAAAGAAGCTTTGCATGGCAAAAAATCCACAACAATGAAGGTGGGGGGGAGAAAAGTATAAAACTGGATCCAAGATCAAGGAAAATAATTCTTCGCTAAGGGGATATGAATAATCTCAAAAGGATGGAACAAGTCCAGAGAAGTTACGTGGAAAAGTAAATAAAAAAAAAAAATGCATTATTTTAATAAACCATTTTTTCTATAAAGCTATTTATTTAAATATTGAATGGACCTTGTAGCTATATTTCACTGTATATGTACACAACATTTCACAATTCTAAGTCAAAAATTAGGGTAAAAGTTGTTTAAGAGTCCAGTCCTCTTAAATGGAATCTAGTCTCATGGACTCCTATTTACATCACAAGTACTCCCCAATTTTTTTCTATCATTGATAAGGATCCCTTGTAGAACAGAACAGACCCAAATAAGACTATTCAAACAGCAAGTAAAAGTTTTTTGAAAAAATATATAAATATACTCAAGAAAGTAATTTTTCATAAAAAAAAAAAAAAAAAAAAAAAAAAAGTCTATCTTTTACACTATTACATGACTGCTAAGTTGATTTTTAATATTTTTACACAGATTTTGTATGAAAAACTAAGTAAATAATAAGGAAAAGGGAAACTTATATTCAAAACTTTTATATCAGAATAAAAATCTATTTGTAAATTAAATTAATCTGAATTAAAATTTACACGTCATTAATTCACATTAATTCTTAAATTTGCATGATACCATGCAAATTTAAGAATTTAGCTAGTTGAATATATATTGATCTACTTAAAAAATGTTGAATTAAGATATTAACAGATATTTCTCACATTTTTTTTTAGAACTTTTTTATGGCCACACATACATATGTCCAGGAAATACTCTTCTCAGAGCAGAATTAAGAAATATATAAAATGATCTTAACTTTGTTTTGGTATTTTTAAAGTACAACAGATGTTATAATTGCCCAATATAAAGGAAATTAATTTATATTCAGCAAAAATTTGAATCCACTATCATACATATTTCAGAAAATAAAATTGGGAAGGGGATAGAGGTTGATATTTTGTTACGAGCCTTTAATTGCAAAATGATTATTCAAAGTATAGGTTAAAACAAAAACACTAAATAATTTTAAACATTAAATTTAATTATAACAAATCACATCAAAAAAATTTTACTCACGATAGCCACACTTTTTACATGCAGGTCTGATACTGTCAACAGCCTGATTTGTAAGCCTTGCCATTAGATCTAAAAAAAAAAATCATACTTTAAAAAATCTACATAAAACAAGTAGTTCCAAAGAATATATACTTCAGAATGATATCCATACTCCAAAAAATTTGATTTCATAAGCTAAACATGAATGGTTATTTGCGGAGATCCTCAGATTACAATATGACACAAAGCATGGAGTCTTTAATTTCTGCACATAGTTTGTAGAGCCCCAAAAATTAATTTAGAAACCTAACGTATTTATGAGAGCTTTCTTGCTTTTTTAACTTGCAGAAATGTTCAAAAGTCAACTCAGAACAATTGTTAATATTTTCTACAAGCCAAAAGGATTATTGCCTAATTAGATTTTTACCATCATGACATTTTATAAGAACTAAGTTATTTTCAATACTTTTCACAACTGTGAAAGATTGATAGTAATAGCCAAATTATAAATCAACAGTCCTTACTAACAACAAATAATGATGGCAATGAGTAAAAGCTCAAAATAAGAATTGTTGATTATCTCTAAAATCATTCCTTCTATCTGAATCTGTTCTCTTTCTTCCTTTTTTTTTTTCCTTGTGTGTGTGTGTGTGTTAAATTTCTCCTAAAAGAATTAAGTTTCCCTTATCCCTTAACACACTTTAATTAAATAAAGAAATATTTTTAAAAAAATTTTTGTTAATGCAAATGTTTAAAACAAAGGGGGGGAAAAAACAGCCATACTGCTGCATCATACATTTTCTGCTTTTTATTTGTGGATTGGATCTTGTCAAGAAAATTTATATTTATAGACCTTATATTATAATTGAAATTTGAAGCACTTGCCAAATTTTTACTTGTGTAGTGTGAGTATTATTAATGAGATGTAGCAATAAATTTCACAAAAGTCCACAGAACATGGATTAATGAACAAAGAGATTATGCACAACACAAAGAGCTAAGTACTTTTCATGTCTGATTCAATTTGTTTTTTTTACCAAGATCTTTTGATACCAAGAGACAGTACTTGAAATAACCTTTTACTCTTGCATGAAAAAAACTATAGGTTAACATAGAAGGTTAATTAAGGTCTGGCTTTGAATTGGTATAAGTAGACAATATACTCAACTTCATGTTGAAATTCACTTAAATTTGAACAAGTACTTCTGGCATACATTACAGCAAGACTGATACATCCATTGTTCTCCCACAAGATTTGAAAATAGATTTCTTGCAGAGATTTAGAAATAGATTACTTGCTGATAAACCTCTCATGTCCATAGAAAACAAGTATGCAGCAGTTAAAGGGGCCAAACACTACACATCCCTCACAATTTTTTTGAAATTTTTTTTACATGTATTCAAATTGGAACCTTAGATTTTTCTCTTTTATGTTTTCAATACCTTTTTCAAATTATTTAACTTTCCATTCAAGAGTTTTTCCTGCATTCATTAAGCATTATTCCAATTTGAACTTCCTATTTTATGCATATTTTCCACATTCCCTCCTTCCATTTCCTTCTAGTTATTTTGAGCAGTGTATATTTCAGTTTGAGATGTTTTAAGTTTAAGAGTTTTCAGTGCAGAAAAATATTTAAAGAAGTATTCTGGTTTATTTAAAAAGTTTGGTACGTTACAATCAGATCTTGATTAGCAAAACTTTGGAGTTAAATTTCTCTTCTGTAAGCACGAAGATGGGAGAAAAAAAATCTACTTCAATGTTATTACATATAGCTAAGCACGACAAAATAAAAAATACTACATACACCTAAACTCTTCTTTTAAAGCAATATGTTCGAAAAAAAAAGTCAGAAATAAAATCCCAATAGGAAAAGTTAGGATTATTTCTAAACCTAATATATATATATGTAGGCAAAATAAAAGGGAGAGGAGAGGGAACAGACACTTCATGAATGAGTGAGGAAAGAGCTGATATTTATGATGCAAAAGATTCTGCACCAAACATGTACATCTGATCTAGGTATTTGAAGAAATAGGACAAAAATTATATACAAATATGGTCACCGATAGAGAGGAATCATGGGATAATACTAGGAGTGCATGAACTACATTTACCAAAGATGGTACACTCTTAGGGATGAAAAAGATCCAAGGTTCATGATTCCCATACTTACCAAAAGGCAAGTTATGGAGAACACACTTTCATATAATTGATTTTCCTCATTCACTTTGGAAGTTTGCTAAAGTTTTATTAAACTGAAACTTTTCCTCAATAAGAGAATTTTCTGAACCACCATTTCATTAATTCACCAGTGGATGTCTTTGATTGATGATTATCTTTCTTTTATATATTTTTTTTCCAAGTCTAAGTGTCAACTTCCAGTATGAGTATGAAAGAGGCAAGTGAATCAACACATTTTTTGAACAAATTTAAAAATGAAAAGAAAGCTTATGGTTATTGAATTTTCAAAATGCGAAAAGGTTCGATATTTATAAAGGAATGGTTCTACAAATGGATATAAATGGCATAAAAGTATGAAATAGAATTTTTGCATTAGGAGAGGTTCATAGTTTTTCCTGAACTATCAGAAAATGTGCGATTTTGTTTGAGTAATGAGACTGTTAAGAATGAATGAAAAACCAGTTGTGCATCATTATGTTTTGTCAAAATAGAGAGATATTTATTTTTATGTGAATAACAGCTGTGTTGGATGTTCTTCGGGTAACTAGATTTCATTTGGTGGGTGTACAAATGAGTTTGTTACAGATGAAAGGAAGACTTGGTTGTGGAAAGAAATGTTTCGTCAAAAGAAAGTTATTTATTTTGATGTGCATAATAATTTTATGCACAATGCAATAATTTTACAAAGAAGGCATGAATGACGGATACAAATGACATTGCGGAATGAAATATTACTTATTTTGTTGAGTTAATATATTTGTTTTTATATGTGATGTTCATTTACTAACAAGATTTTGGTTAGGAAGGTGCATATGTATGAATGAGTTAGAGTGAAATGAAGATCCAGTTGTAGTTGAATGGAGACAAAAGAAAAATAATTAATGTAGTTAATGCTTACAGACACTTCATCCAGGATTTCATTAGATCAAGCTTGTCTAAAGTGTGGCCTACATGCGGCCCAAAAGCCTTTAAAAGGCGGTTCAAACGCAAATTATGAAAATATTTAAACTTACACACTTTTATTAAAAAAATAAATGTTTGCAATATTTTTCATATATAATCGATTCATTGACATTTATTTTGAAATAAAAACATCTTTGTATGCCATGAGAATTTACGTTTCGTATTATGTGTTTATTCACTCGACAGCGAATTTTGTGAAAAATTATAATATTTGTATGCAGCATATTACATTGTATTTTGATATCCTAATCCTTTTGATCAAGGGAGTTCTTCACAGAAAAAGGGGCCATCAAAAGTTCGTGAAAGTTGTATTGTACATCAGGGCAATTTATTTGGAAAAATTTTAAAAATGGAAAGTGAATTAAGCGTTGTTATAAAAAACCATTAACTTTATAAGAGCAAATTGACTTAATCATAGACAATTTGAAGAGTTTCTTAAGGTAATGGGCACTGAATGTGCAGATGTTATATATTACACAGAAGTAAGATGGCTCAGTAAGGGGAAAATGCTCAAAAGATTTCACGATTTGAGAACTGAAATAAAAATATTGGGTGGATCTTAAATTAGCGTACTTTTGGCGACTGAGAAAAATTCAAATTGGCGATAAATCGCCAATCTGGTAACCCAGCCAGAAAAGTTCCAGAAAGTCGTAAAATCGAAAGAATCGTATTTTTGTGGTAACCTTACTATAAAAGGGGATCACATTAAGGGACTTGTCCTTTTCACGCTTGACCAGTTACTGGACTTCACGCTTGATTTCATGCTTTATTGATTCTATTATACTATTTGAATTCTTATTTTATTCTATTTGAATTCTTATTTATATTATATTATACTATTTGAATTCTTATTTATATCATATTATACTACTTATATTTGATTTATTCTAATTCTATACATCTATATATTATATTAGTTATATTACTATTTAATTTATTACTTAATTATTTCTTTTTAATTTATTACTTAATTATTACTAATTTAATTAATTTTCGATTTCAATTATGGATCGGAAGCAAGGTCTCACTATCTGTTTTTTCGCAGTTCTCGAAGAAAAAGGAATGAAAGATGTTTTACAGTGGTGTATGCAAGAAGGTTTGATAGCTAGTTCTCTAAAGTGCCAAGCCTGCAACAACGACATGAAACTGACCGCATGCAAGGGCGTTAAAGACGAGTATGAATGGCAGTGTAGGAAGCAAGGTGGGGACAATAGACATTATAAAATAATTCGATATAAAAACCAACGTTTTTAAAAACAACGTTTTTATATGGTGGCAAAGTTTATTAAAGAAAATTATTGAAATATTAGTTAAAACTGTTGGTTATTTTTAACTTTAAAATTTACTAAAAAAGAGATATTTGTGAGCTTATTAAAAAATTCATAATACTCATAAAATCAAAACATGCATTTGAAAATTTGTAAGTCATTCTATTAAAAAAAAAATGGGAACCAGAATTCAGAAAAAAATTATTGTGATAAGACATGGTGCCAAATATTGGAAACTTTCTTTCTTGCGAATGATTACTGTCTAAAAGTCAGCAACCCTTACTATCTAGGAGATAGTAAAGGGGAGATAGTATTTCGCCTTTGTGAGTACAATAGTTTTACGAGGCCTCATGTGGTGTGGGGAGTGCCCGGTGTTCCCAGAGGGGGAAAGAAATTTTTTCCTCAATCCTAAAAGCGCCGAGAGGAAAGAATATTTTGACTTATTAAAATTATTGAAATATTAGTTAAAACTTCTCGCAAACGTCTAAATATTGCATTGTTAGGCCAGTACGAACGATTCCCAAAATTTCAAAGCTCTAGCTTGATGGGAAGTTGGTTAAATTAACGATCGAAAATTTCATGACACACACTCACACACCAAGTGAAATTCAGAAAAACGTTGTAAAAAAGAGCGTAAGATGTGGTTCATGGTTTGATAGCAGTCATCTAAGTATAATTGAGATTTTACTGGTGACTAAGATGTGGTTTGGGAAGTCTCTAAATATGTATTGCGTGGACGAACTGAGGATCAACAAAAATACTGTTGAGGACTGGTATAGCTTTTGTCGAGAAGTTTGTTTAATAATTATGGTCAGAGAAAGCGTAAAAATTTGCGGTGAGAGAGTAATTGTGGAAATTGATGAAAGTAAATTTGGAAAGATGAAATACGGTAGAGGTAAGCCTGTGAAGGGCACGTGGGTGTTTGGAGGTGTTCAGAGAGGAACAGATTTCTGCTTTTTTAAAGTGGTAGAAAGATGGACAAAGGAGGAGTTACTGCAAGTTATTAAAGAATGGATTTTGCTGGGGTCTATCATAATATTGGACTGTTGCAAGGCTTATGATTGCTTATCCGATGAAGGATATGACCACTTGAGGGTCAACCACAGTCTTTCTTTCAAGGACCCCGATACAGGAGCACATACAAACAGCATCGAAGGCACCTGGGCAGCAGTGAAACGCAGTCTTAGGAATCACACTAACCACACAGAAAGCCAATTTGACAATTATCTTGCAGAATACATGTGGCGACACCGAAGAAAGCATTGCATGAATGATGATACATTTCGAGATTTCCTTCGCACGATCGTCACACTTTATCCACCTGGTCATACGGACAGCCCTCCATCATAAGGTTAGTGCTATTTCTGTGGGTTTTTTTTAATTATTTTCATGTCATCCGAAAATCCTGATTTACAACGTTTTTTTTTTTTTTCCAGTCATAATTTCATCATTTTTTCTTACCTTTTTCAATACTTCGTAGTTATCATATTTATAAGTTTATTTATTGAAAAAAATCGTATATTTTACATTGTCTTATATAATAGCTTATATATATTTATCTAAATTTTACTTTTTTAAGTAAAATTAAGATTCACCCTATTTATTATAATGTTTGTCACTAAACGCTGATTTAATACGTTTTTTTGTCTTCGGATTTAATACGTTTTTCGGTTTTTTCTATCTTTTACAGTTAACACATTTTTTAGCAAAACGCCATCTTTTTCCCGGCTTTGTTTTTCTGCAGTTTTCAGTTCACACGTTTTTTTGTCCAACGGACACAACGCCATCTTGTTTCCGGCTTCGACTTTGAAAATTCCGCATTTGGCGCCATTTTAAAAAGTTGCCAAGAAGTACGCTAAATTAGGAATTTACCAAAATATTTATGGAAACAAAAGGGAAACCTGTGAATGAATTTGAGGACGAAGATTGGTTTTAGATTTAGCTTTTTTAGTAAACTTAACAGAACATTTGAATGATTTAAATTGGAGACTTCAAGGAAAACATCAATTTATTAATGATATGTTCCAAACAATAACAGCGTTTGAAAAAAAGTTGAAATTTTGGCACAATCAAATAAAAGTAAAAGATTAGACACATTTCAGTACTTTGGCTGCACATAAACCTGTGAGTTGCACAAAATATGCAAAATATGCTGCATTAATTTTTGATTTAATTCAAGAGTTTGAAAGTAGATTTCAAGATTTTCAAAAAAATGAAGAGTATTTCAACATATTTTCTACCCCATATTGCTAGAAATAAATAAATAACCTTCAAATGGAATGTATTGAACTGCAAAGTGACAATGAACTGAAAGAAAAATTTGAGAATGTTTCTATACTGAAGTTTTATAAAGATTACCTACCCCGCGATAAATATCCTAATTTTCCCAATCATGTTTTATTAATGTCTCCAACTTTGGGCAGTACCTATATTTGTGGACAATTATTTTCAAGAATGAAGTATGCAAAAAACAAAAATAGGACAAAGTTCACTGACAAATATCTTGTAAATGCCTTAAGAATTGCAACCTCGTCTATTGAACCCGATATCGATTTGCTTGTTCAAATTCATCCCTTGCATTAATTAAAATTTTTTCCATCTTTATGTTTAGTTTTTATTAATGTCGCATTAAAAGCAACACCAGGGCTATTGGCGATGGATCTTGTTATTTTGAGCCTCAGTCAAGTGACGAGGACGGCACCCCTCTCTCCTAATTTTCACATCACCCCTGGCTACACGGCAGGTCTTAAGCAGCCAAGAATCGAACCTGCGACAGAACGAAAACCGCCGGCCACAAATCCGAAAACACAACCACTAGGCTACTACAGCCACTTCCATCTTTATAAAATCCAAACTAAATGAAATGAAACTTTTACAAATTTAAAATAAATATGTACCAACACATATCTAATTCAAATTTTAAAAAAAATTAATAAAAAGAAGTTAATTTGTTTTAATAAAACTACATTGAGTTAATTTTTATTTCAATTTGTTGAAAAAATATTGTATGTGTGGCCCAGCAATTTTTTTTTCTTGCAATGTGGCCCTCAAACGGTCTTAGTTTAGACATCCATGCATTAGATATTAATGCTTAATAAGGATCTAACACATGGATCAATAAGTCCCGAGACTGTGCAGTCGTTTTTTTGCGATTTCCTCCTTCAAATGCACCAGCAAGTCAATATAATAATCACTGTTGATCGATTTACCTTTTTCGAGGTAGTCAATGAAAATCACGCCATGCATATCCCAAAAAACTGACGCCATGACTTTGCCAGCTGACTGCTGCGTTTTCGGACGGCTTTCGCCAGCTGTGCGCCACTCAGATAACTGCTGCTTCGACTCTGGAGTGTAGTGATGTATCCATGTTTCGTCCATGGTCACGTAACGACGCAAGAAATCTTTTTTGTTGCGAGTAAATAGCGATAAACAGCTTTCTGAATCATCGACTCGTCCATCCATTGAAAGCAATCGCGGCACCCACTAGGAAAAAACCTTTTTCATGCTCAATTTTTCATGAAGGATAGTAAATACACTTCCATATGATATCTGTGTCATCTCAGCAATCTCACGGAGCTTCACTTTACGATTTTTCATTATAATTTTTGTCACTTCACTCACATTTTCTGGTGTAACGGCTTCCACAGGTCTACCCGAGCGTTCCGCGTCATTTGTGTCGGTACGACCACGTTTAAACTCGGCAAACCACCGACAAATCGTTGCTTTTGATGGACGAGAGTCCGGGTAACATTTTTCAATCCATTGTTTCGCTTTCACGGTGTTTTTACCCATTAAAAAACAATGTTTTATCAGCACACGAAACTCGGTTTTTTCCATTTTTTAAACAAACTACAAAACGACTTTACTCCAACCTCGATAACTCAGCTGTTTCTGGTCCGATCGACTTAAAAATTTTGACACGTTTCAAGCAAAGGTTAGTACTCTAGAAAGACCTGGTTACTGGTTTACTACGAGTGCCATCTCTGGGTTAGTCTCGGAACTTATTGATCGATGTGTTATTGGAAAAATAGGTTAGTAAATTTTTTTAGTACTTTTCATTTTGCCAATGCAAATCTCGCCAAACAGATTTTATTGGTGACACAGTGTATTTATAAAAAAAATTTTAGCTCCAAGAATGTTTTACTTTGGAGGCAAAAATATTTTAATACCTTAAAATTTTTTAATGGGTCTTTTGTTTCCCTTCTCCACATAAATCCTGTCCGATAAATATTTAGATGATTATGAGCCATTCCTCTGTTTCTTATTTCTCAATATGGTGCAACCCCACAGTATTTCTATTTTTATATAACAGCATTCTAGTTTCTGGATAAACATATTTGGGTACTTTTCCATTTTGCTGGTGCAAATCTCACCAAGCAGCCTTTATTGGTGACAACACAAAGTATACACATATTCCGTTTGGTGTCCGTTGTATCGTTTTTGACGACTTAATGGCTTGAGCCAGTGAAATGGAAAAGGAAATGTTCCAAACTTAACACTTCCAGTTTTTCAGGCCAGTATTATTTCCATGAATCAGAATGTAGTTCATTTTTGATACTTTCCTTAGTTGCTTTTAATATAATAGCTCATGGATTGGGTTGGCACCTTCATAAGGAAACTGTTTGTTTCATGGCAAACTCTACCAAAGATCCATTGTTGTAATAGAATCCGTCCTGGATTGTTTTTGTGTAAAACCACACACACTTCAAGAAACTCAATTTCGATGACTCAAGCCTTTCTTTTACTGCAACAAGTTGAAAGATTGACACATCATTGAATACGGTCTCTGAAATATAAAATTTCATTTCAAGATTATCACAATTAGTAATTTTAGCCAAAATGCCTTTTGTTTGATAGAATCTGACAGATTCTACCTCTGTTCCAGGGAAATCCCAAATATTCATTGGTTTTTCATCCATTTCAATGTAACAAGAGATGTGACTGATAAGAAATGGCCATGATTTGTTTTGAAAATGTGACGGTAAAAAGGCTATGAATGGGGATGTTCCATTTAGCTTTGGTTATATCATATTTTATCACCTGCACCAACAAAATGGAGAAGTACCATTTTTTTTTTTTTTTTCATGTTCAAATAGCACTCAGTGGGAAATTAGGTTACTCCATAAAAACTTGTCTTTTAGGCTATTTTCAAAATTGCACCAGTGATGGGACTAAACTGTATTTTCATCTGAGGAGAATGCTTAGCAAGATTTTTAAAATGGTGCGATAAGTGGGATTCTCAAGTTGTTTCAACATGGTATGTTGTTGGAAAGACAATTTCATAGTCATAAAAACATATGTAAAAATGGATTCCATAATTTTTTTTAAAAACAGAATAGAAAAAAAATCACTAATCTTATTATGAAGGTATGCCTGTATCCATTGACAGGTAAACAGTAACAATATCCCAGAGAAACTCTTTAAAAACTTTCTATGGCATTGCCACATGTATTCCGGTACAATGATTTTCCACCTGGGCAGTACTGTTAGTGTAAGCACCAGTTTCAGAGTCCTTAAAGTCAGACTGTGGTTTACCCTTAAAAGATCATATCCCTCATTGAAGAGGCAGTTATAGGCCATCAAACAGTTAGAAATTATAACATACTCTGGCAACACCCATTCCCTGATCACATTCATCAATTCTTCTTTTATCTGTCATCCAATCAGTCTGAAAAAGCAAGTATCTGAGAAAATGTATATTTCTTCTTCCAATCATGCCAGCACCCATGTGTTAATAGTCTTCTCTTTCCATATATATTTTCCAAATTTTGCTATAATTGATATTCAGGATTACTTCATTTCCACCAATAGAAATCCTTTCATTAATTACATTCTACAAACTTCATGACAAAAGTTATAAAAAGTATTCATAACCTTATGAACCACATATATTCTTATCACAAGCAAAATAAGTCGTAAAAATCTTGTTTTTGTGGTAACCCTACTATGAAAGGGATCTCGTTTCTATTCTAACGATTGATTTATTCTACTTCTATATATTCTTATTTATATTATACTATATATTTTTTAATTCTTATTTATATAATATATTTATATTTGATTTATTTTCAA
>BMAW01037983.1:0-10113 GCA_019974015.1 Nephila pilipes | reverse complement strand
GCCAATTCATCCAATGGAACCTTACAAACCAACAAAATTCGCTGCTATTTAATAAGCAACCTTTTCAACCATAAAGTTTACAAGATGTCATCCTCCAAGTTTTCTGGTGCTAAATTACGCATTTCAATTAACAACAGAGAAATCTGTTTATCCCGGAACTGTAAATCTTTGAGGAGTAAACTTAAACATGATAAGATCGATCAGGCTAAGTTTCGGATACCGTATCCTTAAGAGAGGTATACGCGTCAACTGCAGGATGTTTTTAATAATATCCTTAACACTCGATAGAACGTTTGAGCTAAGACAGCAATAATTACGCGGAATTTAGTAAAGTCACCAGTAATAGCAATTCTAATATATTAGTTTTCGTTTAGGTAAAACTAGAGTTCAGGATCATCCTTTAATCTTTTTATTTTTCTAGAGGCTTTGAATGCCGTACGTGTAATTTATGCACCTTGTTTAGTAGCAGGAAGATAAGCTTCTTCAGAATTAAATATGTTAATCATGCAGTTAAATATTTATGGAAGGGAAAATTAAGTCTGAAAATTGAATCAAACGAAATAATTCTCTCTCATAAAGATTTAACAGTGAGCAAGTGAAACCCTAGAAATAAATGGGGCAATAGCGAAATCTAGCCATACTACGCCAAGCCAATTATGGAACTAAGAAAGACCAAAGAAGAAAAAAGACCTAGTTTTCAAAGATGAAAAGTCTCCAAGAAGTGAGAAAAATGTCCTTGAAAACCGGTGAAAGTCAATAGTGCGAAGGACGAATCACCATTGTTGATTGGGCACCAATATGGTTAGTCCCCCAACGGACTCTCAACAGAAGATACTTAAACTTCTCATATGAAGACTGAACACAATTAATATTTCATTAAAACATTTGAAAGAAGTGTAAGTGACGGAAAACACACAAGCTGTCTAGATCCACTAAGGTAATGATACAGAAGAAAGTCGCAAACGGAGGATAGAACCAAGTAACTTCCTCTGCGATTCATTCATATTTGCTTACCCCTTTCACTGCTAACGTAAATAGTGGTAATAGAAAGGTATTGTTCATTTTGGCTTCAGTCCACTTCAGGTGGCTTGCTTTGCTACAATGGCCAGTTCGTTCACATAGTGGTAGAGAGACGGCAAGCAATCGATGTACGTATATATATATATATATATATACACTGTTGGCCATACAAAATGCGACACCCAGAAGGACCAAAGATATCACAGCGAAATTTATTTGGCAGATAACATGTTGTACAAAGATCAAACGATTGAAACTACAGCCTCTTGTGAAGTGTGGATGATGCCAAAATCAGTAGTTAGTGTAGCCGCCATTGTTGGCTATAACCGCTGCCACACACCTCGTTATAGAATCAAATAGGCTTTGGATGCATCCTTGGGGCCCAGCAATCTATGCGGCTTCCACATATTGTCAAAGTTGTTCTGGTGTAGCAGCGAAGGGTGTATCCCCTGCCAGTCGTTGTGAAAAAATGGACCACACGTTTTCGATTGTCGATAGATCGGGCGAACAAGCAGGCCAAGGAAGGAATTCAATCTGATGGGTAAAGAAGAACTCTGGAACATTGCGTGCCACGTGTGGTCATGCATTATCCTGTTGGAATATGGCTGATGGCAAGCGCTGAAGGTATGTGAGGGCCATGGGCTCCAACACCTCAGAGATGTAGCGCTGACTGTTCAGTATACCGGTAATGCGTACTAGAGAGGTGCGGGAGTGAAATCCAATACCACCCCAAACCATGATACCGGGTGCAATACCAGTGTGGTGATGCATAACGCAACAGTTCAGCAGCCGCTCACCACGGTGTCTCCAAACTCGAATCTGACCATCGTGATGTTGCAGGCAGAAGCGGGATTCGTCAGTAAACACAATGTCGTTCAATTCCGTTGTCCATGTCCGCCGTTCATCGCACCATTGGTGGCGCAAACGCCTGTGGTTTCGAGTCAATTGTAAACGAAGCAATGGATGCCTTGAGGACACTCCACTCTTCTGAAAACGGCGTCGAATGGTACGAGAGGACACCGAATGATGAGTAGCAGACTGAATTTGTTGTGCTACTTTTTTGATGTGGCTGCGCGATCCATCACTGCCATGCACACAATCTGCCTGTCATCACGAGCAGTGGTGCAACGAGGTGGGTGATATCGTCCCCGTAGGTCCGCCGTTCTCTCCTGCATCCAGCGATCAAAGCAACTTGGTTTCATCCAGCACGTTAACCGATTTCTCTGAAGGATAATCCGCAATCTGTAGAGGCTACTTTTCTCCCTAGGTCGAATTTAGAAACTTGGTCAAAAGACGCTCGATGTCTTCCACAAGGCATAGGTAAACAGCTTACGCAAAAAAAAAAAAAAAAAAAAAACAATTGCCTTACTTCAAATCGCCAATCTGTTCTCCCTTTATATGGCACTTGCGAGTGGCGCTACGGTCACCCGTGATGTGCGTCTGCACTGCAATGCTAGAGATTTGCGTAGCTCATCGTCGCAAACGCATGATGTAAATTTCACATGGTTGGCATGCTTCCTTCAGTTGCGTTTTGTGTGGCCAGCAGTGTATGTATATATATATCGTATTGTACAGCACGATATAATTGTGTTTCCTTTACTTCTGCGATTAATTGTATTTACAGCATGGTGCTGTCAAACTCTGAATTGTTACTTTTTGTATTTATCAATCAAAAAAAAGTACCAGTTTTTAAATTAAATTAGTGATGATTTCTACAAATATATATTTTCTTTTTTTTATCTTTATTCTTTACTTATCTAAATATATATATATATAATTATTTCTTATAGACTTCGTTTTTTTGTCTAAATTACTAAATTTTTTCCAGTTTTTGCTCTTTAAGAATATTTCAACAACTATAGTACTTGTTATTATCTCCCGTCGTTCTTATAGCTTTGACACTTTCTGATGGATGATGTTGCTATCGCTTGTTTTGTCATTTAATTCTTAGAGGGAGAATTAAGTGTAAAATGTTCTTATCAACCAACCAACCAACTATTTCATTGCATTCATTTGTTCTGCCCACGTAAGTTTTCTTAATTCTTTTATATTGTTTGCATTTTTTGGTTCTATTGCATAGTAATTTTATTGCTTCTTTCAGATTTCATGTTATATGACTTTTCATTTTCCTGGTTCTCATTTTATTTTAACTAAAGTGATTGTACAAAGTGTATCTTTTTTAGCTGATCTCATTGTAATTGTATTTTTGGTTTTATATGTAACCAATTTTTATAATATAATGTTGGTGGGGAAAGCTTGACCATTAATTCTTTTCTGATCTAACACATTTAACAAATTGTTGCTGGTAACAACAATACTTATATTATATTCCATTACTTTACTTTTTTTCAACATGTCTATTTTGATAGTTTCCAGTTTTCAATCTTCTACTGTTAATTTTTATATTATCAAATAAATTTTTCGCATTATTTACTGAATTTTGAGAAAGTTTGTATGTTGTATAAAGTTTTTATTTCATAGTTCAATTTGAATTTTTATTTACTTTTCTTCGTTTGCAGTTTTTTTTTTTTTGCATATTTATATGGTTTGCTCTATATACTTTTTACTGAATAATACTGCACTGATTTTTCCTTAATTTATTATTTTATGAATGTCTATTCTACAATGTTTCAAATTACCTTCACGAAACTAGATCATTGTTTTGTCGAAATGAAAATGTATTCATATATATATATATATAATTGATTTTTCATAAATAAGTTTTAATATATATATAACTTTCAGATTAAACTAACGTATAATACTGGTTAAACACAGAATTTTTAAAGACAATAAGAAATAGAAATAATGTAATCCTAGCAAATTAGAATAAATATGCCCCTCTCATATACTGCAAGTACGGATACATGTGTTGGAAAGAATTTGAAATGTAAGATACGTTCTCTGAATTCACGGAAAATGCGATGTGGACCAATTTTGACTCGCTACAATAAAACAATATTACACGAAATTTAATGGTGATTTGTTACTTTTGAAAAAATCAGTCTAGCTAATGTGATTTCATAGTCAGGGATCAATAGTTAAATTAATAGTCTAAAACTCGCTGATAAGAATAGAAGAAAAATCTACATTATTGAAGATTTTGTGCAAAATATTTTGGGGTTTCTGAAATTTTGTCACATATCACTTGTCAATTGTACCTAAGACCGTTTATTTTATATGACCGGCACCTCAAACACCTGGCAGCGGCTCTGTTCATCAACTACCGCAGAAGTTAAAACTCCTTAATAATTAGCCCGAGAGAGACATTTCTTTTAGTCTAGTTCGAGAGGGTGAAGCAAAAAGCTACCGGTCGACCTGTCTTCGGATGGAAAGGAACAGGGTTCGAAACATCAAACGGAATTCCAAGGTCAACCCTCTTTTAACCCTCATCAAGGTCCTCCCTTATTCATTGGGTGGAACATATCCAAAGCCGTTGTAGTGAAACACTAGGTGACAGCACACCCTAGACATACTGGTTCATTATGCCCCCGTCGCAAAACACTCGCATCTGTGTGTTAAATAAGACAAGCGCACGTGCCAACGAGACCCGCCATTCAACTACAGACAACCGATAATGTCAAATGGAAATCGTTCCAAGCAAAACTCAATTCACAAATGAAAGGATGTTTAACAATTGCATTAAAGCTGGAAAAGCGACCTTCGCTACATATATCAGCTGAAATGTTTCGCTACGCATCCTCACGATGATAGTGGAGGGGGAGTATGCAGTGGCTCTCTTCAACAGAATGATAGAAGTTGAAACGTCTCAACAACTCTCCCGGTCTGGACTACTCTTTTTGTCTTGTTGATAAGAGCAAAACAAGAAGCAGTTGGTCAACTTATCTTCGGACTAAATATTCCAGGGTTCGAACTACCACTGGTAGTCAAGGTCAAGTCTCTCCCTCTCCATGGTGTGGAAAATATTAAATGTGGAAACTTCAAATCCTAAATGAAGTACTGCATATCAAATCTCATAGAATAAAATTAGCTTATCCGTTTCTTATTTCCAGTGTCTTTTATTTACTAAGAAGGGCAGTTTACTAGAATACTAACGTATTACCCATATTCCTTTGGATGCATTTTATTATAATGAAATAGATAATATGTATTTATGGAAGACGGAGAAGAGAACTTTTATGCAAATAAAGTCAAATAATAATTTTTTTTTTAATTTTTAAATTTAACAAAACTTGAATTATCGTTAATTATTACATATAAATATGTAGAAATGCAGAAAGAGCGAAAAAATCAAAGGTTTTACACATTTTTTATATTTAATCAAAAGAATCTATATCAGAATACTCGAAATTTCAGTGAGGGCCTCTGATACATTTCTTGCTCATATAACAACTCTGAACAGTTTCAGAAGCGTAGTAGGTGTTATTGATTAGGAGATAAAAGATCCCGTGAGATTATATATAATTTAAGATAGAGTAGCTGAACTGAAAATTATATTCAAACGAGATACCTGAATAGAAAGATACATTTTTGAGGGTGGGGCCATTTCATACCAGGACATCAATACGAAACGTTCACCCTGTCATTTAATTTCAAAAGAAAAAAAAAAATGCTTCTTTAAAAAGGGTACATTCTCATGAATATAATAGATTAAACGCATTTTAACCTTCAAATTTGTTAAAAATAACTTATTTATTTATTTGTAATATCGTAATGTTTAGTCTTGTTTCATATTCATTTCAATTCTATAAAAAAGTTTCTAATTTAATTAATTACAATTTTGCATTCGCCTATCTTACAACTGCATTAAATTTTGTAAAATATTTTTATTGATCCATATATTTGTCGGTTTTATTAGCAATAATTTTCATTAAATATGGAAGAAGTTATTGTTATGAGATGTCTAAAAAGTTTCTCCAATAAATATGTATGTAATGCAATTGGAAACAAATAATAATTGTCTTTACTTACCGATGAGTCCTGAAAAAATATATAAAGATTATGTATAACAAAAATAAATTAGCTTAGAAATTTTTTAAATTGTTAAAATACTTCAATTAACTAATTATTGTGTTATAATTCCAGTAAATTGCTGATTTATAAAATATATATACAAATAATTTACGAAAATGAAGCATGTCTTTTTCTGCAATTACACAAAACTGTTACACATTTTGATAGAAATATTGGACTCATTGAACATTAAAGATATGCGGCACATTGAATAAAATTATTTCCTTGCGTTCAAATAAAAACATATTTTCTTAAATTTTCCATGGAAAACTGAATAATGTAAAGAAGCTAAAAATCTGGTAGTTGTTAAAATATTGAAATGTGTTAGGTGCCGTCAAATATCCGTATGCACTCTCTTCACAGTTCCAAGAAGTTCCTTAAAAGTTTACAGTATGTCATTAACAAAATCCTGTTCATTTTAATAACATTAAATTTTTTTTTAAATACTTACGATGTTAAACATTTATTAAATTTGTAGATCGTATAAAAGGGAAAATCATTATAGACATAACATTATGCACATTTTCTTAGGGTGCAGTAGACTACAAACTTCTCGATTGTCCCACACATCTTATGAAATGGAAAAAAAAACCTTGATAATTTTATACTGTGAATGATTTAGTTTTATTGCGAATCATCTTAATTTTATAATGTGAATGACTTTATATGATGTTAGAAGATGTTTGTGTTTTTAAACTAATAAAAGTTTCATATTTCTTTGAAGAGTAATGATTTAGTACTCCTACTCATGGATATTCTGTTAAAACTGAACTGAAACGTATGAAAGAATTAAGTAGGAGGTGTCTTGTGTAGCTTTCACTCATAACAAATTTTGAGAAAGGATTTAAATGAATATCTTGGCAAGAAATTTAAAAATAAATAAATAAAATAGGGAGCCATAAGTCATTTTTAAAAAAATTAATATGCAAATATAGTGATCCTATATATCAGAATTAATAACTGTTCATTCACATTAAATGTACAAATTTATGCTATGAAACGCTCTTTTTCACAATCAATTGTACAATCAAACGCAAAAGCTATGCAATTGTTAGCAGCAAAAGTTTAAAACAACAATTTTACTATTCTTCATTTCTTACTCAAAATAATTTTTCAATTTATGAAACTGTGTAATACAATTAATTTCCAATGACTTAATATAAACAGAGAATTGCAATAGCATTTAATCGGAGATTGTTGGATAAGTTTTAATATCGAAAGTTGATCTTACTAAAATATGATTTCTTTTCAAATAAAACGTATTTTATTTTAATAGTATAATCTAGCTATATCAATGAATTAAAAAAAAAAATATTGCCCTTTTAAACACCAGCTTCCTTTTTAAAATTTAAGTAAATGTTAAACAAACAATAAAAGAAAAAGGGCAAAGTATTCCTGCAATAATTTCTCTCTCTCCTGTACTGTACTTATAATCACCGCGTATACTTTCAATTGTAATTGAAATAATTAAGTAACGAAGTATCACTTCACATTTCCGTGTCGAATTGGAGTTTAATTTACAAAAGAGCTATTTGAATTCTAACGCAAGTTTTGATATATATAGTGAAGTATTTCTAAAATTTATACTATACTATCGTATAAAATGCTACATTTTTTTAAAAAATGCATAAAACAAAAATATTTTAAATAAATGTAGAATTTCATGAACGTTGGATAACTTACTCGAGACCTAATTCATTAAACATTTTCTTCTAATAGAAATGAATAATCTATTGTTCTTATTTTTGATCTAGATATCGAATTCCTTACTTGACTAGGTGCGGAAATTCGATGAGTGTGCTACTTCTAGGTGTCGCCCAAAACATATGATCAAATTGAAGCGTTACGAAACACTTAAACAACAGCATAATTCTGAAAATACGTTAATTGGAATCCCCTCCCCCTTAAATTTCATTTTTCTCCAAAAGAACTAAGCAAGAACAATTAAGTAAAAATAATAAAATTTGATTTTTAAAAAGGGTTCAATTCGTGCATAATTAAAAATCGATATATTTTAAATTGAATTCACATATTGCTCACAATGACAAAAATTACATATACAAAAACAAAAAAGAAAGAAAATTCTTACAGTGGCACAAGAATTACATGTTGTTTATTAAAGGACAAAGTTTAACAGAATTTCAATTTATTTATTAGGATCATAATATCTAATGATACAGATGTAAATTTTTTTTTTCAAATTCTGTATATTCTTAATATAAACTGCTGCCCGTTAAAAAAAACCACTGAAACAGTATTAAAGTTTAATGAAATCTTTTCCCGGCCGGTCGAAAGAAGCGTTGTTTTACATAACACACATAAATGAACATTTTTAGTGTTACATTGAACGAATTATAGCTGAAATACGTTTTGTTAAGATAACACTATTGAACGGAATAAGCGTTATTCAGTTTTTTCGACCATAAAGAAAGAACTATTGATATCGATTACATGTTTTATTCGTAAAATTTTCCAATCAAAGTATTAAAGAATCTTTCACATTTGAAGGTTGTGACGATTTTAAATTTATAAAAATATATCGCATTAGATGTTGATGAAAACCGTATTTCTAGGTGATTATGAAATTATTTCTGTAGTGAAAACAAGTCTTACCTGTTATAACGCAATGGAAAACAGCCGCAAGAAAGAAGACGCCCACGATTTGAGTCGCTCTCATGATGGCAGCTCCGAGGGTCAATGAGTTGAGCCTGAATTTCAACGGTGGACTTTGAAGCGGTGTTTATAATAGAATGCAATAGATGGAACCTGATATTTAGACTGTGTGTAGAAATAACGATTTTGGCGTGTCTACTGAAATGTACTTTTTATTTCCTCTCACTGATAGCATAAGTAACTAAGTAGTGTGATGACAAAGAGATATCCTGATGATGCGATAAAAATGGCTCCCACGAGCTCCCGCTAACGTTTTTTTAAATGTGGTTTATTAGAGTTAAATTTCAGAAAACTCTTTTGCCGTCGTGACATCAAAACCAAATCTATATCGAATGCCATGGAATTTCTTTTTTCTTATTTGCGAGTTTTTTAAATTGTTTTCGTTTTAGAATTATCTTACACTCTCCTGAAAATCTGCTTCATCTACAATGCATTTAAAGGTTGGCATTTCATGTATAGTAAACTCAGTAATACGATATATGTGGAATACGAATAAATATAGCCCAATGCTCGTATAAAACAATTCGAGGAAATTTCTAATATAAAATCTAAAAAATTTTAGATTGAAATGAACTTTAATTTTTGAAAGCTTAATTATGCTCTTTATACAAAATGTTATTTTTACAAATCTGCCGAAAATATTTAATTTTATGAATCCTTCTCTAAAGGTAAAGACTTATATAAATATGTTTAATTTAGCAATATGTTTATATAAATTATATAAATATAATTATATATAATTTATATAGATTTATATAAATATATTTAATCAAGATTATTTTTTTGCGTTTTGTATTTATCAATAATTTCAAACGTGATTTTCTGTGGACAAAGAGATATCTAAGTAAACACATATTTCAAATTCAATATGTTTCCCTTCTATTGTTTTAAATTTTAAACAGTGAAGTTTATTTAAACTTGTCGATGAATTACTCAGTTGCCGCCAAAACTATACGTATGCAAATTATAATAATTAAATAACTAATAGTAAATTAGTTAGAATTAAAAATTTTGGGATTTAATAACTTAGGTGTATTCAGTATACTACGATTTATCGCTTTTCATAAAACTATGTGGCTATGTTTGATAAAAAATTCTTTAAAATCAAAATAATATTAAATAATCATAATAAACATGTAGATTAGTAAACAATTTAAATGTCTTATAAAATAATCTGATCTAAGACGTCAGTAACTATACCGAGTCAAGAGTGCTTAAAGTAAACTATGATAACTAATAATAAAACTATTGAAATTTGTTTTTTGAAATAAAATTCTTTTGCATTTAAATCTGTGCCTATATAACCAGTTAGATTTTGCGTATTTATCGTAAAATTGTTTTTATTTCAAAATACTATTTAGGGTTTCTTTTCTAAGAAAGAAGCTAATCCTGTATACAAAGAAGTAAATAGACATGTCTTATTTTGAAAACCCTTAGCTTACATTC
>BMAW01037970.1:27669-66120 GCA_019974015.1 Nephila pilipes | reverse complement strand
TGAAATATGTGATTGTTTTTATTTATAAATATTGAATTGAACAGCAACAATAGGGATTATGTGACAGACCTCGTAATTTTGAGTACCTTTCTAGTGACGAAGACAACACCTGAACTGGCACCTCCCTCTCCAAACTTCTTCCCAAGCTAACGGAAGGGCTTGGAATCTCAACCGGATTTAACATGTATCAGCCTTTCTACACGGTGTTTCTTTAGCGGCATCAAACCCGTGACTCGACGAAAACAACGCCGCCCGCGAGTCCGTGAATATGACCACGAAGCCAACCATCAAATAATGAGCCACGAAAGATTTATTACATGCATCAGTCTAGCTACATGACGAACCTTTAATGGTATCAGGACTCGAACTCACGACTCGACGGAAACAACACCGGCCGCAAATTCACGACCATGACAACTAGGTAACAACGTCCACCAGAATAACTGTATTGGTTTGGTTTTATTAACGTAGCACTAGAGACAACACGAGGGCTATTGGCTACTGACCTCGTAATTTTGAACTTCGGTCAACTTACGAGGACGACACTTGAGCTGGCAGCCTCCCTCTTCTAACTTCAACACCACGCCAACGAGAGGACTTTGGGTCCTGACAGATTTAACCTACATCAGCCCTGGCTACACGATGGATATTTAGTGGCATCAGGGCTCGAATCCTAGACTCGACGAAAACCGCCGGCCGCGAGTTCGCGACCATGACCTCTAGATTACCGAGGCCACCAGAACAACTAGATTTATTTCCGAGTTATATAGTCACAAAGTGATGAAGTTGATAAAGCCTTGGTTCATCTATGACCTGATTTGGTTGATATAAAGGTTGAAATATTTGTTACATGTTGATTTCATACATTTACCTGTACTATAACAGTGCCTGTAAAACTTTTACTTTCTAGATGAATTCTCAGAGTGTTTAGAATGAAGACTAATTAAATTTTAGAGTTTCTTTTGACAAATAATACATTTGTGCGTAAAATGGCTTGTAAGAATAAGTTGTAAAATATAATTTAAATATCATTAACTTCTTGTTTATAATTTAAATATCTCTAACTTCCTGTAGTATGCGAAGTTAGATTCTGATTCAACGAATCAAAATAAAAATTTCTCTTTCAAACGTTCAATTAACATAAATTTATCCTGTAAGCAATTTATAAGTTATGGAAAGATGTGATATAAACCCATTTATGGAAAAAAAAGGATAACATTTTCACAGAATTTTTTAAACATCAGTGAATCTTTTTTTTAAATAACTATTGTGCAGTAGTTTTTTTTAATTCTTTAGATTGGTTAAAAATATTTTTGATTTAATTACATTTTAAAAATGTGCATGATAATGTTACTATGTATCTGATCAATAAAAAAGAATTTTATGATGGTTCAAAAATATCCGTACTGAAACTTCATGTGACAGTTCAGCTGGTAAATTTTTCTGATACGTCTTAAGAAATAGTATACATAATATTTAGAAACAACTTCTCTCAGTTTTCTTTTGAATCATGCAAACGATAAATTTCTCAATGAATTAAACAGTGTTTTTCTTCGTGTTTTTCTTTTAAGTTTAAAAAATTGTTCTCTGCCTGATTTAAAAATATCGGTGTTTTACAATCCTCAACCAAATATTTAAATATTACAACTAAAATGAAAAAAAAAAAAAATCTTTATCATATAAATGGAAATATATCTGATACTATAACTAAGTTTAATCCTATTATAATTAAAATCACTTTAAATGAATTTGAAATATTAAGGCTATTGTCTACCCGCCATTATGATTTCGGGGAAGCAATATTTTCGAAAAACGAATTTCGACTTTAATTCTCATATCTTTACTATTTGATCTATTTGCATCTGAAAGAACAAAAAAAAAAAAAAAAATGAAAGGTTCTGTGGAATTACTTTTTCCCTCTAATTCTTAAAAATATTTTTATCCCTATTTTAATTATTCGTTTTCGAGTTTTTCCAGACTTTAAGACATATTTTCAAATGTTTTTAAAAATCATAGGGGGGGAACGTAATTCTCCAGAGATTTTTATTATTTTTTTTTCTTTCACATGCACTTTATTGCATTCAAATAGATCAAACAGAAAAGATTTGAGAGCTAAAGTAGAAATCCCATAGGATTAACATTACTTTAATGAAATCAAAATGCCCGGTAGACTTAATGTGACAGATAAATTATAAGGAATTTCAAAATCACGAAATACTTCAATTCTTATCGTAAACCATTAGATTAAAATGTTTCATAAAGATAGTGAAACTATCGTTAGGTTTCAAAGGGCGTGATGAATGTATGAAAGCAAAATAATTTTTTGGTTTTTATACAATTATTTAATTAAAATTTGCCTTTTGTATTTTAACGGGATTTTCAAAGTGACAATAAAATATAAAAACAAATAAAACATAGCATTGTTTTTCACTTCGCAGTTTCAAACAGTACAACTGTGTTATGAATATCATAATTGTTTCATGAAACCTACCCTTCAACTCCGATACCTCCAATTTCGAATGTATATCCCATCCAATGACATGCTGGCATGAAACATTGGAATTTATATTAGAGAGAAACGTTTAGTTAATACTCTGCATGGCTCTTTAAATTAGAAGTCGGTGTGGCAAGCTATTTCCGGCCACTGTTTGGTCCGTAACCATGGCAACCAATCACTATTCATAACCATTAGCCAGATTTAATAGCCGCTGCCAACCCTCAAAAGAAAGGAAGAAAGAAAAGTTATAAAAATCTTTAGGAGTCTTGTAAAATGAGATATTAGAAAAGAGAATGATTTCTTTTTTGCTTCGAATTATTTCGAGTTATGTAGGACGATTCCTTTTTTTATTCGGGCTTTTTTATGGATGGTAAGGAGAATCAAATGTGAATTAGAGGACATTTAGAGTCGGGGAGGTGTTTTTTTTCATATTTAGAATAAGTCGTTTTTCAAAGACGTCCTACGTTTTATTGAATCTAAATTTATTTTAAGTAACTAATATCAGTATGGATCTGTGAAGAAATTGGGTATTATTTTGGTTTAGATAATACATCGTTAACGTAAGTTCAGAACGTTAATTATTTTTGTATATAGAACCGTTTTAGAAAAAGAGAAATATTTAAGTTTTTTTTTTTTTTTTTAAATCTTTAATTACAATTAGTAAAGAGTATTAGAAAAAGTATTAGAAAAAAACATTCCAGAAATGGAAAGATTTTTTAAACGAAAAGGTAACCTTTGGTCATTACATTTGATAGGTACAATCCATATATATAATCAAACGATTAATTTATTATTAGATATGTAACGTTGGGGTATTCGGAATTTTCTCTTCGCTAATCTCAGGGACTTTTCGGTCATTGGAATTGCATAAAATTGCAATTTCTTCCCAACCCAAATGAAACGTGATGAGGTAAATCAGATGATGATAAGAAGTGTGGTGAATTGAATTAGAGGTAATGATATATCAACGAAATAGTATTGAAAAGAAAGCGAAGGGAGACAGAAGATAGCACATGGTCGGCTGTTAGGTAATCGTAAATTGGATTGAAATTTCGTAATTATTATTTTGGATTCTAGTGACTCCTAGTTATAATAATAAAGCACGAATTTGCCATAATCGAGAAGTGTTTGTATCGGAATGGGTGATTTGGTTAGCTAAAACTTTATTATCAGAATATTAACTACGATTAACTGAGTTAAGATGGATTCGAGAGAGAAAGTGATATTGCGTATATTTTTAATGGGTTTTTTCCTACTCACATTGTATATTTGTTTGGGTCAAAATTTTAAAAGCTTTCTTCTCACATTTTAAAGCGTTCATTTGAGCTGAGAATTTCTATATACACGATTGTTTTGGATGACAATACGATAATTTAATTTTCATTATTGAAAATGGATTAAAACTAATTATTTAAAGAATTAAATTTTACGCCAAGTTTCTTTCCAAATCTCCAAATGGTCGCCAAATTCATCGCCAAGGTGAAGGGGTTATTGCTTAAACTCTATACTGTTATTATTAAAACTAATTATTGAATAAATTAAAATTAACTAAGCGTTCTATTTTGCTCTTAAAATTTAAGATATAAAAATTATGTTATGCAAAGAAGTGAAACTTGAAAGAAAACCGATCGTTTTTTACTTGTGTTATTTGATGGATAATAAAGTGTGTTGTTCTGCTCTGACGGATCTTCATTAAGAATTTTGTACTTATTGACTAATTAATTGAATTTTAAGATGACTGTATAGTTAAATAATGAAGGAAACACGTCAAATATGTCCTCAAAAATATGTTCAACTGTTTCTTTAAATATTTTACTTTTGCGCATATTAATTCAATTTCTTTGATTCTAATTCATATGATAGAAATAAATTCAGAAGCTCGTCATTAGTTTTTGGAAAAAAAAAAAAACATTGAATATGATATTTAACTACATTAATTCTCTGACTGATTATTCAGCGATTTCCACGTGCATCTAAAATTTATTTTTTTCATCGGAAATGGATTTTTCTGTAGATCTGTACTTATGATCTAACAAAATAATGCTATATATTTAAACTTCCAAATACAGTTAAATTACAAATAGGTAATTAAAAAATACAAAATTATGAAACGAGTTTTTTAATAACACCGGTAGAAAAACGAATTTTTTGAACATGGGTTTTCTTTCAAACTTCACACTTTGCGTAACATAGTTTTTTTATACCTTAAATTTTAAGAGCAAAAGGGAACGTTGAGTCCAATTGAATTTATTCAATAATTAGAATCAATAATTTATTTTATTATTTGACGTGTATTAAATTTATCATCTAAAATAAATACGTGTAAATTTTTTTTAGCTCAGTTAAACGTTATGTTAATCAATTAAGCTACATGTAATTAAAATTAAAGCCAACGATAAATTATTAAACGACAGATTTGGCGACCATTTGGCAATTTGTCGAGAAACTTGGTGTAAAACTTAAATTTTTAAATAATTAGTTTTAATCAATTAATTATAATTAAAATATCGTATTGTCATTCAAATTAGTCGTGTATAGAAAATTTCAGCTCAGTCGAGGGCTTTAAAATGTGGAAAAAGCTTTTAAAGTTTTGAACCAGACAAAGTTACAATGTGAGTTAAAGAAAACCGATTGAAAATTGATAGTCAGAGGGGTTGGGCAGCATTTTGTTTTAAGTAATTATAAATATGGAATAAAAAATCGTTATAATACACGCCAATTAAATTAGCAACCAGCCTATTTGTGTCATTAGTCTCATCCAACAGTATTCTTTTCATCTTATTGCGTTTTTAAAGCTTAGAAACTTTCTATATATACATAATATTTCTTTTTATCATGTTATGCGAGAAATTCATTTAACATTAGAACAATCTCGGTGCTCGTGATTCACAACGAAACAACATAAATAAATAAATGCATATAACAAAAATTTACTACGCATATAGAAGCTAAATTTGTGAAACTTTTAATTATGCATATTTATTGATAATTATCACATCATTTGCCAATGAACTATCAGTGGTCATATTAAAATGAAGCCTCTATTTCCTCATCATTAGTAAAGAATATTTTAGCTCATGATAGTAAAATAATACCTAACTACCGCATCTTTCGTCTTTAACTATTTTGCTTAGCATGCCTGACATTACACATTCCTATTTAAGAGAACAAGGGAAAAAAAGTTTATATTAATTTGGGCAGTTATTCCGTGTCTGGTAAGTTAATGTTCCCTAAAATATATCGACTTTTTTCACAAATGTTTATTAGCCACCCATGGGGCTAATTTTTTCGGTGGATCAATTTTGGCGTACCAAATCACTTTTCAATTTTTTATCGTTTGCTTCAATTTGAATTACATGTAACTGATATAATATTCAATTTAATAATTTATCGTTTGTTTTAATTTTAACATCGAAAAAGTTTACTATTGTACATTTCTCGATATTTCCTCGTTAACTTTATAATTCTTATATTTAATTGAGTAATTTAATAATAATTATAAAAAAAACGCACCTTAGGTGGCTAAATGTGTTCTTTTCAAAACTTTGTATAGAAATTTTTACGGTTTTTATTTTTTGTTTTTGCAAATTATTACTCCTCTATTTAACGTTCTAACATTTAGTTTACTTTTATCTAAACCTATTAGCGGTAAGAACTAAACGAAAAACTGCCTCCAAAAATTGGTACTTCCAATGCAAGTGGGAATTATAGTATTTTTGTTGTTAAATAAAAGATAATATGTTTGATAATTTTAAGAATGCTGTTAATTTATCAAAAATTGCTATTAATTAATCACCGTCGTTAGTCATTGTTAGTACTTCGTTAGTCATTGTTAGTACAAGTGTGTATGTTATTAAAATCAACTGAGTTTAAATAAAGCCTTACGTTAAGAGTTAAGTTTGTGAGTTTATGTGAAGTATGTGTTGTCGCCAACGAATTAATAAGTATTCTAAGTTTTCATATTCTTTAACGTTAATCAAAGGCAGCCTTTAAATGTGGACCATTGACGCGAAGAAAACTGAATAATTGAATTAATATATTGTAAATACCATTGGAATTTCTTAAAAGTACTTAAACCACCTTTATAAAAATCTTAATAAATATATCAAAAAGTTTCAAAAACTTGAGAAAGTAAGAAACTTATGTAAAGCGAAAAAAGTTTGAATTATAAAATTATGCATTCTTTATTTTTACAGCTACGGTTAAAAATTGAATTACAAATTAGCACTTTCCATGATGTTTCGGTTAAAAGGATGAGATATAGTAAGATCGAGGACTCAATGACCTTCACTTTACGTGTGAGAGTGTCAATAGAACCCTTGAAATGTCAAAACAGAGTTGATTTGGAACGCCCTCTCTTCACTTCTTAGGATCCTATTTATTTATGTTCAATAAGTAATCAATCAATAAAACAGTCAATCAAGAATCATTAATTGGATTTTATTTAATTCATATAATGATCCAATAAATCAACTTTTATTCTGAATATGGACAGCTATTAACACACGCCCAAAGACAACGATTATAGTTATAAAGTTCTTATCTCAATTGTAGTAAAACTGGATTCCAAGAAGGAACAATACTTATACCGTAAATCCGAGTCAAATACCAACTCACTATCGATCACCTAACTTTTTTGTTCTAATGTCGTGTGCGCTAGAATCTCGCAAATCTTGATCAAAAATCCCTCTTAAGAACTTTAACACTCCAAATCTCTCTATATCCTCCTCCTTTCTTATTCACTATATTACTAAGTTTAATTTTATTGATTTTGATTGAAATGTATTAGTTCCCTTGTTTCATTTTTCTGCTGAATTTGCGCACATTTATGATTTTTAGATTATTTTTGGTCTCTAAACTATTGATTATATTATAATTATTGAAGATGTGATGGTTGGTTCTGTGAAACTAGTTTAAACACATATTGCCGTTCAAAAGTATGGGAAGGAATTTCAATGATCTCCATCTTGTTTTTCTTTAATTCTTTTCTCTTGATATTTTTGCAGTACAGTTTAAGACAGTTTTCTATTTTAATTGGTTGTAATTTTTAATCAATGGTTTATATTTGTATTGATTTAATATTATGTATAATAGTATTTCAGTAAATTTATGGCTTTTTTATTATAATATTTCGCGCATATCTATTAACATAGGAAAACATTTTTAATTTGATTTGTGGTTAATTTGATAATTTACTGATTTTTCAATTAACACTGTAGTATTCAATTTTAATAAATGTTTAAATAAGCTTTTTGTGGTTATAATTTGTAATTTAGCATTATATATATGCTGATTTACATAATTCGATGTTTATTCACAACGTGAGATTCTAAAATCAAATAACATCGAAAAATATTCCCAAAGGTGAGTTGAAGGGGAAACGCACGAAAACCCTTTACAGACATAAGGAAGCTGTTAAGGCCATTTTAAGTTTTAGGTATTTTATTTTGAGTGATTTTATTATATTCTACTGATTCTACTCCTTTCAGCATGTTCACGTCAATTCCTGATGTTATTTATACAAATGTGCAAAAAGGTGAGTCGAACTGCTTTATCTATCTCTATAATTAATGGTTTTCTTAGAAGAGTCTTCTTTTCTCAGAGAAGAAGATTCGTGTTTTGAAAAGATTTACTTTCCTCAGAGAAATATCGCCCCAACCGTCATTTTTAGCTGTTTCTACAATTTAAATTAGAGTGCGGCGGCTTTAGACTTAGAATAAATATATCTTTTCGAGCTACTTAGTTCCAAATTGCACAATTCAACCATTTGCTACCCAAGTCGTTTAATTAGCCTGTGTATCTCCAGTAAACACTTATTTATATCTCAGTTTTCAAGATTAGAATTTTGGGAATTTTTAAATAAATAAAAATATTTGTTCGAGTTCTTAGTTCGTCTTGTGGGAGTCTAACTTTCTAAGAACCTCTGAAGGAACTCAAGTTCTTCAAATTATACTGAAGGCTTAATATTATTCATAAAATATTTTTAATTAAACTTCTTGAGTCTAACACAATAAAATTACAATACATTAGCAATAAAAATAATAAAAATATTGCGTAACTGAAAGTTGCATTTTTGCAAGTTATATAGCAATAGAAAAAGTAGCGTTATCTTACTGCTTTATCCACCGATTAAAAGAAAAAATTTCTATCATTCTTTTGGTAACTAATTTCAATTAACCGTTAGCAATATATATTTTTTAATAATAGGAAGTATTTTTATATGCATCGCATTTCTTAGTTATTTAAATAAATAAGAACAGATACTTTGAATTATTGACGCCAGGTTTGGCTTCTCATTTGATGGGAATTGGCGCATTGGCGAGATTATTGAATCACGCTTCAAAATACTAATACACACGTATTTTATTTGTTTTAATATCAGAACACATTAACGTCAGCTTTAATAATTTATTGTTAAATAAAATATTTAATCATTAGCTTTAATTTTAGTACCGAAATACTAATTAGATTTTTTTTCAAAAAGAACCATTTTTTTAAAATTCCTTTTGGAGTTAAAAGTTTAATATCATTGTGAAGGATTAAAAACATTTCAAGAAGAAAGAAAATCAGATTGTTGATATGTCTAAGTATTTGCGTGTAAGTGATTTTAGTGGGTGTATTGATGATAGTAAACTTCAGTGTATGTAATGTATGAAAAAGAATTTGTAATAAATGGGTATTATAGTCCATTAAAATTTAGATTTGTTCTCATCGTCACGAAACATAATTTCACAAAATTTCAGGTGGACAGATTGGCATAAAACTGATTAATAAATTTTTATTTAAAAATTTATATATGTTTTAATGTAGCTTTTTTTCAATCAATACATTTGACGTTCTTTAATACATCATTTGATACTTTGGCATACTCTACAAAAGCTATCCGCTGTTATTTTTCGTTTTTTTTCGTACGGATCCGGGAATTTGTTGACCTGGATCTCAAGATTGCGACAAGGCGATAAAAAGTCCGGGTTCAGAATTAGAATCGTATGAAGGACCAATGCAAGATGAAGCAAAAGTCTCGTGGTAACAAGCTTCTCATGCATTAGATTCATTTATAAAATTTATTTTAAGTAACAAAAACTCCGGAATTTATGTGTAATTCGTAACTATTTTTCTTTAGAAGAGATCCAAATCACGGAAATAATGTAGTTTCAAATAGATTGTAAACAGTATAGCCAATGAGTACTTTACTTGCGTTAAAATAATTTATTACATATGTTTTATCTGTAAATTTACTGTATTCTTTGTTATTTTGTACTGCGTTCTTTTATAAATAAATAATTGGATATTTAACCAAATTTTTGCTCAGCATTTGAATTGGTGTCAGAGTGTATAATTTTTTGTCGGATATTTAAATCGTCTACACAGGTTTAGAATGAGCGCAAACATATTAAACTCAATTTTAAATCTTTAAATTTTCTTATGTGGAGTGGTTTATTTCTGGTTTTCTTTTTAAAACTATGTTGTTGATCTACAATCAGATAGTGTTGCATCCCTGAACATTACAGAATAAAGAATAATTGTAATAAATCTTTATTTCAACATCTTTTGGAAGAAAGATTTTTCTTTTAATATTTGTTTTCTCTGTTTTATAGGGTAAATCTCATTCGCCTAACGATTTCCTTTTCATAAAATGTGATTAATTCTAATACACACTATTTCACTAAAACAATACAGTTTTAATACATTATACATATAACCTATCTTTCCATACCTGTTTTCTATTTTACGTTTGGTTTATGTATGTTGTTATTAAACGCAGAATATGCTGTAGGAAAATAGAACCATGTCATAGACATGAGGAGTATCATTCTATAGACGCAATTCCAAAAAATAATCACACATACAACTTTAATTATTCCTTTCGTTAATCTGCCGCAAGACTCTCCTCCTTAATTCTACCGAAACAAAAAGTGACACAGAAACAACAACAAAATTATACTTCGAGCTGTTGCCATCGAAAGCAGAGTTACAGAAAAAAGCAAACATTAACAAAGTTGGCTTCGTTATTAGCCACTCATTCCAACTCGCATTTATTGGCATTGTGTGTGTGTGTGTGTAATTCCTTCTTTACCTTTTCTTTTCCATTATTTTCCTAAAAGATAGGATAGAGAAGTGTAAGTAGGATTTCCTTTCCTTCTTTTCGGACATCCGAAAAGACGGGATTGGATAGAGCTGAATCAGGGGATGAATGAATGAATGTGGGGATGTTCTGATAAAGAACATGCTTTCATACATTTCTTAAGATGTCGCGTATACAAAGAAAGTTAGATTGATGGAACTTGCGAATTAGACATTGAGTGTAAATATTATATAAAAAACTATAGAAACATTTTATTTTATGTAATGGAAAAAATATCGAATAATTATCATATTCTAAAGTTTGTGCACAAATTATATTATTTTTTTTAAAGTACAACCTGTAAAGGTATCCTATTACCATTCCCGTCTGTCATCTAATTTTACTCTAATCATAAGATTTAAATTTCAACTTAAGTTAAAGCAACTCCCTCCCATAAAGTGTAATTAAACTAGTCAATTATCTTCCAAAATAGCTAATAATAATTCTTCAATAAGGGGATGTTTTTCTTCTGTCCACGACTACTAACAGTTTTAAAACATTTTTATATATTTCACTTGGTGTGTGTGTGTCATCAAATTTTCTATCGTTAATTCAACCAACTTCCCATCAAGCTAGAGCTCCGAAACTTTGGAAATCGTTCTTACTCGCCTAACAATGCAATATTTAGACATTTGCGACACGTTATAACTTATATTTTCTTTAATAATGCAGTTTAGCCTAACTATATGGCGCGATTTCAAAAATTGGCACCAAACTTGGCAATTTTTTTTGGCTGAACGTTAAGTCCGTAAATCGGACCAGGGTAGCCCCATTTGGCAAAATACCACCAAATAATTCTTGTCACCAAGGGTGGTTGGGTTAAACCGCATTCCAACCATTTAATTTACTGGATGAATTAATTAATTTTAGTTAGTTTTATCGTTTTTATGTATTTCACTTGGTGTGTGTCTGTCTGATGTGTATCAGTGTGTCATCAAATTTTCTATCATTAATTTAACCAGCTTCCCATCAAGCTGGAGCTCTGAAATTTTGGGAACCGTTCTTACTTGCCTAACAATGCAATATTTAGATATTTGCGACTAGTTTTATCTAACATTTCAATAATTGTCTTTAATAAACTTTGCCACCATATAAAAACGTAGGTTTTTATCTCGAATTATTTATAATATAGCTTAGAAAATGCTTACCGGAACACGATGCGAAGACTTCGTTTAAATATTCAATCCATCCGACTGGGCAGAATTCTAGTTTCATCAAATCAACAATACATGTCATACAACACACGTCAAAGGGTATGTATAAATTTCGAATCAATCAAATCAGTAAAAGTAAATTTAAAACCAAATCAAATTGAAAGGTAAGAAATCAAATATATAATTTCACAAAATTCTTATCGGAGAAGTTTGGCATTAAAACTGTTAGTCATTACATTTCCATTTAAACACAATATGACAAGAACATAATTTTCATTTCATATTAATTTTATTCAATCGATAATTGCATGACTACAAGAATTAACTAATATATAAACAATTTCTTAAAAAAAGCTTTGTTCCATCAGTACCTTTGGGATGATTACTAACAGCCTCAATGTGTTCTTGAAATTGATACTATTACTTTGAAAATGCTAAGTGAAATCATTAGTTAAGGGGAGTCGGAACCTCCTATACCGATAATGTTAAATTGGCTGTTTTCGATGTACCTTTTCTCAAAATCTATTATAGATACAAGTTTGAAATTTTTTACACAAGTAAAATACATCTGTCTTATAATACTGAAATGAGCTTTTAGCTAATTTTTAATTTCTTATCAATTTACAAAATATTATATCAAACATTGTCAAATTTCACTCTTTTTTCATATAAAAAAATTTGCAAAAAATACATTTTTCAATTTTTTACAAAAAGCTCATTTCAGTATATATTAGCAAGCATTATGAACATGTCCTACAAAAATTACACATATATGAACAGTAGTTTCTTAGAAAAGGTACATCGAACATGAAAAATTCACATTTTGAGAAAAATGAGTTTTAACGTAAAAGTACTTACCTATCAAAACATTCCTGCCCCATACTCTAAATTATCCACATTTTTTTTTATTTTATCATCCTCTCTTTTCCTTTTGAGCCTTTTTTCCTTTCTAACATCTTTTGTTTTTTGTAAACAAGAATATCGAGCTTTTAACAGCCTCTCTTTGTCGAGACGTTTCATTGCCTGTATCGTATAGTCACCAGGCTCAATGTTCAATTTTCTCAAAATTTGTAGTTTTGATACATTACCTATATTGAACAAAGATACAGCATCATACGTACCTAAAGAGAGGGCTTCTATATGTACAAAAGTTTTCTTTGGTACACGAGACCATATAACGTTATTTACACTTTCATTTGGGTTTTGGGTACAGCCATGTAAACACTTTTTCAATAGTTCTGGATTGGATAAATCCCTAAAAATGGGTCGCATAGCCTCCACAACAGCAACAGGTAAACTGTTTTTATGATGATAGGTTTCCGCAAGCAACTCTGCCTTTCTAAACTTGCACCATGTATCGGCATCTGATGGGCAAAATCCATGCTGAGGTTTTTCATCAGTCGACAGTTTGTGTAAAAATATTGCCCACACGGCTTGTCGCATATCTTTTACACTGGACAAATTTCTTCGAATGGCTAGACCGTAATAGGTTTGTAGACGATCAATTTCTGCTTCTGTCAGCCTGTTTTTGCCAGACAAAGGTTTACCGTCTGAAAGCTTTTGACCTCTCATCTTTGCTTTCAAGCGCCGAAGACGTGTCCCCATTCTCTTCATTACATGTCCAAGACATTCTAATTTTGTCACTGTACACTCGTTCCCATACACATTGTTCTCTACAATGGAATCATATGCTTTCGAATCTCCATCCTCCAAGTATCTTGTGTATCGAACATTGTACTTCGATTCAGAACGGCGAAAAATTGATAGAGCACCTGTCACCTCCATTTTGCCACTATAACCAACAAAATTTCTTTTACAGTTTTGAAGATGCTTAGTTTTGTTCGGACAAATACAATGTTTGGATAATATTTCCACATCAATGACTTTACCTGTATCCACACTTGTAACTGTCACTACACCATTCTTCGAAGAAAAGCCTCGTTTCTGCCAGCTACCATCAACCGCAACAGCAATGTCTCTTCCTCCTTCATTTTCTTCAACAGCTTCATGAACTGCTTCTGCCATACTTTCTTCGCAAGTTTCTCTAGCTGCTTGCAGTAAATTATTATTAAATTTTGTAGGTGGTGGTGGAAGATTCATAATACCGCAAAACATTACTGCAGATTCAGCCCCTTTCCCTATGCATCGCATGGCATAAAATAACCTATTATTGACTTCAAAATTATTGTCACACTGCTTAGAATTATAAAAAGTATATTTATAATCACAAGAAGGACATTTTATATCAAACTGAACAGCTTCACCACAGTTTTTTTCATGTTGTAACAATCTAATTCCTTGTTTACCACACTTTAAACATTTTACAGCTTCAAAAAGTGCATAGGCTAAAAGATTGATATCCATAATGACATTCCTAAAACCAGAATAAGTATCATTCGAATATGATGTATCCATATTTTTGACCTTCTTTTCACTGGAAGATACATTTATTTCTTCCTTGGAATGTTTTGCTACATCACTATTTCCTATAGAAGAGTCATTACTTTCACATCTGCCTTTGTTAAAATGTCCTTTCCTTTTTTTAAAAATTCTTGTCTTTGATCTAGGCATGATAAAATCGCTTGAAAACCACAATTTAAAATAATTTAGCTATGTGTTTTGATACAAACACTAACTAAAAAGAACAACAAATATTTGCAACAATTCAGTTATATGTTTTGAAACAAACACTAACTAAAATGAACAAGCTCGTAGTAGTCGAACTAAAACGTGCTTATGCAAGTATAAACAAATATCTATCAGTCACAGATACAGTGAAACTTCTTAAGAGCAAATGCAAATAAAAGAAAGGCTCATTTATAACGAAAGTTTAAAAAAATTCATTTAGAGTAGCACATAGTATTATCGTCCAAAAATGAAGTGCGTTGTTTACATTTTTTGGCCCTTTAAATGGGCGTGGCCCCGTTTCAATGCTTATTTAAAACTAAGTTTTTGAAGCTTCTAATTATCGTAGAGATAAAAATAAGGTATCTTTAGAAAGGTGAAAAGCTATACAATTTGGAAATAAAAAAATCTCAAATCATGATTTTTTGAAAAATTTGACGTTCCGACACCCCTTAAACGAGTTTTTTTTAAATGGAGTTGTAACGATTGTCTGCGTTGTGATCTTTTGTTGATATCCTTTACCATTTAATTCGCACTCTGAATAAGCAATACCAAAATAATTTAATGATGAGAGATTAAGTATTCACTAACATTAAGGTTCCCGTCTACCCGCCATTTTGATTCCGTGGACGTAATGTTGATCCTATGGAATTTCGACTTGATTTCTCCCTTTACTATTTGATCTATTTGAATGCAATAAAGTGCATCTGAAAGAGCAAAAAATAATGAAGGTTCATGCGGAATCAAATGTTCTCTACAAATTTTGAAAATATTTCAGTACATTACTTAAAGACCGAGAAACTCACAAACAAATAATTAAAGTAGGGGTTTTCTATTAATAATCAAAGGGAAAAATTCTGCAGAAGTTTTCATTATTTTTAGCTCTTCCAGATGCACTCTATTGCATTGAAATAAATCAAATAGTAAAGATGTCAGAAAGGTAGTTGAAATTCCAAAGGATTAACATTACGTCCACGAAATCAAAACGGCCGATAGATGGGTGTCTTAATCGCTAACAGGACTTCAACCCACTACTCGACGGAAACAACATCGACCAAGATCGTAAAGAAGTCAACAAAAACTGCGAGCATCAAAAATTATTGGAGATTCGCGAGCATAAAGAAAGCCAACCGGGCTGCAGAGAACGCCATCGTTGACTGAACTGTGAAATCCCTTAGCGTTCGTCTAAAAACACACAATGATTGTACTATCGCGAGCGGTTCGTAATCAGTTATATCTGCGTGTCGAGCCGTTTTTGTGAATAGTTCAGCTCACAAAATATATATGCACTTTAAAAGAACAAAACTTTCTGCTTAAGTGAAATCGCCTCAAGTCGTACAAAAGCTTCAGATATTACTTATTAGTTGCTTGTTTTATTATTACCAGTAGAGTATTTTAAAAGCTTTGTCTGACGTCGATTCAGCAGAAACAGAAAAATAAATAAAATAGTTCTCTGGTATTGGGACCCTAAAGGCAAATATAATCAAAGGTTGCAAATTGCAAGAATACATCATCGTTCCGCGAGAATAAAAAGCATTTGCATTTCATTTCATTTCATCATTAGGACTGTATTCGTACGTAATAAATGATCGACCAGTTTCGTAAGTTTTAAAAACCCTTCTTAACCTTTTGCCGGTGGGCATATGGGCAATCTGAACTGTGTGTCACTTTTACTTTTCATCCTGTATCTTTATTTTTAATATTTAATTATACGTATTGGTTAAGTAAGTAAATGTAAGGGTAAATAAATGTTATTGTAGTAATTGCAATGAAAAATAATTGCAAAGTAATAATTTCTTAAGCGTTATTGTGAATTCAACTTCCTTCCTGTGAAAATGTTTTATTGGTAAGAAAAGACAATTTCCAGGGAAGGTATTTTATTTGCTGTAAAAATATTGTTCTAAATGCCAAAATGTGTTTGAACTACTAATATTAGAAATATTTTCCTTCCTACAAGTATGAAATGAACAAATATATGCAACAAAATAGGGGTGACATTTTTTGGATTGAATTCATAAAAAAATGATACAGTCAAGGGGTTAAGTGATCTTAAATACAACGACCATGAGGAAATGTATTTCTCTCTCTCTATCCATGTCACGTGGTATGCGATAACTGTTATCTCTTTGTTGGTAATTTATTGGTTCACTTTTATTACCGTAGCACTAGAAGCAACACAAGAGCTATTGGCGACTGACCTCCTAATTTTGAGCCTCGGTTAAGAAACGAGGACGACACCTGAGCAGGCACCCCCGTCTCCTAACTTTTATACCATACCAAGGAGAGGACATTGGACCCTAACAGATTTAATGAGCATTAGCCCTCTACACGGCAGATCTTGAGTGGCATAAAGTATCGAATCCGCGACTCAGCGAAAACCGCCGGCCACGAGTCCGAAACCGTGACCACTAGGATACCGCGAGCAGTAATTTATCGGCTCAATAAGTTGCCATATTGAACTGTTTCCTTCTTACAACTTATTACAATTATATAAATAAAAAATCGCTTTCAAATTTCAGATAATTAAAATACTATTATTAATTACATTTTTTTTTTTTCATGATTTGTGGCGTTTGTATAAATTCCTATCAACCATGAAAGTTGGCGCAATTTTCACTTGCTAATCTAATTACGCCAATTTGAACTTCATCTGGCGATATTTTTTTGATTTGGCGATAATGGGTGATAGGACTTCACATATATATCTAATTTTTTTTCTCCGTGTGATGACAAATGAACTCGTTTATCCAGGTTAGGGTTAATCTAGTCCTCGACGATCTAAATCAAAATTCTCGTATCCAAACTTCCTCCCTATGGAAAGCTACATAAAATAAAAACCGACTTTTTTCACCTTTATTTCAAGTGACTGCCAATAAAAAAAAAAGTCGAGAAAAGAAAACAAAACAGATTGAAGCTGGCAGCAGGATTAGTTACTCATTCCGCATGTCCCTTTTGTGGGACTTTTCTCTCTTTTTACCGAAAGGTGGAGAAGAAGGTAAATAAATAAGATTATTCGAATGCTTTTTCGGACATTTGAAAGGACAGGATTGGATTAGGACAAATAAGGGAATAAAGAAACGTTAGGCAATTCTCCCAGGAATGCATTGGAAGACAATTCACAGGACTTAGCTCGTAAATAGAGATAGTTGGATAGTACGAATGTATAGGATTCGATAAAAAATTAAACTTGCTTATGGTTTTTTTTTTAGATTTAAATACTAGAAGTACTTTGGATACTGTAAAGAGTTTGAATCTGGAAAAAGTTTTGAGACGAAATATTTTTTGTAGAAAGATATCTAAAAAACTTTTTTTGAAATATAGTACATAAAAAATCGGCACACATATGTAAAATAATTCGCCAAACTAAAAAATATGAAGCCAAAAGATGTAATCTCCTCCATGTAGTAGTTGGTATAAAGCAATGTGTCATACTTGAAACGGACATATAAACATGTTGTAACGATACAAACTACTATCAATATGGAAAAGAAAAGTAGTTTGAGCACTGTGGTATTCCATTTATGACCGTACTTAGATTTATTTGTAATGAGCGTAAATAATTGTAAATAATGAGCAGGGTTATTCACGATTTTTTTTTTACTAACTTCGAAGGCGTTTTGGCAATTTGAATCTCATATAGTAACAATTCTTTGCCAATCAAATTAAATGTCGATTAGGCGAATTAAATGAGGATATGAAATGAATTGAAGTAAGAATAGTGATGTATAAGCGAAATATAATTGAAAGGAAAGAGAAGGGAGATATATGATAACGACTAGATGTATAAATTGAAATAAATCATCGTAATTAATCGTTTATATTGAAAATAGTTGGAAGTGACTTCTGACCAAAGTAATAGGAATGCTATAATCGAGAAATGCTTGAATCGGATTGAATGATTTGGTAAGCTAAGATTTTATAGTTTGAACGAAGACTAGGATTCACTGATTTAATTTAGTTTTAGTTTAGTTTGTATTAACATCGCTCTAAAAGCAACACGAGGGTTATTGGCGACGTACCTCGTAATTTTGAACCACGGTCAAGTGACGAGGACGACACCTGAGCTGGTATCCCCCTCTCCTAACATCCACACCACGCCAACGGGATGACTTTGGGCCCCGACTTTGACTGAGTTAAGAGAGATTCAATAGAGAGTTATTTTCTTTGACAGACAGTAAAGTGTTTTGTCCTTCTCTTACGTATCTTCAATTGGAGTCTTGAACTTATTGACTATTTAATTAGACTTTAAGATGGCTGTAGAGTTAAACAAGGAAGCAATGATGTCATATATTAACTTCTATTCGATGGGAGAAAGGAACAATAAGATTTAAGTAATATTAATTAGCAATAGATAGGAACAAAGACCTAACAGAAGTATGCGTATACAGTCTTTTATATAGGCCAAAAAAATCTAGGGTCGAAATTCATTGTAGAGATCAGGGAAAAGTCTATTTACAAAATGAAAAAACAAAAGAATAAGAATACTTTCCGATCAATGAATGTTTTGATGAAGTTACAGGGAGGAGAACGAGTATTTCATTGTTAGAACGGCAACTACAGTTTCAAAACAATAAAGAAAATAGTGAAAAAGAAACCATCTTTTTTCAAACTAATGGAAAACTTATGAAACTGAAGAATTGTGTGTTACGAAATTCTATCATATCAAAGTTAACCTCCGTTATAACGTTCCTGACTCGAAGACTTTTGTGCATATAGGAAAAGATGAAAAACTGTGGAGCTCAGCCAAATGAGGTAATAAAAAGCTTTGGGGAACTAGACGTCAGTTCTTATATTCGTATGTAGAGAAATTTATGTGGAATCAGAATCACAATTAAGAAAACCCATTATTTGCAATGCTGAATAGAATGAGCGATTTTTGTCTGAAATAATAGGTGTAAATTCAGCCGGAATTGTTTCAACTTTCATGATCGACGGAAAATCACGCCAATGACGAGATTTTACTTACTTAGTTACAGCGGTACATATACGTTAAATTACTTACGCAATATATTGTATACCATTTAAAAGAACCGTACCTGACAGAAAAAAACCCGACCCCGATACTGCGAAAACGATCAAAATGCGGCAAAAATGATCACGATAAGGCGAATTTAGTTTTGAGTTTAGTTTTTTTTTTATTAACATCGCACTAGAAGGAATAAGAGGGCTATTAGCGACAGACCTGGTAATTTTGAACCTCGATCAAGTGACGAGGACAACACCTGAGCTAACTTCCACACCACCGCAACTGGAGGACTTTTGGCCCCGACAGATTTAACATGCATCAGCCCCGGCTACAATGCGGGTCTTTAGTGGCATCAAGACTTGAACCCACGACTCGACGAAAACTGCCCCCCACGTGTCCGAAATTATGATCACTAGGCTACCGTGGCCCCACGATAAGGCGAAAAAAGTTGTTATGCTTTATTATTTAGGTTCTTGCAGTGAGTGAGTGAATGTGAAAGTTATTGGCGAAATAGCCAGATGAGGCTATGCTGTGCGAAACAGGATTTAACTGTGGTCTGGACGTGAAAAAATTGGAAAAAAACAAAGACAAAAATTGGTTGATAAGAGGGAGAGTCGAAAATAGAGAAGGATTGCAAGAGTAACCCGGGGGTACGTCACCCTTGTTTACCAAAGACAGTAAACGCCACAGGAAAGAAATTGATCTCCAGGGGCCCTCGAGGTCATGATGCCCGTACTTACCTATAGAAGGCAAGTCCCTGAGGTACCCTGATATAATCTCAAGGGGCGGATGCCCGGCTATATCCCCAGGGTCTAGGTACCCATTTTAGTCATCTATTACGACATGAATGAGCTGCAGTGGAACTATTCTGTCATTCCCGGTCACCAAACGGGTCCTTAGGTTCTTGCAATTGAAATTCACTAAATTATCAGTTAATAAATAGTTGATCAATAAAATTGCTTGAATTTCATTTAATCCATAGAAATATCCAAAAATTTACTAATATTACAATTATGGAGCATTAAACTAAAGCGTGTGAGATTTTATATAATCAAAAACTCCAGTTGAAAATTTTACTTATCTTATAAACAGGAAAACTGGAGCCGAGTCAGGATTGACTAATTGTTTATTTTCTTCACACGTAGAATCAACATGTGGGCTGTTGGTGACGGACCTCGTAATTCTGAACCTCGGTCAAGTGACGAGGTGAGAGATCTGGCGTAATACTGCCCAAGAGCTCGCGACAATTTGATCACTCGTATATGGCGGCTCATGTTGTTAGACCGTAAACGTGGACAATAGGTGTACAACTTGGTGATAATTTCGTCCATCGAGTATGGGTGAAAATTATTGTATCCATCACCAAAAGCTTACAAGAAGCGGCGCTTTTTAAAAATAAACTAAGAAATATTGCTAAGACAAAAACGTTTTATTTCCGATACGAGTTTTCTAATTGAGTAATTTTGAAAATGAAGTTTACTGCTACTTTATCCGCAGGCGTAATATTCCACATCTTATTTACAGCAAATTATAATATCTTTATTGAGATTAAGTCTCTGTACGATAAGAATGCATTTTGAAAATTACGTTACAAAAATTAATTAAGAGTGTCACTTTTTAAATTTCGTAAAATTAGATTGAGAATTTATTTTTTACAATTACAGCAATATCATGTATGATGAACTTCTAATGAGTTGTTAAAGTTAACATAAGTATTAGTAACGTAAGGGGGAAATGATAATGTTAAAAATGGCTCAAGAGCCATATGTGGCTATGTAGCGCCAAACAAGGTAAACCTGTGATCTAAATGTGAGAAAAAATTGAAAAGACAAGTGAGAGAGTGATGGTGCAGTAATCAAATGTAGCCCAAGCTGTGATACAAAAAAAAGCTGTGATACAAAAAAAGCTGTGATCTAGACTTGTGAAAGAATTGGAAAAAGATAAAAAAAAATTGTTTATCAAGATGGAGGGACGAAAATAGAGGATAGCTAGGATATCCTGGGGCATATCATCCATGTTTATCAAAGACATTAAGCACCATGGGGAAAATGAGATCCATAGGGTGCCTCGTGGTCAAGAATTTCGTACCTACTTTATAAAGGTAAGCTTCTAAGGTCATATGATATAATCCGCAGAGGCAGGAGGCCCGGCTTTAACCCTTGATAATAGGTACCCATTTTATTCGCCTCTTGCGACTTTCATGAGCTACTGCGGGACTATTCTTTCACACTCGGTCACCGCACTGGAGTTCTCACTCCAACAGGTGTCATTTATATTATAGTGGGTGACGGACTCGTAATGGTGATGGTTAAGTTTTATGGCGCAAGAGCCAGATATAGCCATGCTGAGCCCAACAAGGTGTAACTGTGATTTGAATGAGGACTGAGTGATAGTATTTGCAAAGGCGCAAAAGCCAGATATGGGCATGCTGCGCCAAATAAAGTAAGTGATCGAGTATAATTCGAGCAAAATGTTTAACAGTGATCTAGATGTGTAAAAAATTTAGGTTTTTTTTCGTTTTAGTTTTTATTAACGTCGCGCTAGAAGCAACACGAGGGTTAATGGCGACGGACCTTGAAATTAAGAGCCTCGGTCAAGTGACACCTGAGTTGGTACCCCCCTCTCCTAACTTCCCCCCCACCCTTGGGAAGACTTTTAGCCACAACAGCTTTAACGTGCATCAGCCCCGGCTACACGGTGGTCTTTAGTGGCCAAGGCTCGAATCTGCGACTCATCGAAAACCACCGGCCACGATTCTGGAACCATGACCTTTAGGCTACCAAGACCACAGACGTGTGAAAAAATAGAAAAAAAGTAAAATTTTGGTTAACAAGAAGGAGTGTCGAAATTGACGGACTCGTAATTTTGTGTCACTTTCAAAAGAACAGGATAAAACTTCATTTTCCATCAGAAAACATTTAAGACTCATTTCAATTTATCGTACAGTACTCTCCATAAGTCGGAAGTATAGAACTTTACTTACTTCAGGACTTTAGCTTACGAAAGAATACGAACTTTGGCCTCCACAAAACTTATTATTTCGACTTCTGGGTGATTCCATGATTTGTTTTGGATTTATTAGTCATAATACAGTCAATAAAATCGAAATAAATAATAGACATTGCTATATGTAAATAATAAGACTTCTCCCGTACCTTACCATGCTATTCAATAACATACTCACCATTAAAATGACAATGATTCATGATTATTTAAAATACCACTATCTTATATTCTTACGTCTAATCCCTTTCTCTAAAAGACCACACGTAAACAAAAATTGACACATCAACTTCTATTTCAAGCTGTTGCCACTGAAACTGGAGAAACAAAAATAAAGCAAAAGCGAAAATAAAAGTGTTGTATGATCAGCCACCTATTTCCACTCCGTTTCGAAGAATTCTTTTCTCTATGTTTTTTTCGTTTCTTTCCATAAAAGAGGGGAACAGGATTATTCGATTGTTTTTTTTTTCGAACAACTCAAAAGCAATGATTGATGAAAAGGATGAATCAGCGAATATAAGAAAGTTACGTGAACTCCATCTGTCTGAAGCACAATTTAATTCGATTGATGTGTTGTGGATAGGTATTTAGATTATATTACTGATTGTAATATATCCATATTTATCTATATATAACACGCTTTATTATTTCGCTTATATTACGTTATATAAGCGAAATACCACTGACTGACTCATCACGAGATAACAAAGGCTATGCAACCGATTGACTTGAAATTTAGCATAGTTACTCATTTTGCGATGTAGACGCTCACTAAGAACGGATTGTACGGAACTCTTACCCAAAATGTAATTTTCATTTGTTAATCCACTCTTATCCGTCGGTTACGTAATTTTTTTGGCGACTTTATCGCCAAAAATGATATGACCGACGCCAAACGGAATATATTTTTTTATACGTATACTGTGTATTGTCACCCATTAAGTTTACTTGGTGAGATTTGCGCGTGCGGAATGGAAAAATATCAAATAATATTTCATTTGAAAGTTAAGCACATGATGAATATTCTGACAAAATGTTGCATCTTTGACAATACTAGATGTAACATGTATATGGCGGAATGAATTTTATTTATATTATATATATATATATATATATATATATATATATATATATATATATATATATATATATATGCGGTGACTTTTTACTGAAATATTTTATTTTTCTGATATATTTGAATGTCGATGATAACCATTGTTACAGACAATCAATTTTTTAAAATTTTAAATTTAGATTATCATTAAAGCTTTAAAAATTGATTATTTTCTTAATATGTTACGTATAGGTTCCAAAATATTATATTACCGTCTTTCGAACGGAGCGGAAGGGTATCAGCTAGTATAAATATATCCACCTATGATATCGCAATTTTGGTGAAATACTTTGTAATACAGGGTTATTGAAAATGAATCATCCCGTTTCAAAATACTATATTTTCGTAAATAAACGACACAGAGTGTTAAGAATTACAAGAATGCAATGGGAAATACGAAAGAAATTTTTACAAGTGTTCGATATAGCTTCCTTTAATTGTACGAATAATGTCTGTTCGATATGCAAAATCCTGCCAAACACGTTGTATAAAACCAGGGATAAATGATTGTACACAGCAGAAATTAGTGTTTAAATAAAAATAAATTTGTTGGTGATGATGGTGCATGCATTTTATCTTTTACAAACCCCCAAACGAAGAAACCGCATTGAGTCATATCAGGTGACTTAGTTGGCCAGGTGTGTAACGTCAATTCATCTGGTCCACTGAGATCGATTGAACCTTGAGGTCGCTCTGTGAAAGATGAAATAACAGCTTTCGTGAAATAGCTTCACGAAGAACACACGAGGGACATCTATTGTTCACAATATAAAACTTACACATTTTTCATTTGTATTTATGTACTATTTATTATTCTGTGACGTCGTTTGTTTTTGAAAATATGGAGTTTTGAATAACCCTGCATATATATATATATATATATATATATATATATATATATATATATATATATATATATATAGATAGATAGATATATCTATATATATATGCAGTGAAGGATATGAAATCCATTTGGACTCAACATGATTTCTCATTACATATTATTATAATATCTGGGGAGATTCGAGCATCAGCCTGGGTTTCACGAACAAGATATCTTCTACTTTTCCCTTGGAAAGTTCACAACAACAGAAAAGTTTGCAACAAAATGCTTTAGTAATCAAATGCTTTAATAAATGAATTAAAATTTTTATAATTGATTTGAAGTAATATGATATTTCTAATGATTGATAGGAAATAATTATGCTATTTTCAGTAATTAATTTAAAATGTAATTCAGCCCTTTATCTTGCCGCCAATCTGCGGTACCTGTTTTCATTACTTACAATGATTGTGAACCTGGGTCTACAATACACAATAAATGTAATTCTAATAATTGTTACGGACAATCATTATCAATTAATTGTATTTTTTATTCACGATTGTAAATTCAATCTCACTGTTAAGCCATCTTTAAAAAAGGAAAGATAATTTCCAAGATAACTATTACTATTTCATTTGCAGGAAAAATAATGTTTTAAATGTTAACCTATTAGAAAAAAATTATTTTAATCTTTTTTTACTTATATAATAGTAAAACAAACAAAAATATACAATAAGAAAATGTAACATTACAGGATGAAATTTATGAAAAAAACAGTTATGTAATTATTTATGATAAGCTTTGTTTTATTATAAAGATCTGACATTTCACTTGATTAACTAATTCAGAATGAGTCTTATTATTCTTTCATTTCAGGAGTTCGAATGAGCCGTACATTCTTGCAAGACATACTAAGGAATAGATAGTTCTTTTTTTTAAAAAAAAAATTAAATTCCTTACAAAACTCTCTTGAAAAGTATAATAAACAGGAGCTACAACTTAATGATACAGAAAAGCAAATAAATGTAATCTGAGGTTAAAGGATTTTGAGAACAAAATTATTCTAAGCGTAATTTCAACGTTTTCCATGTTAGCTAATTTTTGAGGGAGTGTGTAAAAATGGCCTTCTTTACTTCACCAAAATATCCTACTTTATTACAATAAAAAAAAAAAAACCCAACAGTATTATATATATAAAAACTATAAAATCTAGTTCACTTCGGTTCTTATCATATTTGTATAAATAATTCCTATATAAGAACACTGTTCAATTGTAGGAACACGTAGAAAAGAATAAAAATCCTATTAAAAGAGACAGTAAATATTAAAAGCAAGGCTCACCTTTTTTTGTTATTCGGTAGCTTTAATAACATTAATCTTAAAATAAATTTTTTTTTCAAAGTCTTCCAGAATTTTTTTTCATTTTATTACAATAACATTTTTTTCTTATTTATTATCAGGTTTAGAGATAGAACATTCTAGTGAAATTCGGTCTAAAAAATATGTGATGATTTACTGAAACGTCACACATGTGCCAAAAAAGTTTTGCTTCCAAAACGAATTTCATCTTAAAGTTTTGATGGATTAAAATAAAGCTCCTGTATAAAAAAAATTAAGTATTTTTTAACCTGTCAAAGGATGAATTTACCTCAATTTATAAGTAAACATTAATTCAAAATAAAAGTAAAGGGTCGAAAATTGAGTTTAATTACGGACATAGAAAAATAATTGCTGGGTGACCAATTTTGGCTAATTATCCTGATATGGCTTTCTAAATTTGGCAACCTTTTTGGCATGGTTTTAATTGAAACTAAGCCAAATAATATTAATGTTGTAAAGAACTTCCATTGCTTAACATTTTTTAAATCATGTATTCCATGCAATTAAAAAATTTACTGAATTGGCTTCCCAAATATGTTCTATTTTAGGCCTTTTCGAGAAATTCTGGAGATCGCAGGTATATTTAACTAAAACAAATGAGTCATTTCCATTCACTGTTCAGTTAATATTAATTAAGAAGATTAATCTGAGAGCCTATCCAATAAAGTAGCAAGACAATGTCTTCATTTATTACGAGTACAATCGCTAAGATTCCTTCCAAACAATACAAAAAAAATACACAACTCCAATCCATCTCTTCATTAACACGTATCAACCTTCTCACCCTTAATCCCTTCTCTACTGAAAGCCAAATGAAAGCAAAAACACACACTTCTACTTCTACTCCAGGCAGTTGCTAATGCAGATGGAGAAAGAAAAGGAAACCAAAACAAAACCGGCAACGCGATTAGCTGTTCACTCTGTCTGCGTTTTTTTATGGAACATTTCTCCCACTCCCTTACTACTCCCGAAAGTTGGCGTGGAAGATAAATAAAGAGGATTTTTAGAATGCTTTTTGGAACATCTGGAAGAATGGGATTGGATAAAGAACGAAATAATGAACTATCTCGAGGATTCTGTGCTTGAAGATAGTTTCTTGATAGTGTTTGTTATAGAAGGTATGATGGAGAATAAATTGAATCTGGTTTCGATTTTTGTGAGATAAAGGCCGTTCCCAGAAATTATTTGTATCACACGTAAAATAATATAGAAATAAAATACGTTTCTTACACTTTTGGCGACAATCTTATATTTGATAATAATAATCCGAGGAAATATTAACTGTTATTCATAATTCTGGTTTTATCGAAAGATATCAGGACAAAATTTTATCCCAAAAGGGTTTCTGGAAAGTCTTGTGAAATAATGTATCATGTTGTTTATGTATTACCATTATATACCATTATTGTCAAGATTGTCAATACCACGTGACTGAAAAGGCTGTTTTGCAAACTATTTTAAACTGATAAATGCGTTTACTTTGCTACTTTTTTAAAGTATTGTAAGCTTTTTTTGGTGTTTACAATGTGTTCTTATGCTAAACGTGTGAGGAATTTCCGCATCTTTTTCAACCTTCCGATCAATATATAATATAAATTTCAAGATAAAAATAAATAACGATTAGGATTTTGTATACTTTCGTGTAGCTTTCCGAATTTACCGTTACTACAATTAGTAAATTTCTTCTACGGATAAGTTTAAACTTCCTTTGTATGGAAAACTGTTGAGCGCAAGACCATGATTAAAAGACCATGGTTACAGGAAGAAAAAGAAGAATAAATGTATTTATATATAAATCAATACCAATGTTTTCAACGACCTGCTTTTACCAGTAGCGTAATAAATTTGAGTGACCAGACGGTTTTCTTAAGAAATTATGACTAGAAATATAATTCAACCGAATTTAAAAGAATTTTCAATCAAGATCAACTTTAATTATCATCAAAAAAGTAGTTTTTTTTTTTAAATCAAGGATGTCGCATTTCATCGGGTTATTAATTTCTCATGACTGATTCATTAGATGTCAAACCAGATTTCAAATTTTGAAAAAGTTCTTCTCAAACATTTCTTTTATGATGTTTCTAACGATGAATATATGGTCCTGTGAAAAAAGACATGCAGGAAGTAATAAATAAAAAAGGTAAATAAGTTCTTAAAGAATTTAATTTTATGAGGCTATTGACGACAAATTTCTTAATTTTTTAACGATACTCGAGCTGACATTCCCTTCTTCAAACTTCAGTATTAAGCCCTCGAAAAGGGGAGGGACTTGGAGCCACGATAGACAGACTCCAACGTGTGTCAGCTCCACTACACGGAGGCCTTTAGCGGTATCAGGATCGAATACGCGACTCCACGGAAATAACACCACCCACGTGTTCGCTATCAGGATATTCGGCTGCCTCAGGAGTAGAATGGTGCTTGAAGATTTTATTTGAAGATTTTATTTTATTACTTGTAAAAAAAATTGATATTAAGACGTGACAAGTAGATGAAAAATATTCAGTTTAAAGTCTTAAAGTGACTTTTTTACACACATATAATTTTATATATGAAATTTTGGATATAGTGTTGTTGCAAACTACAAAGTCTGTTGACTTTGATCTGTGACAGGGAAAATTTGAATTCAGTATATTCTCGTCTGCAAACAATTTGTTCGGTATGTCTTTGTTGCGTCATAGTCAATTGAACAAGAAAAGAATTTCCTGCCGTTCCTGTTACTAGGCGCTTTTAGTTACTCATGTCGTTGTTAGATGCAATTTTCGGGAGATGGTTGCCTCACACACCATCCGAGGACGGAGCGTATTTTGCTGATTCCCTGCTATTAATACAACTGTTATACATCCTCTATTGTATTGACTGTCATTCAACGTTTTCCGTTGATGTCATCGGTAGTATCAATTGAGATGGCTGGTCTACTTGGCGCATGCGCAGCAGAAGTTTGTCTCACTAGTCGAGATTTAGGAGTGATTGACTCAGGCTTTGAGACAAGTGTTTGTTTTGTGAGAATATTAAAACAATAGCTCTAGGGTGGGATGTTGTGCCATCTAGTGTTCATGTCTTGGGACTGCACTTCGACGTTATTTGCTGTCACTGTTGGAGGTCGGTTGACTGTGGCTACTTTGGTGCAATTTAATTTGGGTATCTCCCAGTCAGCAGATAACTTATCCGGTGCCTTATATGTCGCCTTTGTCAACCGAACTAAAAGGATTTCGCCACTGGGGTAGTTATTAGTCACTTTTACTCTTGTCGTTAATAGCTGCTATTTGTGGAAGAGGGAAATTATCTTAAATTTGAAATATCTTTCAAAACATCAAAATAAGTACTTTTTTCCTGAGGATTTAATTTTCATCTTTTTCTAACGGTCACTAATAAAGTAATACATCTTATATACAACAAAAAAAAAAAAAATCTCAAAAATATCGTTGGTTATTTCAAGACTATTCATACGTTCTCATTATTCATAAATAATGAAGACGCAGGGAAACCATTATTTCATCGAGAAACTCTCATAAATGTTTTCATCTTTAATCCCTCCTCTGCAGAAAGAAAGCAAGAAAGTCAGATAGACAAGCGTACAAAATAAACACTAGCACTTCTACTTTTATTCTGAGCTGTTGCTGACGTAAAGATTGGAAGAGAAAAAGGAAAACAAAGACGAGGCAATGCGATTAGACCTCATATTCCGACTAACTTTTGTGGAAAACCTTTCCTTTTGAACCATGAAAGGTAAGATGGGAAGTAAATAGGATTTTTCGAATTCTATTTCGGACATCTGAAGGAATAGGTTTGGATAAGAACGAAATAGTGAGAATGAGAGAACTGTAAGTAATTCTCTGCGCAGAAGAGGGTTGAAAACATGAAATATTTTCTTGAAATGATGCGAGTAAAGATAGTTGGTTTTAATAAAGGCACATAATAGGATTATAATAAGTTGATATTAGCCTTTTGAAGTAGATATATGAACACAACTTAGTATTTAAAGAAATAAATGAAACTCTAATTCAATAATATTTTAAAAGCAAAAATATGTATAATTTCTTTATTTTAACTTACTTTCATTTTTGGTTTCTAATGTAAGGACATTGTTGAAATCAAAAATTCAAATATTTTCTGAACTAATTTATTACCATTGTGGAAACACTTAACTGCTTAAAACTGCTTTATCTAAAGATAAGTAATAATAATTATCAAGCATTTAATATTGGATTATCTAAATGTTGTATAAGATGGCGGAGATTTAAATGCATTTTCTGTAAAAATATACTTTTTTGTAAGAAAATTACTCTGTGAAAATTAATAACTCGAAAATTTATTTTTGCAATTTTACAAAATTTAGTATTCTTTATTACATTAAACTGAAGGACAAGACCAAAAAATTTTAAAGAATATTTTCTTTTAATAAGTTTATAAAATTTTAAATTAGCTTAAGATGGGCTGCGAAATTCGACGAAGCGGAATATTTTTTTAACGAAATATAGGTGGATTTAAAACTAATTTGAAACTGCGAATAAAACTAATTTAACTATGAGCTATCTTGATATGAATTTCTGTCTAAACTCTTAATTAATTATCGATAATCTTAATATTATAAGAGACAAAAGGGAATCCTATAATATTAAGGAATAATTAAATTAATTAATAATTTTAATTAAAAATTTGAATTAAAAATTAATAATAAATTAAATAATTAAAAAATTTTGGAACGAAACTTTTTCTTTTTATAAATTTTCACGAAGTGATATTACAGAAACCATTATCCCACTACAGCAAACGATAACATAAAAATATAAATAATACATTGAATCGCCAAACGATTTTATATTTGCAACAGTGAAAACTTATTCTTTATACTAAACAAAACAATATTTGGGAAATTGGTGAATAACGCTACCAAAAAATATGATAAAAGATGATATATATCATTTTTCAAAAACAATAATTAAACAATCACGATATATATTTTAATATTTTACGAGACTTATTTAATACTTAAACCAAAAAGGCGATAAAAAAAAGTGCCAAACAAAGTGATAAGAGATCGCGCCAAATCAGTATCAACAATATGTAAGCGGGTTTAACATTAACAAATGTTTCGCTATTGTCATATGAGTTTGTAATATCTTTTCAAACAATTCAAACATTATTAGTTCAGGATTTTAACAGAAGTAAACCATGTTCACAGATTCACAAATAATTATCATAACACATGTGAAACTATTGTATAAAATTATTGAAAATATGCTAAATGTTCAGTATTTTAATCCCGAAAATTTACTTTCTTATAATTTTACAAAATTTTTAAGCAGAGAAAAACTTTGCAAATAAAAAAAACATTTTTAGTCATTAACATATTTTTTTACACAAAAATTATCTCTGAATACACTAGGATATTTTAACTATTTTATATATATATATATATATAAGTAAGGAAAATATTAAATTATAGTTACTCGTAATGGATGTTCCGGCTTTTTTTTCACACAATATGTTACTTACAATATATGGTCACATTTGTGTCTCTTCAATTAAAGTTAATTTTATTTCGAATTGATTTGAAATAAAGAGTTAGAACCATTTTCTGAATCTAAAATACGTTTCTCGAAACTTCAATACTGCATATACTGAACTGATGTATAATTTGACATTGACCTTCGAATAGTTTTCTGTGTTTCAAAAAGTAAAAACCATCGCTAGATTTATTTTACATTTTTCGACATTTTGCTCGATTGTGTTTTAAAATAATCTGTATTTTTTTTTCAAAGTTAAACGATAAAAGAATAAATATTTAATTGAATTAACCAACAACTACGGATTGTAGACAAAGTAGTGGAACAAATGGAAGTTCTTATTCAAGATCTTTGTGTTGTGTAGTGACGCTGTTTGCTACACATACTAATAATAGGATAGGAATTCTATTACCTGTTTTAAGAAATACCTATGCAGATTAAGTTATATAATATTATTTTTAAATGTTAGATCTCAGAGATTTGCAGAAGAAAAGGACTATCAGTTTTCTCCGAGTATGGACTCCAGTGTCAGTGTTGGTTTGCTTTTATTAACATCGCACTAGAAGTAATACGAGGGTTATCAGAAGCCATCGAAATTGTGGATATAGTTACAGGAAATGTAACTAATATTATGGCTTAGCGTAAAAAATAACTATATATTATATCTGAATACGGAAGCAGAGGACAGAAAAAACGAGGCTGAGATATTGGGATCAGCATAGCCATGGCGTATATCATTTGCCAAAAATATAAATCAACCGCAGAGCAAATAGCAGCCAAAAACGCATGTATTGGTGTAGAACACGTCTAAACTGGAACCTTGATGACTGAAAAGATGTTATTTTGATCTGAGAATTCACCTTTCACATTGTTTCCCAACACAAGAGAGTTTATGTTCGAAAGTATCCCGCAGAAACATTATATTTCGACTCTTCGGTTCTAACTAAAGCATGGATGAAGAATAACTAAGATGGTATTGGGTGCTATTACTTAACATTCAGTCTAAGTGTTCGGGTATCAGGACAAAATTATTTGAACGTACTCGAAAACCACATTCGTCGAATGGTACAGACAATCTTTACGATGATTGTTACATGTTTGTGAAGGATGAAGCTCAAGTCCATTCAATTATTGAAATATCTTGAACAACAAGTAAGAGGACGAATTCTTCCATTTTCATCACTTGCAGAACTAGAAGATTTTTAATGGTGGAATGAAATATCGTTGTCTTATGTGAGAGATATATATGCATCTAGCGTAAAATCTTGACTATAATATACACTTTTTTCACATTTTGTTCCGTAAAAATGAGGGTGTATGAAAAATAAAAAATTATACTCGTGTGAAAATTAAAAAAATGGTTTTTAAACATCGAACAACAAAAGTACAGCAACTGTGAGAGTAATTTCTGTAATGTGCGTCCATCACAGGTGTTCTTTTACACAAATGGGAACCTAGTGTACAAGTCGCATATTACGAAGGCACCAATAATTATGACTTCGACGAAACAACGATAGATTAGCTGTGTTCTATAGTGAAAGTGATTAAGACCGATAATTTGACAGTATTGTTTGTTTTGTGTTAAAATTTAAGTTTTTTTTCTATCGAATTTGACGTTTTTGCTTCTTTTTATTAAAATTTTCAATTACATTAATAAATACTTGCGAAGTTTTTAAATAAAATATTGAAAAGTTATGGAGGCATATTTTATTAGAATTTTAATTTTTTTCTGAAAATCTAGTTCCGAATCAAGCCTGCGTTTTATACACGTGTGCGTATTAAAGTCAAGATTTTACGGTTTTCTCCTCCAAATTCTTTTGTCTATGTACTGATCATGAGGAATCAGTACCAAATTAATAGAAAAATACTTCTGATTCTATAATTTTATGTACTTCTAGTAGATATTTGTATCAAGTAACAAATGTAATTATTTCTCAGAAATACAAGTAACATCTATGTATATTTAAAAATAAAATTTTCAACCATATTTAAATAAATATATGTAACAAATAACTTTTAACCCTTTCACTATCGGAGGGAGAAAAAAGAAGTACTTCTCTGGACCCGCGACTTCTTACCGCGAAGTAGTCACGCTGTGCCCTGACGATTTTAGATATTAAGCCTAATTCGCGAAAAAAATTCCTCTAAAATTGGCTATTCTTTAGAATATTTTGGTTTATAAATATATATTATTTAAAATGCATTAAACTCAATACATATGGAAGAAAAAAAAAGATTTAATCAAAAATTGTATGTTTCATACATAAAATCATTACATAAAAAAACCATACCTTTTAAGAAAATACAAAATATTCTTACATTTGTTGCATGAATTTCATGGTATAATGATGCACCATTACATGGAATATTAAGGTATAAAAAATGAATTTTATTTTGCTGTGCGGTATTTATATAAAAAAAAATTCTTCAATGCATAGTCCAATGTCACATGTCTTACACACATATTTTGTTACCTTTTGCCTCTTCACGCAGGATTTTGAGCAAAGGGCACATCTTCGTACTTTTTTTTTTATTTAATGACTATGTACAAATTTGGATTGTTTTCACTAACATCACTGTCAGATTGATTCATTAAATCGCAAATCTCAGTATCAGATAAATATTTTCTTTTCGTCATGACAGTCGCTACAAATAAAAACCGACCGAATGAAACGAACAGCTGAGAGCATCTGCTACCAAAGGCCCTAACCCCCATAAACATCCGTAAATTCTCCTTCAAACTTCTAAGAAGCAAGCAAGAAAGAAAAAAGCAAACCGAAAGCAAGTGCACTCCTTAAATCACACCATTACATTGAAAGAGCTGCGTCGCAACACGTGTTTTTAACAATTACACCCCTCCCCTCCTGATAGCTAAAAGGGAAGTCCGAGCCCATATCACCAAGATCAACGTTCCAAATAACCTATCTATATAGATTTCGCGGTAATGTAACACCAACTAGTAATATTTAAAAAAATCAAATAAAACGTTCTCTTTAAGCGTATCACCATTGATACGCTGGTCTGCAGCAGGCATTCTCGGAGCGTATCTAATGTAATAGGCTGGGCACTGGAGAGCAAACGCGAGCGTATCACATGTGATACGCTGAGAGTGAATGGGTTAGATCAAACTTTGATTTCAAGATGAATAAAAAGGTATAACAACATTTTAAACCGTAAATTAATATATAATTCATATTTCACTAAGGTACCTAGATAATTACCGATTAATTACGTATCATAGCTACTTATATACGAGATCGAAAGAAATATTAAAGCCTCAAGTTTTTATAAATTAAACTACTTTTCACATATAAAATTTCTTTTTATTTCTTTTAGACCATCTTTATATTTAAGCTTATTTAAAGAAAAACTTTTTTTTCACTAATATTTACTTAATTTTTTTTTAATTCTGGAAATTTATAATTAAAGGAGCACTTACGTGAGTATATGTGTTTGACAATTATAAATCCAATTGGTCGTTGGTAACTGCAAAGCTGGGGGTTCTAGCCCCTTTCTTTAAGTCCATTACTAATTGAGTATACCTTAATACTGTATTGTCACACACGTTATACGAGAAGTGGCTATTAAATAACGTGACTGACGCCGAAAAACATTTTATTTTGATGTCAAACATATTTAGTTATTATCACTTTCAATATACCCCCCTCCCCTTCTATCCCTTTAACGCTTCATGCGAATCTTTCATTGTTCCAAACAGTGATGGACTGGAAGTTATTTTCTTGTCAGCTCCTTCAGAACTCGTGTCTTCTCTTTCACAGTTTCAACGGATTCAAAACTTTTTTCTTTTTAATATAGAATTCCCCTTAGGAAATAGATAGAAATTGCATGGCTCAAGATATGGCAAATACGGTGGATGGTCTAACACTCAGATGTTGTACTTGGCTAGAAACCTCTTGAAAGGCATTGGACTGGTAAGACATGCATACATATAAATAAAGCAAGTCAAATAAAAGCTTTAAAAATTAAAAATGAAATAAATAAATAAACATTTGATACACATTTGCATCTAGTTGAAACAAAAATGAAACCAAGTATTATTAAATAAATACACAAACTGAATCAAACTCTCTAATATATTTTCTAATAATATTTCAGCAGCACAACATTTGATAACACCGATAAAAAACGAATTTTTTGAACGTGGGTTTTCTTTCAAACTTCACACTTTTCATAACATAATTTTTTATATCTTAATTTTAAGAGCAAAAGGGAACGTTGAGAAAAATTGAATTTATTCAATAATTTGTTCAAAAAATTATTTTATTATTTGAGGTTCATTAAATTTATCATCTAAAATAAATACGCGTAAAAAGTCTTAGCTCAATTAAGCATTATATTAATCAATTGAGCAACATGTGATTAAAATTAATGCAAACGATATATTAATAATTGGCGGATTTGGCGACTTGGCGAGAAACTTGGCGGAAAATTTAATTATTTAAGTAATTAGTTTTAATCAATTAATTTTCATTAATTATAGTTAAATTATCATATTTCCATCCCAAACCATCGTGTATAGAAAATTTCATATAAATCGAGCGCTTTAAAATGTGAGAAAAAAGCATTTAAATTCTTGATCCAGACAAAGTTACGATGAGAGTTAAAGAAAACCAATTAATGAATATACATTAAAATAAATAGAACTCGATAGAAAATCATTTGGTAAACTTTCTACAAATTATGACAATACAAGGAACGTTGCGTTTAGCTGTGAATTGATAATGTAAGCTGCCCTTTGTGTAAATAAATTTTTGCTTTAATAGTTGCTGTTTATGAAATATAAATATTTTTAAAATTAAATCAGAAATGTTAGAAGAGAAAAATTATTTGTATAATGTCAGCAAAAAATGTATGGAAAAACATAACTAAAATGGTAATATATTGAATTTTTAATATACTTTTTTACAAATAATATTTATCAAATAATCACAATACTTAACAAACATTCCAAAGAACACGTAACCTTTAAGCAACGTTGACAATGAAGGAGATATAGGCATCATTAAAATTTTTCGGATATTTGAAACAGCTTTTCAAATCCATTTTAAAACAACTTCGCTGTTAGGAATGAAAATTTCAATTAAAGCGAAAACTTATTTCTGTACCTGAATTCTTAAGGGAGAAAATGTATTACAATACACTTACAACAACTATTCAATGTGTAAACAAGGAAACATTCTTTGCCCAAAGGCTGTTTCGAAATCCAAACTCTCTCGACGAAATCCCATTTGAATGTTTGTAATTTTCCATTGGGATTTAAATTCTCGTTTCTACACTTCAGTTATGTAATATTTTATCTTAAAGCGTCATTTCGCACTTTTAAGTGATGGATTTTGGCACAGCACTTTTCAAAGATTATTAGAGAGGATTATTGATAAATAATGCACTCTATCTCTCTTGAAATTCTTACTATAAATACAGCAAAATTGAGATTGTGAAGTTTTCGATTATCTTTAGTATATTATCCATGGATACATTTTAGTTTATTCAATTGAAGGGGTGGTAAATACACCACCCCTTCAATTGAAAGTGAAGCATAATCCTTAAAAGAGATCAGTAAATATACATAAAAATTTGTTGCAAATTATAGTTGATATAGTACCTATATAACATTTCATGCTTTTGTTGCTGTTTTTCTGATACTCAAAGGTTTCAAAACGTATCTGTGATAGGTTGATTGTTTATTAACGTCGAGCTTAGAAGCAACATGATGGCTAATGGGGACGGACCTCGCAATTTTGAATCTCGGTCAAACGACGAAGACGACACCATCCTTTCCAAACTTTCACATCAAGCCATTTGTAGTCTGGAGAGATTTAGCGCGAATCATTTCGCTACACCACGGGTCTTAAGGGACACAAGGACTCGAACTTAAGATTAGACGGAAACAAAGCCGGTTGCGAGTTATGACTGTTACCATTACGCTACCGTGGCCACAAAATGCACTCTGTTGATAGCAGATGGCGTTGTTAAGGTAAGTTGGGGTTACCAAAGCGAAACACGGTACCAAAACAAACTTAATTACTAGATATAAATTTGATCTATGATCTTTATATCTATTTCTACGATTCTATAATTATTGGAAGTGTGTTAAATTCTATTAAAGACTTACCGAACATAACTTTTAGAGTGTATTTAAAATTAACAGATGTTTTTATTGTGTAGCGTTATTAGATTTCTGTAAAATGTTTTTGGAACTTTTCAATATTAAAAGTACCTTCGATGGTTCGGCATATTCTATAAACCGGCACAGATCCGGTCGTTCACTATCTGATTTTTTCGTGCGGATTTCGCTAGAAGCACCAAATAAGGATTCATCGCTGATAGCATTTTCGCCCAGTATTTAATATATATATTTTTTTATTTCTGTATCATGGACTTTTCTATTTTCTATTGGGTTGCATATTACTTTTTCATTTTTTCTTTTAACCGGCACAGATCTGTTCGTTCATTTTCCGGCGTGGATTTCGCTAACAGAATTCAGTGCTGCTAGTATTTTCTAGCAGTATTTAGTATACATTTTTCAGTCCAGTTTAATTTTTTTTCGTTTTCTTATGGGTTACGTACCTCTTTAACACAATATTACAATGTGCATTCTAACGTACAGTAAAATGTTCACGAGGATCAAGAAGTGTTTTTCAAGTGTTAATAAAACTAAAGGACGTAAAAAGGTGACTTGTTTTATCTATTATTGTACTACACAAATTTTTATTTACGCTGTATTTTTATCAGTATAAAACTACTCAATTAAATTAATGTTCAAAGTTTGAAATTCATGTTTCTAGGACATATGTTAGGACAATGAAATACTCTGATATTTATATCGTTAACAAAAGCTCAGAATGTGTGTAAACGTATTAAATACATGTTTGATTAATTATTATTATTTTTTTTGTTATCTAGAGTGATTTATTTTTGGAATCCCCGTTAAAACTATATTCATGCTAGATAATCCGGACCGTTAGGAATTATGTCTGTACCTGGTTAAAGAAAGCTTTTTGTATTTTCATTTAACTTTTGTGTTGAATCGTGTATTTTATAGCGTTAAGTTCCATTCAAACCTTTAAATATTGCATGATTTCTTAAAATTACAGTAGATATTTTGCATTTAGCTTTATTTATTTGAAATTTATTTTGAGTATTGCATCGCAGATACTACATTTTTTTTGCGCTCAAGCACGCACGCACGCACGCACGCACGCACGCACGCACGCACGCACACACACACACACA
>BMAW01037970.1:0-24669 GCA_019974015.1 Nephila pilipes | reverse complement strand
CACACACACACACACACACACACACACACGTATATAACTAATAAGTATAAGTAGGTGATTGGAGTAGTTCGTTACAAATTATTTTAACTATTAGTGTTCTACATTAATTTTTCTTTTGCTGTGTTATTTCGTTATCAATGTTATATTCATGTAATTGTTGTTCATTAATGTTTTTTCCCAATAAAGACTTTAGAACAATCAAATTTTGTTCAAAATAGAAACAATTCTGTAAAAATAATCTTAATTCAAATGTTAAAATATTATTGTTTACCATTAGGTGAGAAACTACACAATTGAAGGAAATGAGAAATTATAAAAGCAGATTATTATGTCAATAAAACCGATTTGAAAAATATAAACACAACTTCAACATCACAGTAAAACTCATCACATATTTCAATAAGCAAACGAGTATTGTTTAAATAGCTCGTTTCTTATCTTACGTAAACACACAAATCTAAGGGAAGTTTTTAATTCTAAAAGTTATGTAAATCTGGATGGCATTTTACAAAGACAAATGATGTTTCTGTATCACTGTATATTCATTGTGAATACTGATCCTTTTGTTTCAATTTTTTTTCCTTTTTATTTTGTATGTATGTACAAAATATTCCACAAATACATAGCTGTAGTTTTGTTTACAAAAATTGAGATTTAATTCTAAAGAAGAATTCCTGTAATGTGATTTAAATCACTACTGTACACAGTAAATACACAGTAAAAGTACTAATAAAGTCAAGCTTTATTAGTACTTCAATAACATAGGCTGGATCGATTGACATTTAAATTGTAATTTTAAAACATTTGACTAATAGAAATGAACGAGAGAAAAAAATCACTAGATAACAAATTTAAATACTTTTAAAAATAAAATATTTTATGAATAATACTTCAAAACTCCGTTTTTTAATGTTCTAAATTTTAACACAGTTTTGCTTTAAAAAATAATAAGGAAATAAATTCAGAATATTCTATTATTAACTGTCGAAATTTTTAATAGACCATAAAATAAACAAAAATGATAAAAAATATAAATAGTTCTATAGAAAAATTCTTAATTCGAATTAGAAACAAAAGTGATTAAAAGCTTTTTTTTCTTTGCTGGTAATTTTATGCATTTAATATGGCAAGTTGTTTTTTCAAAAGTAAAGAACTCATAGTTTCTTACGCATGATTTATAAAAAATACTATCGTTATCGAGGAAAAAAAAAAAAATCATTCCCTAATTTTACATTAACTTGACCTATTAACATATAGTACATTTAATTTAAAATAAAAGCTTACAGAGTGTTGAAGTTAATTGTTGATAAAATACCTCACATATTTCATACAAATTCGTATTATTTCTTACTATTCAATTTAAGTTCTAATTTTGAAATGACAGCTGTTATGTATAGCATATATTTCGAATGAAAGTTAAAGAAAATTAGTTCGATAAAAAGGTAATGTTTCGTCCATAATTATTATTTTCTATAAGTTCTTAGTTCATAATATTTAAAATTAAAATAATAGCACAAAATATTGATAAAAAATATTTGATAAAATTTTTTTGTTTTGATTGAACGATTTTAGAACAAATAATTATTTTGTGACCATAATACAGAGATCCATTATTTTATCACATGTAGTACAAAGAGTGAAAAATACGTCTATTAGTGACAGACGAGTTTAAATTTAAAAAAAGGGGAACATGGTAAAATACCCATACAGAGCTTCAAATCAAATTTATTGCAAAATTTCTTTTTTTTTTGCTTTTCTTTGTAAAACAAATCAAAACCAAAAAAATCGTTTGCCGATTAGATATTTTAATGTTTTCTAATGAATCGACATTCAAAGACTTCAGGAATATTTAAGAAAATAACTGTATTTTTCTAAGCGATTTGGAAATAAAGATAATATTTTACCCATTATTTTTAAAAAAATAACATAAAAAGTAAGTATATATAAAACAATATACTTCTTTTATTGGGTCTTAAGATGTATTTTCAAAACCGAAAATATTTGAAATAATTTCATTTCTAAATATTTATTCAAGCATTTTTAGTGTGAGATTATTGTACTCTCACATTAATTTTTAAGTTAAAAAGTGTTTCTTCTAATTTCCTCATTTTAATACTTTCAAGGTTTACATGATGTGTAATATATTAAGTTAAAGATATACATTTACATAAATTCGTATTTTAGAAAATGGCTGATTCTAGAATACATTAGATATCCAATAGAACATCAAACTGAAATAAATGAAACATTTTTAATTACATACCAATATATGTAAAACGTGTGAATCCACGAAATTTTCACTTACCTAAAATGAAAAAAAAAAGTATATTAATATTTTGTGCATCTAAACAAATTTACATTAAAAAAAATGTATAAACAGTATCCCTTTTGCAATATGGCATTTCACCAATCCGGTCCTCCCAGTAATCCGACGTTTTTACACAAGTATTAGAAATCTATATTTTAAGCCTCCTATTCCAATGGAATAATACAAGCTATCTATACCAAACAGTACTTTTTGTACTTTTAGTTATTTCGTGTATCTGATTTTTTATTTCCATGTTAAGTATAAAATTTTATTTATCAATGCATAGCTTTTGTTGTATAAAATACTTATTAACATATGCTAACACGTTGTTATTTTGATACATGGCATCAACAAAAATGTGTGGGCGTAAAATAAAAGATACATGGTTTTAAGTTCAAAATATTGACATTATATAATACATTATGACTATAATAATTACATTTAGTTTCCTTTAGGTATATTTACAATGCTAATATATATGTCTTTCAATATTTTATCGTATGCTTTTATTTTAGTATCCGAACAGAATATTGTTTAATAATTTACCGTTTGCTCTTATTTTAACATATAATTTAATGATCGAATTTTATGTCAAAATCGTCTGTTATTATTTTTTTTGTTAACATGGGCAATATTTTTGTACTTCAGACTATCTTGTTTGTGAAAATAAAAATTCTTTAGCAATTTGAGGAAGGTGTTTTCTTTTCTTGATAATAGATGCTTCTACTGGAGCCTGAGGTTAGAAAATATGCTTACTTTATGCTAATTAGTATTCATTATGAATAATTCTAATTTTTCTAGAAAACACGAGGAAAAAAAATGTTACTACTTTTTAAAACGAAATAATTTTTTTGTTTTGTTTTCAGTAATTTCTTTTTTAGTTATTTGTTTCGTTTTTGCAATTTTTTGTTTTCTAGTAATTCGGCGGTGCTCTGAGCCGATACCTGCTTGATAATCTGGAGAAAATTACATTTAAGTTAAGTATATATGAATTTTAACCAAAGATTTAATTTAATAACCCTATTTATATAAAATTCAAATATCTTCTCCTTGTTCCGCATTATTTTAAAAGTTTTCATACCACAGCATGTATATATAGTTTGATTTATTTATTCACATTCTAAAACACCAGATTTAGGAAATATACTTTTTTTACTACCGAAAAAAAAATGGATTTTAACGAGCTTCATCGAATTTTTTTTTTACTTTCTTTTTACATTTCATGCGCAAGGTGAGAGAGTGAATGTGAAGTTTATTGGCGCAAGAGCCAGATGTAGCTATAATGCACCAAACAAGATTTAACTGTGGCTGAGACGTGATAGCCGACCTCAGGGACTTGCCTTCTTCAGGTAAGTATGGGCATCATGACCCCGAGGCACCTTAGTGATCTTTTTCTTTCCCATGGGGTTTACGGTCTTAGGTAAACACGGGTGACGCACTCCCGGGATACCCTAGCGATCCTTCTCTATTTTCGACCTTCCTTCTTGTCAATCACTTATCTTTTTTTCAACTTCACGTCTAGACCACAGTTTAATCTTGTTTGGCGCAGCATAGCCATATCTGGCTCTTGCGCCAATAAACTTCACATTCACTCACTCACTCACAGACGTGATAGCCGTGGTAGACTAGTGATCATGGCTTCGGATTCGTGACCGGCGGTTTTCGTTCAGTTGAGGATTCGATCCTTGGCAGCTAAAGACCCGTGTAACCGGGGATGATGGACGTTAAATCTGTAGGAGCCCAAAGTCCTCACGTTGGCGTGGTGTGGAAGTTCGGGGAAGTAGCTTAGGTGTCGTCCTCGTCTCTTGACCGAGGTTTTAAAGTACGATGTCCGTCTTCAATAGCCCTCTTATTCCTTCTAGTGCGACGTTAATAAAAAACTAAACTAAGTTGCCGAGAAAATGAAAAAACTGGAAAAAAGACAAATTGGTTGACAAGAAGGAGGGTCGAAAGTAGAGATGGATCGTTAGTATATGACGGGGATGCTTCAACTATGTTTACCAAAGACAGTAAATTCCATAGGAAAGAAAAAGATCACTGGGATGCCTCAGGGTTGTGATGCCGGTACGTACCAGAAAGAGGCAAGTCCCTGAGGTCCCCTGATATAATCCCCAGGAGCCAGAGTGCCCGACTGTACCCCCAGACGCTGGGTACCCATTTTAGTCGCTTCTCACGACATGCATAAGCTACAGTGGGACTATTCTGTCATTTCCGGTCATCACACGGGTCGTTATGCGCAAGGTATACATTTCAGTTCCTTTCATAGTACATGTGTAGTTTCTCGTATGATTCTAATAATTTTATTAAGTTTTTTTTCTTCTTTTCTCCTTATTTCTAGACGAAGACGAAATGATTGAGACAGAATATTTTAGTTCATAAAATTAAAGATATCCAGAGATGATTTTAATTTTTGTCACGTGTATATATAGATGATATTTTTAATAATTCGAACAATATATTTTCTCTCTTTATATTCCGTTCATAAGAGTGAACAATTAATTATTTCGTTAACAAAAGCATGTTAAAAATAGCAAGATATGCAGTATAAATAATAATTTTAAAAATAATTCTAAGCTACTAGATATTTTGATAAAACAATTCTGAATTTTATTTTATTGAATTGATGACAAAAGTATTCGAAAAATAAATGATTTTATACAATTAATATTTACCTAAAATGGATCAAATTACATATTAATCATTGAAATAACACAAATGCACATTTCTTTAGTTTTCCAGCATCACATTTTTTTAATCTTCTATATTTTTTTTTTTCATTTTAAATATCATTTTTGTTTTATTCAAGTTTCCTGCACAGTCGAGCCTTGAAAAGCATTTTTGCCTTTTAATAAAATGACATGGCACTCTTTTTAAACCTAGAATATTAAAAAATGTAAAGTAGTCAGATACCGGAGTCTTAAGTGCACGTTCTTTCTCTAATTTCATTTCCCTAAATTAATGTGAAAAAGGTTGCAGAAACCCCTTTAATCTAATTCCATCTAAGTGTCTTGAATTTCATTTATTATTTTTCAGTAGCTTTATTAAAAGAAAGTTTGAGTACGAGGGGAATGGGGTTGGGGAGGCGTAAGCAGAAAGTGTCAAATGTGCGAATTGTAGTACGCTGAAACTAGTTATACGCAATGGTGTGCGCATCGAAACGAATTATTTTGAAACAATTTTTACATTTCTTAAAATTCAATATTGAAGCGATTTTCTGGTCACTTTGCGGGATAGATCTTGACTTACCGTCTTACGATGTGGTCACTGTTGCCTAGAGGTCATAGTTGCGGACACACGTCCGATAATTTTCGTCGAGTCGCGGGTTCGAACCTTGATGCCACTAAGGATTGCAGCGACTCTCTTTAGCTATCTACGCCAGAAGTTAAAACGTCTTATTAATTTATCCAGAAGGAGACGTCTTTTTCAGCCTGGTTGGTTAAGGCACAGCAAATAAACTACTGGTTAACTTTTCTTCGGCTCACTGGACCAGGGATTGAAACGATGCTGACATCCAAGGTCAGATCAACAACTTTCTGCCTCCCTCCCCCCCACGAGGTGGGAAAACATCTCTCCGATTATTTCGGAGAAAACGTGATAAGTCGAAAGATAAATGTTGTGATAAAGTTGAAAAAAAAGGAAAAAATGGGGATTATTAATGCTGCATTTAAGTTCACTGATACCACTAAAGACATACCGTGTATTCGTGATGATACATATTAAATTTGTAGATGTCTGAAATCCTCTTGTTGGCAAGATGTGGAAGTCTAGAAAGGGAGGAGCCAGTTCAGGTGTTGTTCTCGTCACTTGACCGAGGTTAAAAATTACGAGGTCTGACGGCAATAGCCTTGGTGTTCCTTCTAGTGGGACGTTAAAACCAATTGATTAATCAATACCGTCTTAAGATTATGATTCTTCCATTGTTTGGGAGATGAATGGTGTTTTTTAAATGAAGAACGTCTTTGAAAGGAAGCTTACGTAAATGAACTTAAAATGAAGCTTACGTAAATGGTTTTTTGGTTATTTTTGGAGAATACTCGTAGAATATGTCGTTGTTTTTCTTTAAATTCAAATTATTCCATTCAGAAATCTATCAATCTAAAAGACAAAATTATTGGAATAGTAAACGGAATAAACATTTAGCTCACTCTTACATAAAGAGGGGGGGGGGAATGTTAATAAGTGGATTTTATACAATTTTTTAATTGCACAATAAATGTGTGAGTTTTCGACTGTTTCTCGATTATCGTTCCGCCACGCATAGATCAAGCGCTTATTAAATCACATAACGTCAGGGTCTATCTTTGCTACCGACAACTTATTCTTTATACAAATTTTTGGAGCTCATTATATTTATTCATTTGTTTGTCCGTTGTAGAAGAATTGGGATTCTTTCTTAAGAAACGCTATTTGGTGGTTTTTTGTTCTAAAGCTAAGTTGATTTGATTTATCTGTTTTAGTGCTTTTAAGTTTGTTAACGTTGAAGGTCCAGTTGAAACTAGCGATAAAGGGCGCTAGGCCCCAGATGTGAAAAAGGAAAAAAAAAAGTGTTGTATTTAGTTCCGAATAAGAGAGAGAAGAAAGATGTCGAAAGCGAACTATGTTAGTGAATTTGATATGCATGCGAAATAGGATATTTACTTATAGTTAATGTTTGTTGCGTTGTGACATCGTAGCGTTAATTAAAGAAATTGATGTCATTAGAGTGATTTTCCTTGACTTTGTGTGGTTTTATTCGAAATTCAACATCTTGACCTGATGATGATGACCACCGTCTGACAGGTAGGAACTTTCAATTTATTCTTTGAAAGCGAATTGCAGTTTAAACAGGTCCTTTTTTCAGAACAAGATTGTCTGATGTATATTATTTGTTGATTATATATTTTTGACATCGATTTATAGTCTCGACTCCTAATGACACTCAAGACTCGTCGTGTAACAGGTAAGTTGGTTTTTATCAACTTCGTACTAGAAGCAACACGAGGACTATTGGCGACGGACATCGTAAATTTTAACCTCGGTCAAGTGACGAGAACAACACCCGAGCTGGCACTCCCTCTCCTAGCTTCCACACCACGCCACGGGAAAACTTTGAGCCACAGTAGATTTAACGTGAATCAGCCCCAGCTACACGGCGGGTATTTAGTGGCATCAAGGCTCGAACTTACGATTCGATGAAAACCGACAGCCGCGAGGCCGCGACCATGACCACTAGGCAACCATCGTGTAACAGGACTGATGCACGTTAAATCTGTCGGTGTTCCAAATGATCTCAGGAAAGAAATGCGTGTTCATAAAAATAACAAAATGTTTCTTCTTTCGTTGTCCTGTTGCGAAATAAAACTCGTAGGAAATAAATAAATCGAGAAAAACAAGAAGCCTTTAATAAGTAATAAAAAAAATAAGAAAATTACTTTTACCTGTAAAAAAAAAGTTTTGTAAATTTTTAAATTTCAAAGTAGAAATCTGAAGTCAAGACCGACATTCTTTTAAAAAATTTGGAATGATTTGATTGATTGAATGTTTATTAACGTCACATTGAGAAGCAACACGAGGGCCATAAAAGACAGATCTCGTAGTTATGACCATGGGTCAAACGATGAGGACAAAACCTGGCTGGCACATCTCTCTCCAGACTTCCACACCAGGCCAACGAGAGGATTGGGGGCCTTTTCACATTTAACAGACATGATCCCCAATATATTAAGAGTATTTTGGGTAGCTTAAATACGATACTAATAGTCCTATGTTTCTCTTTTTTTTTTCAACTTTATCGCAACCGTCACACTTTTAATTTAAAATAAGGGTGTTCGTATAGTACATTTTATCGTTTGGTATTAACATCGCTGTCAAGTTGTTTGAAATGAAGTATATTGACATTGAAGATAGTTTTTCGTCTAAAGTTATTATTTCTTTTAATGTAATATTTTCCTTAAATCAAGTGAAAAATAAATACTTGTTCGAAATATAATAATTCCATTACTTTTGGGTTAAATTTAAGGAAATAAATTAATTGACTTCAATTGTTGAAAAGGATGTTATACATTTTCTTTCATGGTTTGACTTTCATATAAAAGCACATGTATTATTTACTAATTTCGCGCTAATTTTGGATGTGATATTTTAATGTACGTAATATATTGTATAAATTTGTTTTATTACATTTATTGCATCATCGCTGTTAAGTTTTATGGAATCCAGTAAACTTCCAAGATATGATTAAGACCCGAAAACACAGAAGTTTTAAACAGCAATAAAAAATTGTTTCCATAAAAAAATGAACCTAAAACAAAATACTCTCTTTTCTGGTTCGAAATAAAAGTTTTATGATTGAAAAAGTAAAAATTCGATTTCGTTCGAAATAAATGAAACAAGGAGGAAACAAAACTGAATGACTTTTTATAAACTTCGGTTACGGAATGTCCATTTAGACTGCTTGTTTCTAAAACATCCTCTATTTCCTACAAAGACATTAAAGGAAGTATGAAATGGAATTTGCTTTAAAATCGAACTTAAAAGGCATTATGATCACTTAAATCTAGAGTTCAAATAATTTAAGAGTACAAAGCTTAACGATTTAGAGTTTGAAACAGAGTTTCATTAATTTTAAACTTGGGTGAATTTTTCGTCAGTTTCAAAACAATGTGTATCGTAAGTATAAATATAGAACAAGTTTTATAATATTTTTAAACATAAAATAATTTTCCTAGTAAAGAATAATTTATTCTATATAAAATTACTCGGATAAAAAAATCTTGTCGTTTATAAAATAACCTTTATTTCCTACAAAGTATTCTTTCAAAAAACTGAAATACAATATATAATAATTTGGCACCTAAGGGGCTATTGTTTTAGGTGGATCACTTTTAGCATTCCAGATCCCTTTCAATTTTTTATCATTTGCTTCAATTTTGATTACATTCAGCTTAAATATATTCAATTTAATAATTTATCGTTTGCTTTAATTTTAATTTCGGAAAAGTTTACCATTGTCCATTTCTCGATGTTTCATCGTTTACTTTCATTCTTATATTTAATTGAGTAATTTAATAGTAATTATAAAAAGAAAGATCACCTTGGGTGGCTTTATAAAACTTTGCATAAACCTTTTTAATCATTTTTATTTTAGATGTCTTGAATAAAAAAACACTTTAAAATGTTTAGTTACCTACACTGTGACTGTTGATGCGTTTTTACTACAAATACATGGCGATCAGAACATGATTTTACAATTTAAAATGTGAATAAGTTTTGTGAAAATTATAATTTTGGTGGGGAGGATTGTTTTCAGAGTCTGAAAAACAAGGCTCGGTATTTTAATTATGGAAAATACGCTTCTGCACAACGAGTGGAAATTATCCACTGCTAAAACGCAAATAAAGTTTTCTTTGTGATAGGTGCGTCATTTCATAAAGGAAGGCTTCCTTTAACTGTTATAATAATTAAAACTTTCGTAACATTAGTGTCTGTCAAAAATATTTCAAGAAATGGAACATGCCGCTCGAAAGGCAGTCAGGGCAATCTGATGATATGTGTAGAGGAAAACATGGATGAAAAATCAAGAACAACTCAAAGAATTCGACACTATACCAGAACAAGAACTCGACACTATACCAGAGAACTAGGAATCATTCCTTAAGGTACCTTAATTTAACTGCAACCGATTCTTGTTTTTTTTCAGTAGAACATTAAAGATTTTGTGACCAATTATTCTAAAACTATTCTTCAGCTTAAGAACAATATCTGTCAAGTAGAACGAGGGATACAGAAAATGAGTGATTGTTTATTAACATCACACTGAGAAGCAACATGAGGACTTTTGGCAACAGACCTAGTAATTCTGAGTCTCAATCAAATGATGAGGATGACATCTGAGCTGGTATTTCCTTCTCCAAGCTTCCATACCATGTCAGTGGACATATTTGGAACCTAGACCAGATTTAATGTGTATCAGCCCTGTATTCTTTACTCAGATTTTGAGAAAAATATCGCATTATACGTAACACTCCTATGAGTGTTACGTATGATCACGCATGTGTATTATAACTGTTGAATGATTATTGTTTTTGTATGATATCAACCCTATGTACACACAAAATTTCATTAAAATCTGTCCAGTAGTTCTAGAGATAATCGACCAAATGGGAAAATTCTCTTAATTTTGAAAACCATTATATATATATGCTGTGTGTAATGATTTCACTCGAATTTAATTTCCTAATTTATCCTATACTGTAATCATCCCAGTAAGAATTTCATCTTTATTTCCTGATACCGTTCTAATTTAGTTTTTAATTTATATAATCACGCGCTATTGAAATTTCTTTATTCTTTCAATCACAATCTTCAAAGCAGTAGGGATAATCTTTTCTAGACTTTTAGTCAGCAAATAAAATACCTAAAGGTTCCCCCATTTAATAACACGTGATCTGAATAGAAATCCTTAGATGTAAATTCCAAGTAGGGAAAGTTTTGCTCTCTCTCTCACTTTAGACACGATGGCTATACTACGCATCTGTCTTCCTCAAATCAGCAATATGTAAACCACAGCATCGAGTGGACTTAACTGAGGCACTTCCACCACTATCACCATGTAATTGCCTTTCTCAAGTATTAAATTAATACATATATAACAAAATGTTCAAGTTCCTTCATTGTGCTATGTCATATATGTATGTACGTTTATATATATATGTGCGTGTGTATCGAAAATAAGGTTTTGTGTGAATTCTTATAATCAAATTTGATGTGATCCATGGGTGTTTTCATAGCTATTTTATTTGTTTCGAAACCAATATTTCCTTTTCATATTTTAATCTATTTCGTTTCGGTTTCCGACACTTATCTGCTGTACATCCAATGAGTTTTTAAGACGTTATTTGGCGTTCAGAAAATTTTAATTAACACGTTTTTCATATTTAATGAAAAAATTATTATTAGTATAATAGGCAACAGTTATCTATATATAAACTGATACATGTTTTCATTTTTTTTTTGTTTTTTCAAATATGCCTGCAATCACATATCTTCACAACATTAAATTTTATTCTATCGTTAGCGTAAATTTCTTAATATAAATATAATAAATAAAAACCAACGTTTTTATATGGTGGCAAAGTTTATTAAAAAAATTATTAAAATATTAGTTAAAACTGGTCACAAATATCTAAGTATTGCATTGTTAGGCAAATAAGAACGGTTCCCAAAATTTCAGAGCTCTAGCTGGATGGGAAGTTGGTTAAATTAACAATAGACAATTTGATGATACACTGATACACACACGGACAGAAACACACCAAGTGAAATACATAAACACGATAAAAATAACTAAAATTAATTGATTCATCCGGTAAATTAAATGGTTGGAATGCAGTTTAACCCAAACACCCTTGGCGACAAGAATTACTTGGCAATATTTTGCTAAATGTGGCTACCCTGTTCCGTTTTACGGACTTAACGTTGAACAAAAAAAAGAAAAAAAAAAAGAAAGAAAAAGAAAAACAGCCAAGTTTGGTGCCAATTTTTGAAATCGCGCCAAGTGATTGGGCTAAACTGCATTATTAAAGAAAATATTAATTAAAACTCATCGCAAATGTCTAAATATTGCATTGTTAGGCGAGTACGAACGATTCCCAAAATTTCAAAGCTCTAGCTTGATGGGAAGTTGGTTAAATTAACGATCGAAAATTTGATGACACACACACACCAAGTGAAATTCAGAAAAACGTTGTAAAAAGAAAATATCCTCTGGTAACATTTTTAGTGTGCAAATGGGCGAAAGAACAAGAATGATTAAAACCTTTTCAGAATTATTCCATGGAAATAAATTATGATTTTCTGCAAATTCCACATTCAACGTAAAACTTAAAAAATATTAAGTTCTAAATTTTAAACATAAAGATAAATTTAATGAAAGAATAATAAAAGGTAAAAGAAAAATTTCGTAAAAAAGAGAATTTTGGAGCACGTATCGGTACTATTAAGGACGGCCATTGTTGATTTTAAATTATTTTAGTGTAAAAGATCTTTGGAAAAATATATTTGTAAAGTCTTTTAAAACTGGTAAAAACAAAAGAATTTTAAGGAGGAAAACTGAAATGATTTGAGAGAAAAAAAATTTCGAAGCCTATTTAATAGTTAATAATTAGTTATCATATTGTTGATTTTATGTACTATTATAGTTCAGTCGCTTAGAAACTTATAAGGAAAATAAAAAAAAGGAAACACCGAATACAATTTTTCAATGAGTAGTAGGAATTAAAAAGAATAAAAGAGTTCGAAATATAAAATAAACACAAAAAAAGCGCCAAAGTGATAAAATAATGTCTATAAAAGATTTATTCCATTAATAAGCAACTATATATTTTTTTTTCCAAAAAAATAATAATCTGCTTCACAACATTAATGCTTCATTGATTTTAATTTCTTGGAAGGAAAATGCAATTAAAAAACATCTCTCACCGCAAAAATCAAAAAGTTAAAAAGGGAAGAATTCATAAAAGATGATCTTATAATGATGAAAAGGATTAAACATTCGATTTTTTCTTCACTAATTGAAAAAAAAAGTCATTTTTCTTTTTCTTAGTATCTTTTTTGAATTTATCGTCCATATTTCTGAATAGATTCTGCAGAAAGGAAAAATTATATTTGCGAGAGAAAAATTAAAAAATACTCTCGGTTGAAATTATTGGATACAATAAGTTAATTAATGCGATGAATAAAAGTTAGAAAGCAATTTTGAGAGTGAAAAAATGCACACAACAGAAGTTTCTTTAAAAAGTTATGGATTGAGAAGTATTATGAAAAATGAAGGTTAAAAGAGTTTTATTTAAAAAGTTCAATTAATTATAAGTTTTTTTAAATACATATAATTTAAAATTCCACTCCTGATTTTTTTACACTATCAGCTTCAAAATAAGTATCAAAGGTTAAAAGTGTAAATTTAATATAAAAATGATTATTAAATTTATATCATTTAAAACTCATAATATTAAATATTCTTATTTTAAATAATTTCAGAAAAATACACCTGTTATTATATTTTTGAAATTTATATAATATTTTAAAAATCACAAAATTTACTTCTTTTGTAATTTTTATGATATTATATAAATTTCAAATTAAATATAAATAAATAATTTAAATTAAATATTATGTACTTATAGTTTTTAAAATATAAGCACATAAACAATTTATGTTATAAGTGCTTATCATTTATGTCTCACTCTTAATTCACTTGGATTAAGTGACTTATATATTTTTTTATTATACAGCCATTTTCCATTTATATTTTTGATTTGTTTACATTGCCTTAAAGATTTTCTTACTTTGGATGGCGTTTCTGTGCAGTACATAATACTAAAATAAAACTATGCGCCATATTCAATGCACGAAATAGCATTGTGCATTGAATGGTTTTTCTCAACATTTTTCAGAGTATTGTACTTTTCCATGTTTTTCTAAAAATTCATTTTATCCTTTACAGTGCAAAAAAATGACCAAAAGAAGCGCAGAAAGCAATAGTAGGCGTGAATTTAATGAGCTGTGAGAAAATTAGTTATTATTTTTAGCAAATGCATCAGGAAAACCGCTTTTGTATTGTTAGTGAAATGCGAAATAAATGATAGAAAATCTTTCACAAGAAGACATGATCAAACGCAGCTCAGTTACATAAAAGGGAAACAAATGAAGTTAATTTTTAGATTTGAGTTGCGAAAAGAATATCTGATTAAGAAAAAGGAAGAAATAAGAAGACAAAAAAAAATTGCTAAAGTAAGTTGTGAAGACAGCAATGATAGAAGCGTCAACTGCTTTAGCATTGGGAAAAAAACAGGAAAACTTTTTCTGACTGTTAGAAATTGTTACGCCTTGTTCTTCAAATATTTATGCGTCGTCTTGATAAAAAAGGTATTGGAAGAAAAAAGAGAAATTGCTACATAAAGATAGACAGTAATGAGACGTATCAAGTTAGGATGTATCCCAACACTTGGAAGAATTTGTCCATTTTTATATTTTTTTTTTCTATTGAATTGGATAAATAAACGGGCCCACAGAGAAATGTGACACGGGGTGAAAATGTTTTTATAAGAGGATTTCATGATAATTTTAATGTCTTTGAAGAATTTGCCAGACTGGAATCCTTGTATAGTAAATAAATAGGATCACACATATTTGAAAAAGTAAAATCATGCCTAGAAAATCTAAAAATAGATAGTAGCGACTCATAAATGTGTGTACTGACGAGCACTGTCACTATCAATGATAGATAAAGTCAATAGCATTGAAACTTAAAAGTTGTTGAATCATCCTGTATCAAATATATCCACAATAATAAAATACCATAAATTTAAATATGCGACATATTATATTAACGGTTGTGAAGTGTGTGGATCAAATTAGAGCAAAGCATTAAGGACGAGAATCCAAGGTATATTGTGTATTGTTAGATTTGGAATATTATGATCTTAAACTTCATTATGAAGCGCGTTTTCATTCTAGAGAGCAGGTTTGGAGTAGATTTTGGAAATTGAGAAATGGTGTTCCTACGTTTTAGAACACGAAAATGAGCTACTTGACGCATGAAGTCTATTAATGACAACAACTAGGTATTTCATTAGGTAATTTTAGTTAATATTGTTCAAATTGGTAAATATTACTTGTATTTGTCTTAAATATCTCAGACAGATCGAAAATAATCAGAATTTGGGCAAAAATCGCGATATTTAGGCTTATGGAATGTTAAGAAACAACATTTCTAGTGATTTGGCGACCTTTTGGCGAGATTATTGGTGATTCGGTGATCACTTGGCAGGAGTTGGCGAAAAATAAATATTTCTGGAGAATTCCATCATCGAAGCTTTAGGACCAATATTAAGCGAGATAGCCTAGAACCTTGGATAAACTCTTAGATTTTTACGCCAAGTCAGGTATAAATACCACCGATAGAAGCCGAGATAGAAGCGGTAGTAATGAAGTGGAGGAGCAGTAGTGAAGACTATGAGGTATGATTGCTAGTCTAGTGTATAGCAGTTGTTATCTGTCGGAAATATTAGATACATCTGTATTTGGAAGAAGTTTCACGTGGAATTAGCGGAATTGGAGGTGTGTAATTGTGATTTCTGCAGATGGAATTTCCTGCGTCCTGTAGAAATTGCGACGAATCAAAGTCTTGAGATTTTTAAGAGATTGTTTCATCGACTCTCAATCAACACGAAACCCGAAGCGCGGTACAATATTTTACTATCAATCTCAAGGATCTAAATTTAAAACTACGAGGAGGAATAAATATTATTTCTTAACCTAGTAAATAGCATCAATTTATTTTTAAATTATATTAAAACTGTTCATTTGTCAATCAGAAAATGAGGATTTGAGTCAATTTCCATGTTTGTTAGAGCTGAGTGACTGTGTCGAGAATAACAACAAGTTGATCAAATAAGTATTGAAAAAAAATCAAAATATTGCAAGGGATATTTGAAAGTCATGTTCATGATTTTGCTAAAGGAAAAAAAAAAAAAAAAAAAAAATACAGCATTCTCATCTTTATAATCCCATTTTCACTTGGGGAATAAACAAAATGCAGATTCTTAGTAACATGCAAATAGAACTCATTAGTTTAAAAATGCTTCTCCCGACAAATTATTTTCTGTCGTTCATTACAATATTAACATTACCCAGAGTTAAGAAAATTTGCAAAAATTTTGTATGTCTTCAACGACATACGGATATGAACAAGGATTTTTATTAATAAAATTGAATAAACAAACAGGCTCAAAGGTAAGCAATGTTTATATAGCGTAATATAGAGGTCTTCAAACTGGGTTCCGCGGAATCCTAAGGTGCCCTAAAACTTTGACAGGGGTTCCACAAGGGATCACTATTTGCTTAATCAAAGCGCCAAAATATTAGACAGTTTGCTTGTAAAAATAAGTATAAATAAATATTTTATGGATAAAATAAAATAACATGCTTCAAAAACATTTATCGAGACGCATTAGGTCACATACTGATCAGCGGTCTTCAGCTTAGGTCAAGGGTATTGAACACTTTGGGGAACCTTTTGAGCTTAGCGCGTTTTCTGTGATTCTTTTTCGAGAGTCATACAGGGACCAAACATATAATTTCGTGAACCCGTAAACTCACCGAAAATATTTCAATCAGACGTATTCGTTTTAGATGTACTTCTTCCAAATCCCCCCCCCCCTTTAAAGGTCGTGATAGATAATTGGGGTGAGTTGTGGCAATACAATGAACATTGACAGGAATCTTTCCCTTAGGGTTGAGGCATTTTCCATTGAGACATTCGTACAAAAGGGTGAAGATATATGTACGAATGTACAATTATATATACGTATTTGTTTTAATTTAAAATATTGTTGTTATTGTTAGAATATATTTTAGAAAAAAAAAATCTCATTAGCTACCTTATCATTTATTATCTTATTAAGATGTTTTTATTGCGATAAAATAAAATTACAATATTAATTTTGTAAATTTGAGTAGGATTAAATATTTGATATCCTACTTTTTTCTACTCTTTGATCAAAGTGTTCCTTCGAGAAAACGTTAAGCTCAAAGGGTTCCCTGAAGTGTAAGAGGTTGAATACCTCTGCCGTAATAGATAAGTCATTTTAAAAAGTTAATCCTATAAATATAATTCTATCAAGAAGATCATTAAACATACACCAGGGTTTGGACCACTTCTAGCAAGCAGGAAAGAACAGACAAATCAAAATTCCAAGATAATCTCGCTCTAATTACCTACAACTGTGCTCTAGAGTTATCTTTACCAAACGAGACTCTCCGGCAGCTATTGCACCCTCATGAAGGGATCACCATTTCGCACAGTAGATCATTTCTGACTATTGTACATTGGCGTTTCATTAAATTGACGTAAATTAATTAATTTAACTGAGCGATTTAGTTATTCATTTTCCTACCATAAGTGAAGAGGATTCTATTGTTATCTTTATTTACCAACCCCTTACCATAAACGTAAGACGATATAAAAAGCGCACGAGTTCTCTTGCTCTTTTGAACTCGTCTGACAAAAAATTGGAGCAAGGTATGCAAAAGATTGACCACCCCTGATAAACACTCCCTTTTATTTTTCATTTCAATCAGATTTAGTGAGATTTCATTTTATTTATTATTCAAAAATCTGTAGCTGATGCAAGTTAAATGTGTCGAGTCTCAATGTCCTAACGTTGGGATGGTATGGAAATTTGGAAAATGAGATGCCAGCTCAGGTGTCGTTCTCGTTACTTGATCAATGCTTAAGATTACGAGCTCCATCATTTGATTGATTGTTTATTAACAACGCACTTAGAGGAAACACAAAGGCTATTGGTTACGACTTCATAATTTTGAACATCGGTCAAGTAATGAGGACAACATTAGGGGATATCATATAACAATCGCCGTATTGCTTCTAAGTGCGATTCTAATAAACAATCAAAAATATATAAATACGATCATAATAAGTGAATAATTTATAATTAATAAATTAAACCTTCAAAATTAATAAACTTTATATATAAACACTTTCATTCTAATATTAATAACATTTAGAATTGAAGAATTAAAAATATTTAATTATAAAATAATTAAAAAATAACAAATATTTTATTATAATTATTTAACTATGTAAGTATTAAGAAATAAGAGCGCTTAAAAATTGTTTAGAAAATCTGATTTAGAGCAATAAATAATCTTGTTATCATTAAAAATATATTTGCATAAAAATAACGAATTGATCTCAAATACTGTAAAAGCCAATTTGTTGAAACGATTAATTTTGAAGAACTAGATTTTAAAATATGTTTTCGAATATTAAACACAGTGGAAAAGTTTAAAACATGGAATTAAAATTCTTATTCATTAAATACAAATTTTTATTAAATATTTTCATTAGTAAAACTTAAGAAATCATTTGTACACTTTTAATAATCGACATAAAATTTTGGTTTTGAACATTTGACACAAGCCTGTTGTGTTTATATTTATTTGCTAAAATATTAATTTTAGTTCGAAATAATCTTTCATACAGTGTATCACTCCTACAAAATTCGATATTTATATAACATTCAACATAAAACGCGATACCACAACGTACCCAATAAAACATCAAGCACAACATTCACGTACATTGAAGAAGCAGATGGCATCCGCCATCTTGAATATAACAGATATTCCAAACAGATTTAATTTGCAGGTGGCAGTTATTAAACTTCCTTTCACCGATGAGTGTTATTGGAGTTGCATTCTTCTCTGTAACTCTCCCAATTACTTCGCGAACACGTTCGTAGAATGATAGATTTTGATCGAAAATTACAACAATGTGATGGGAGTCAAGAGATGTAATTGAAAGTAAGGAATTTATTGAAAAGGATGTGATTAATATCGAATAAAGATGTCAGTATGCTTTACTTAAAGTTTTGTTGTTAATTATTTGCGAAATGCATGGTATTGTTGATCAGACATTTTTGATTTGATGATAAAATATGTTTATTACTTGTTTCACTAGAATTTTAAACAAAGAATGAATATATAATTATGGAAATTTATTTTTTTAAAAATGTTTTGATGTATTTTCAACATAAAGAAATTAAATTTAATTCAAAAGTAATGAATACAAATAAATGTAAAGTAACAGAATTTCTTTAGACATCAGGATTTATATTATACTAATATAAATTCTGTGTAAGATGTATTGAATGGGATATATAGATATACATCTCTGCGTGTCTATGCGTGTACGTTATAGAATGTATAAATTATATTATGCTGATATGAAGTCTGTATACGCGTATATTGCATGGAATATATATACGATATCTGTTTACGTGTACGTTATGGAATGTAAACACGATATCTGTATGCGTGTTTGTTATGAAATGTGGATACGATATCTGCCAAGAATATTTTTAACGTTTGAACGTTATGCGTAATACATGAATAAATTCATATTCATGTGATTTTTAACATTTTCGTAATACATTTACAGCTCTTGAGTTTCAATGCCAATTCTTTAATTTTTTTTATTTACTTGGCAACCTTCAGTCTTTTTAGTTTATATAAACCAAGTTTTTGGTGCCATACAAAAAGCCTTTAAGTCCTGAAACTTCTTGATGAATTCTGCTTTCAACATGTATAATTTCCTCTTTGTTGGTTTTCTTAGCACAGTTTTTACAGCAGTGACGTTTACACACATTTGTGATATTACTGTCCATTATTGAAAATTTACAACATGTTTGCACAACCACACAGCAAGAAGGCATACACTGTTTGCAACAGAATTCTCGTTTGTAATACAAACGAAATGAAATGTTTTGTTTGTTTATTGAATATGTATGGCTGTCAGTTTCTGCTCGATTCAAAAGGCCCCCAAAACACAGATAATATGCAATTTAGAACAATGATCAAGTGGGGAGGTAGCATTAGAAATTCCCCACATCATACCAAAGAGAAGACTTTGAACTCCGACGGATTTAGCTTGCATCGACCCCTGCTGAACAATGGTACTTGGGAATATAAAATGAAAATCCTCATCCCGTAGATTACGACACCTACAATATATGAACCAAACTAGCACAGTACCAGGTATCACATTTGTATAGGTGTAGGGATTCTTAGTGTCTTTAGTTGCAGACAGAAAGTATGTTAGGCATTATGGTTACAGGTCTGAATCCATGGGAAAGATGACAATGCAGAATTAAGAGTGTAAATAAGAATGAACGCTTCACTTTTAAAGTGATAAAATGGGAAAAATTAGGAAATTAAAATTGTTATTCTGTGAAAAAATGACAAATTAAAGTTAAATCATTACACATTTATATTGCTATTATATATAAATGATTGAACTTTAAAACATGTTTTACTTCAGTCGAGGTACAGTAAGGAAACTTTAAATAATTGAAATTATTAATTTATTAATAATACTCGAAAGGAGTGGGAAATACATCAGAATAATGGCGGAGTCCCGTCCATCAGCCTCTGTGATTTGAAAAGAAGAGATAGAAAACACTCCCTTCTTTGGGAAGGTAATGTAAGGAATATTCAGATAATATGGTAATGAATGTAAGGATCTTTAGGTATTTTATAAATTACTAGTAGGGATTATCCCCACTCTTTCGGAATGTGGGAAATGCCGATCCAAGAAGATCTAGAAAAATATCATGATTGTATAAATTAAAAGATCTAGTTGAATGTGATATCAGGAAATAAAGATGAACTCATCGGGTTTCCGTCGAGTTTTGATTTGATCCTTGAAGCCACTAAAGGCCTGCCCTCAAGCCGGGATTAATGCACGTTAAATATGTCGAGGCCCAAAGTTCTCCCGTTGATGTGGTGTGGAAATTAGGAAAGGAGGGAGCCGGCTCAGTTGTCGTCTTCGTCACATGACCGAAGCTCAAAATTACGACGTTCGTTGCCTGTAGCCCTCATGTTGCTTCTAGTGCGACGTAAATAAAACCAACCGACCAACCCGTATTCTACAGAAACATACTTTTTACCTTGAAAATAAACAAGGAAATTTGAAATTATTTTTGAGAGACGAGTTGAAGTGAGGGCACACTCCTCTCTCATTTTTAAATTTCTGGATACGCTTCTGAGTGAGGATGAAAATTTTAATAAGATGAACTAATCAATGGGATGTAATTTAATCAATACACAAACTGTATAGTAATTAGACAAAAAAAAAAAAGGATGTGATCCTGGATTAAATGAATGATAGGTAAAAAAAATAATACATGCCACTAAAATTAAAGCGAACGATAAATTATTAAACGACGGATTTGGCGACCATTTGGAGACTTGGCTCGAAACTTGGCGTAAAATTTAATTCTTTAAATAATTAGTTTTAATCAATCAATTTTAATTAATGATTATTAAATTATCGTTTTGTCATCCAAAACAATCTTATACAGAAATTTCAGGTCAGTTGACTGCTTTAAAATGTGAGAAAAAAAGCTTTTAAAGTTTTGTCCAGACAAAGTTACAATGTGAGTTAAAGAAAACCCAATAAAAACATGAAAATTGAAGTAATCTTCCTTTGTTGCTGAATTAATATGCATAATCTTTCTTAGAATGACATTTTTCAAAGTAGTTCCTAAAGTGTAGCGAAGAGTTTCTAGAACATGTTGAACAATATATTCGTGTTTGATTGCGCTCTTCCAACGCATTGCTGGTTTTCGCGGTATGGAATTAATGATTGAAAGCTCGCGGCTGGCATTGTTTCCGTCGATGCCACTACCGCCACGCAATGATACTGATATACATTAAATATGTAGAGGTTTTAAGTCCTACTAATGGCATGGTGTGGAAGTTAGGAGAACAGGTTCCAGTTCATGTGTCCTCCTCATCGCTCGTCGAAGGTTCGTCATCATTAGCCTGGTATTCCTTCTGAGTGCGATGTTGATGAACAATTAATTAATATTGAATTGGTTTTCAAATAGCATACAATTCAGAATATTTATCAATTAAATTCAGTACAATTACACAATTTCGACAGTTTCCGTCCCCAAATGAAGCTAGGGGAGCTACTTGGCTGTTAAACAGCGGAAAAGAAAGAACAATAAAATCCTTTGCTATTCGAAAGTACCATTCAAGAACAGACAGGAAAGAAAACCAATGCGATAAAGTCACAATCGAAACCAATAAATCTGAAGGAGTTTCCAATACTAGTTTTATTTCCTTCAAATAAGTGAATCCTCATTTACTAGTTGAAAGACAGTGTATTAAAATATGAGTGAAAAGACATCTTCTGAAATTGAGAAATGATTTAATCAAATAAAGTGAATAAAATAAATGCGGTATCTTATCACAAGTTTAGAAATAAAACCCAATAACTTAGATAAGCACTTCAATTGTTTCTGGAAGAATTGTTTCTGAGAAGCTCTCGGCCAATTGGATTCGATTGATGAGTGAATTGGTGAATCGGAATTCTAAGTGAGATACTTTGTAGCAGTTAAGGGTGTAAGAAAGTTTGGAATGTTTTCTTGTTTGCTCTTTTTTTTTTTTTTTTTTTTTTTTGCAGAGCACTGTTTCACCAAGCGGAACAAAAATATTTAAATAATCATAAAAATCACAATAGATAAAGGAATATATCATGAAAATGTTGGGTTTGTTTTGTTCTTACAAATCTCTGTTAAAAATTACACGACATGATATCGATTTCAAACCACGCCAGTTCAATTCGTGGTCCAGTTCTTGCAGTACAGCAGAATTAATCTTTTATCATATGAAAGAAACTGTTTTTTCATCATTCTCTATGTTACCTAAGAATAAACTTAGTTGTATCACCATCAACAAAAACTTCTTTTTAATTTTTTTTAATACATTGATGAGATAATTCGTAAATTAATGTTACTATTTATATCTGGATAAACATGAATGTAATCAAGGTAATTGTATTATTATTTATGAATTATTAAATTAATATGTTAAAACGGTCGAGCATAAAAGTCCACCCGTTAGCGTGGTGTGGAAGTTTGGAAAAGGAGATGACAGCTCAAGTGTCGTCCTCGTTACTTGACCTAGGTACAAAATTATGAGGTCCATTATCAATAGCCCTCGTGTTGCTTCTAATGTATGTTAGTAAAACCAATAAATAAATATTAATTAGTACCTGGCTTAATCATTATTCTGCCATTCCAAAAATTGCAGAGCGCACTAATGCTGTGAGGCAATGATATCTGGGGATAGAACTAGAGGCGAACACACTCAGCAAGCTCGTTATTGGTCCTCCTTACATCCGAACAACGTCCTCATTACATACATCTGGACTCGTGGGAAAAGGCAAACAACATTTTTGTCTCTCATTAATTCTGATCTTTTAGAATCCGATTCTCCTGGAAACCAAGAACCCCCGCATCAGATGTACAGTTTTGCAGGTCTCCTTTCCTGCCCCGGCTGGAGTGCTAAGCGACCAATAGCTATGTTAATGACACATTCAGCTATTCAATCAAAACAAAGGATTACACCCCGCGGTTTTGGAAGAAGCGTGGCCGGTTTTATTCCACACAGAATTTTTGATTTTATTAACGTCGCTCCAGAAGCAACACGAGAGCTCTTTGACAAAAATTTCAAAGAAAAGGGACATGAGATATCTACAAAATTTTTGATTAGAACATCGTGTGTGGGGTCATTTTAATAATTTTTTAGTAAGCGACTTGCACCCAAAAATGTCATAACAGCAAAGCAAATGTAAGTGCGACAAACACTTTATCTAGTCAATATCAACTTTAATATTTTAACTAATTACAATACGTTAGAGAAAACAGTACTCTTTAGATATTCCATCATTTAATTCGCAACCAAACAAACCAACCCAACCCAACCAAAACTGATTGAAATAGTTGGTATTGGATGAATCCAAAACTACAACATTTGTATACCGCGATTATTCTAACTTTATCTGATTTTGTTTGTATTTATGGATGTTATGACTCAATTAAATAGTCGTGTAGGTTTAAAAGAAGTTTTATTCTTTAAAGTGCGTTCAAAGAGTACAACATTAATATCATTATTACGTAGACCTAAACACTCAATGGCTATTGGATGTATATGATCAACTACAGAGAATTTTAAGAAAATAGAAAAAAAATTAAAGTTCCCACGGGTGAACTCAGTGACAAATTTCGCTTTTCTTCTGGTTGGAACTAACGACACTTGAGAGAGACACAGATGTATTGTATATTGTGACGTTGGTGATTCATAATAAAATTCTTAGCTAGGCTTGCACAACACCAAAAGATTTTTCTGGCCGCTTTGGAAACTCATTTTATTCCGGCGAGGGACGCATAACATATATGTATGAAATGCCTTTCTTTTAAATTGTACTATTTTATTAAATTTCAAAATTCAGAGTCGAAGCCAATTTCATATTTAATTATTTATTTCATTGTAGCGGAGATAGAGAGAGAGAAAGCATTTCCACACAGCGGGGGATATAACTCCGCCGTTGGATAAACAATACAAAATTTACAGGAGATCAGAAGAACATAAGAGAGCAGTGAGACCGTAAGATTATGAGAGGGTGCTTTTTCGCCGCACAACAAGTTATATAGAAGGGATTGTTCACAATAGACGTCATAGAGCACGTGTGATGAATGGAGGGATTTCGTGGGATTTTAGGTGCAGACATAAGTCTAGCAGGGATCATCCCTACGGGTCTGAAGCTGTGGGAACTTCTGACATTGCAGGTTTTAAGAGCGCGCGATTGCATAAATTAAGTTTAAAAGGATTGATATCAGGAAATAAGAATGAACGCTTTGCTTTTAAATGAGAGAATGAAAACAATTAGGAATTTAAATTATTATTATGAGAAACTGATATGAATTAAAGTTAAATCATTGTATATATAT
>BMAW01037966.1:0-48478 GCA_019974015.1 Nephila pilipes | reverse complement strand
CTGTATAGCAAAATATACTGTTCAAAATATTTATAAATTAAGCTATAATAATATTAAACGAAATTATTTATTGTTCTTAAACAAATGGGGACAGTTTTATAGAAATAGTTGCAGAAGGTCATTATCCTTTATTTTAGTTAATTAGTTATCATGAGTTTCTTAATATATGGAAATTCTTTTTGAGCGTCTAACAGTTTAAAACTACATTTATCATTTTTTTTATGTTACAGTGAAAATTTCGATATAGGGATTCTGAACTTGATGCAAGTGAATATAAATTCTTCATAAAAATTGCTGTCCGTGTATAGTTTGATACTCTTTTAATTTAATATTCCATGTATCGATTTTAACTCAAAGCAACATCGTAGATTAAATGGAATCTGTTTTTTACTGTAAACTAGTTAAAAAGCATGATTATAAAATATCAAAGAAAAAAAACATAATTTGGATTATACATAAAAATAATATTACTATGTTCATTTATTTTAATTTAAGATTGATATAAAAATTAAACTTTCTTTAGGTACTTTTTTTTTATTTAAATTAATGATTATGTGAATAAATTAAACTCAAAATCAAAATGATCTCCTTGCTCATTTATTGACAATGTTTAACATTATATTTGTCTAAAACAATGAATTATACATTTAAAAAAAATTCTATAAACTTGTATTTAACAAAAAGAAATACAAATGACTCAATTTTTTAAATATTTTCATTTTTTAAAAACTTTTCATGTAATTCCTAAGCCTTTTTGTTAAATTCAGATTATATGTATTTACTGTGTTGACTTATAACATATTCAATTATAAAGGGACAATCCGACAAAGCCACTTCGATTTTTTGTAATGTTACGTATGAGTATAAATTCCATGTGTTTTAAATTAAATTATCCGTTAAAAAGAACGAAACATTATTTTTTCTCAAGTGTATAAAGAATAAAATTAAACTAAGATGAGAAATTTAAAAGTTTTTATAATCTATATACTTATTATTTTAATACATTTGAAACTTAGCATTGTTTTCAAGACTATCCATAATACAGGGATTAAATTACTTTTTTAAGACTATTGTGTTTGTGAAGCCTCACTCTATTACCTCGATATCTTTCCTTTAATATATTTTTATTTCTTCTGTAATGGAATATGTTTAAAAAGTAAAATAACTTTTACATTGTTTCAACCATGTTGTATTTTTGGAGTTATGATCAAATAGGTACATTTCACAGACAGAGACAATAAAACGAAATTGTAATAATCAGAATTTATGAACTCTTCATATTTGACTAACACTTTATAACCTTACAATAATAATGTGTTCCATAATCCTATTAATTATGTTTTATTGCATTACAAATTATTAATATTGTCTTAAATGTCCATATGATATGAACACGTTCAATTTGAAATATTTTATTAAAATTCTATGTATTTGTATTTAACAACAGTAACCAAGTAATATTTATTTTATTTATCACCTTATTTATAATCAAAATAAAAACTATGAATAAACATTCTTAAAGCTTCAAAAACTAACATTGAGAAAAAAATTTATGCTTCTCTTAATTCTTAATGAAATCTGATTATTTGTCAAGAAAACATTGTTACTAATATTTTAAAATACATACACTTAAAAGTCAAGCTTTTGTTATAGATCTCTGAATGCTTAAAATTTGGAAATAAATTAAGAAAGCTTGATTTATTTATAGTTCCTTAATACTATTCTTTTTCATTTATATGTGTATATGTGAGAGTCATACCTCTTATGTGAGTGTTTGTGATCTCTAATCTTTATTCGTACGATTTTCAGTTTATTGTTTTCATCTGAAATATATCTCTATAAAGTAGTATTTATTTGAAATCTTTAAAAGCAATACCCTTGTTTAAAGTATTAAAGATTTTCTCGAGTCAGATATGTCTTAAAATAAAATAATAAAGATCAAGTAAAATAATCAGATATATCTAAAAATATAATTTAATATCGTTATTGTGTTGTTTTAAAAAGAAAATAGTAAAACAATTTATATTATTTTATTCCACATTTTTAGGTCCTATGATGAAAAAGATTATTAATCAATACATTATAGATTTAGATTAATTAATTTTCTTAAAATTAAAGTGATGTATGTATAATAGGCTAAATGAATATACCATCAACATATCCCAAAATAGCACCTGCATTTCAAAGAAGTCCAAATCTCGCTGACCTCTTTCCAATACTTGGAGCTGAATTCCATCATGAGAAATTCTCCGACTCTCTAAATATTTGCCAATCCAGAAAAAATCTTGAATCAAGATCAGACATCTACCAAGATCCATTATTAGTTTGCTGTGTACATAACTGTATTTTTTTCAATCAACAATTTAATTCCTATAAATTGTAATAGTTCTGTTTTCATAAATGCACATTCTTCAAGGGAAATTAGGTACCCTCATTAATTTTACTATTTTTAATGACATCTGGATAAAATTGGTATAATTTAGAATTTCCCTGTGAAGGAAGAAATAGTTAAATGCTGTCAATAAAAAATTATTTTAATCTTAATTATCATCTAAAAAGGAGCTTCTCACTGTGTTTACTTTCCTTCGCTTTCAATGAAAAGAAGTGAAGTGATTGGTGTGGAATGATTCAAAAAGTTCTAAAACGAAGTTCCATTTTTTTTTTTCAACTATCAAATTTGTCATGCATTAATTTATCGTTTTTGTTCATCTCCGATAAGAACTATTAATATTATTATGGGTGTTCATTTTTCGACAACTGTGCAACAAATTTATGGGTTTTCAACACATCAGAAAGACAATTTTTGTAATACTGTGGGTATTAGATAATTTAAATGAATAATTAATAAACTAACTGATAATTTGAATAAATTCAATAAATTTCAGCTAAAAGCTTAGAGCTTAGCTTAATAAAACAAAATTCAGGCAAAAGGTAAATAAGTTCTCTGAATATAACTTCTTACTCAGTTTCTTATATACGTTTCCCACATGCAATCAAATTGATTTTAATATTTTTTAATGGAAAATGGTTTGCACGATAAATTTCTCCCTTTTTTATTTCAATAAAACTTAATATAATTAATAACTATAAGTATTAAATTAATTAAATTCAGATGATTTCTATAAGATCATACAGTAGTTATATTTTATAAATTATTACATTGTATGCGTTTTACAAATATGCAAATTTTACCTAATTTTCATTGGAATTATTTAAAATGCTTAAATTAGAATATAATATGTAATCATTATAAAATTCATATAATTGTTATTGTTAATGCTTAAACTATTTTCACTAATTAAAAAGGTCCATTAACTATAACAATTTTCCGCAGTTTATAAATTTTTAACTAAACCAATCTTAAAATATTCTTTGGGGTTTAAATAATTAATAAGTTAGCTGCAGAATCTTCGAATATTAAATTGAGCATGCATGCTAAATTATTCAGTTAAAAGAACATTAATAATAGCTTAGGTTTACCTGATGAATAAAAATGGAAATAAATGAATTGTTTGAAGCAGTATTTGATAGATAAATTAATTTAATAAAGCTGTGCAATATAGCGAAAGAAATGTTGAATTTAGAGATAATAAATGTAATATTAATAATATTACAGTACTTTTATGTGATTAATATCATTTACATCCAATTTAAAAAGAATAGGCTTGATAAAGAAAATTATTACACCATTAAAATTAATTTATCGTATTTTTTTTCTTTCAAAAAAACTTTTATAAAGGAAATACACTGTGATAAAAAAGAATTCATCGTGGAGAAACTATTTAATGACATTTTAACCTTGTCATTTTCTCGTTTCTTTTAGTCATAAAAACGAAGAACGGCTTTTTTTTTTTATTTATATTGACTTATTTTATCTATGACAGTAAGTTTTTTTTATTATATTTCGTATGAATAATTAAAAATGATTTAAGTATAAAAGCTAAGTGATATATATTGATGAAAACGTTTTAATTAAGAAATATCGAAAGGAAAGAACAAAAAGTATATGTTAATCAATTGTGTAATACACTTTTCTAAGTAAACTACATACAAGAAAAAGTTTATTACTGTAATACTGATATATATATATATATATATATATATATATATAACATGAGAAGTAGAGAGATATTCTCAATATATGGTTATAACTTCGAAGACTTTTTCAGTTCAATAGATATTGAAGATTTAATTAGGTTCCGTTGGATTTAATGCAATAAATATCATTTTAATATAACAATAAGATTGTAATATAAGTTTAATGAAAATATTGAATCTTTTTGTCTCATTATAATGATATTTATTGCATAAAAGTAAATATTCAATATTTATTGAAGTATATAAGAGCATAAAATAAAAGAGAATTTCTAATTCAAGAGAATCTCATAGTTTTGGTTTAAAATCATTATAAACAAATTAGAGTTATGCGTCAGTTTTTAACATCAATTGCCTAGGCAATATTTATTTACATTTTTATAATATAGGTGTTTTGAATTGTTTTCGTAAAAAAAAATAATTTTTATCCAAATTTTACATTTTACTCTGTTTACTGAAACTTATTAAGAAATAATTTTACATAAAATGAGTTGAATTTATCAATCTGGATTTACAAACTGTTGATAATAACCTAATATTAAAGCTAAAAAGAGTGTATTAAATTCCGTACAAATAAAACTACTTTTTTGGTACTGTTTTCAATTTACAGTAATATTGTATTTAATTTTTACAACGTAAAACCCTTTTAACCAAACATAAAATAGACAAGTTAATAACTTTAAAAAATTCTTCATCAGTTTCTTAGAGCAAGATTATCCAATATATTTTTAAGAAACTTATATACATCATAAACATATAGCCCATCTATCAAAGTCTAGATTTATTTACAAATCCACCCTCAACACTAATTCCGCAAAAGTGGTTTGTCTTTTATCTAGAAGTGAAAAATTAATCGTTTTTATCACAGCTTACATTTTTACACATTATTTGAACCTTTTAACTCTTTTACTTACAAACTAATAACCAACCAACAATTTTAATATTTTCTTATGTTATATTCTGAGAACTTTTGAATTTTGCTTTATAAGTTCTTAATATCTATTTTTAATTCTTTATTTTCATTAAATATTATTATTTTTAAGTAGTAATATTTTTTAAACTATTTAATATCTATTTTAAAGTACTTCGTTTCCTGAAGAATGTTTTACTTATGTACTCAACTTTTCGAATCTTTTTTTTTTCTTTAAAACTTTTCTAAAGAATATTTATATCAGTGATTTCTTACTATTTTATCAATTTTTTGAATATTAACTCTTTGTCCGTTTATTTTTTTATTATTATTATAATTATTGTGCTCTTCAATACTTTGGATATTTCCAATTCAACAAACAAGTTGTAAATGTAGAAGTTTGGTACCATCTAAATAATTGAATCCAGCATATTTGCTCCTCAGTTCAAATTTATCTTTCTATTTAAAAAAAGCATTTTTTAAAAATTATATAAGTTATTTGGATAATTATATAAGTCAACTTATTTGGATATATATGTGTATATAAACTGTTGTTTGTAGAAAATGCAACACCATGAAGGAATCATCAGATTCAAATGAAATTCGCAACAAATGTCAATTATAGGATATTATGCAAATTAATAAAGTTTCAGAGCCATCGCGCGTGCGCGGCGCGCGCAGCGCCCTCTGAATTGATGCTGAAAGCGTATAAATAAAGTGCTGTAGCGGGACGTTGAAAAAAGTCTATGATTATTTGTTAGTGGCAAACGTTTAGTGAGACCTGAGTATGCCTCCACGACGGAAGAATAAGAAATTCAAGCAACTTACGGAGTTTGAACGAGGGAGGATAATCGGCCTTCGAGAAGGAGGATTTTCCTATCGCGCAATAGCAGCTCGTATGCAGCGGAACAGTTCCACAGTGATGCGAGTTTGGAAGCAGTGGACCGACGAGCACCGAACAACTCGAAAAACAGGCACTGGACGACAGAAGGTGACGTCAGAGCGCGATGATCGACACCTGCCCCGCATGGCGGTGAATGATCGCACAGCTTCCTCCAGGCAGCTGGCAGCACGTTGGTCTACTGCTACAGGTGTACAATTGTCGGCTTCGTCAATTCGTCGTCGTCTGCTGCGCCGTGGATTGCGTGCAAGGGTGCCTTTATACAGGATTCCCCTCACGGCGAATCATCGACGGCTGCGTCGGCAGTGGGCTCTTGAGCACAGAGACAGGCGAGCTGATTGGCACCAAGTTGTCTTTTCAGATGAATCACGCTTCAATTTGTGGACCCATGATGGCCGTGTTCGTGTTAGACGTTATGCCGGTCAACGCTGCCTTCCTGAGTGTATTATTGAACGACATAGTGGTCGAACACCCGGAGTTATGGTCTGGGGTGTGATTTCGTATCATGGACGATCCAATTTGATACGAATTGAGGGTAATCTCAATAGCAACAGGTACGTCCGTGAAGTGCTACAGCCCGAAGTCGTTCCTTTCCTTCAAGGCATCCCTGGAGCTATCTTTCAGCAGGATAATGCACGCCCACATGTTGCGCGGACTGTTCGAGACTTCTGTTCAGCACAACGCATGCAACTTCTTCCTTGGCCTGCTTATTCACCGGATATGTCGCCTATTGAGCACGTGTGGGATATGGTTGGTCGGCGTCTCGCTCGTGATCCGCGTCCTGCAGTTTCCAAAGACGAACTTTGGTTGCGCATACAAGCGATATGGAATTCTCTTCCTCAAGCAGATATTCAACATCTGTTTGACTCCATGCCACGTCGTATAGCAGCACTTATTGCAGCGCATGGTGGCGGCACCAAATACTGATTTCGGACGCTTAATTTGTTTCTTTTGTTTTGAAAATTTCATCATTTATTTGTATCAGTACAAGTCGTTTCTGCATTAAATTTCATTTGATTCTGATGATTCTTTCATGGTGTTGCATTTTCTACAAACAGCAGTATATATATATGTTTTTTGTCTATACACACACACACACACACACACACACACATATATATATATATATATATATATATATATATATATATATATATATATATATAAATGAGGAAAATTGAAGTTTAATAATATGAAAAATAATTTAAATAATTAACTAAAATTAGTGAAGAAGCACAGATTAAAACATACAAATATTGCTTAATGATTTCCATGAAAACTTAAAAGTACTTTTTAAACTATGGAAAAAGTAAAGAAGAATAGAATTTTTAACTGTCAGAAAGTTAGAAGCAAAGAAAAATTGCACAGCAAAATAGTTGAAGAAAAGATCAAAATATACCTTAAGGGATGCTAAGCAAATATGTATTGGGAAGAAGATAAAGTTTAAATCATAAAATGTACAAAGCAAGATAATTAAAAACACAGAAAAAAAAATTAGAGATAATATAAATAACTTCTAAATCAAGATTTCATTAGCTGAGTAGACCATATTTTACAAATATCTAACAGTTGCAGCAGAAAAATGTTATAAACCAAAAAAAAAAATCCATAAATTCAAAAATAGACACGATGCAAAAAAAAAAAGAAAGAAACATATTGCAATAGAAGAAATCAAGTAAGATATACGTATGAGCTTTGATATACTAAATTTAAACCAAATGAAAAGAGAAGAAATAACAGTCTAAAATAAAAATCAAGCAGACTAAAAAAAGAGGTTATTGAAAATTTATAAGAGACAATATTGACAGCAACAACCTGTATACCAATATTCCACTTACAAGTCGAATTTTTTCCTCTCAAGATTTGACGAGTCTTAAGGTAATGTCCTCCATCAAAGAGAAAAATTACTAAAGAAAAAGTTCTATGACTTTATTTGTAAAAGTTAGTCCAAAATTGGAACAAAAGAATAGACAAGTCACAAATATAAAAACTGAAAAAACTAAACTTTGTAATTATTATCTATTCAATTTTTCTTCATAAAATTCAAAGAAATTTTCGCTTGCATTCATTTTGTTTAAGTTATCTGTGCTAATTTAGATACCCAGTATTTCAGTCAAAAGTCTAATATTTCGTGAAATGCGATTCTATATTAGGTTTCTAAAAGTTTTTAGGTTTCCTGAACTCCACCAAATGGGTATATTATGATTCATTAAGGATAAAAAGATTATATATAATACTTAGATATTCTATTATATTCTTTTTTAAAAATCTAAATATTCCGCTTCATTATATTAACGTTAGTTTGCAAATTTAAATACTCTGCATTATGGGGTTATATATATATATATATATATATATATATATAAACAGTTTTGTGATGTGCAAAAAAGTTATACGTACATTTTAAAACTGTGATTTTAAAACTGTGTGAGATATGAGATATAGAGAGAAGCATTAATTAAATTAATTTGTTTTAAGAGTACTTAAGTTACATGGGGTACTTCTGTAAAAAATACATATATATTTAAAGTAAAAAAAAATTCATGCGGCGAATATACGTATTAAGATTTTATTCATATTCCATATTATTCCTTTTCTATTATATCATTTTATCACATCATTTAAAATTCATACATACATATAGTATATGTAAAGCAGATTGAGTGATATTCAATTTACCATGAATATTGAAAGCTATTACATAAAAATTTGTTCCATATTCTAGCAGATTAATAACTTGGAAATATTGAAAGCTATTACATAAAAATTTGTTCCATATTCTAGCAGATTAATAACTTGGAAATAATGAAAGCAATGGTTTGTACCAATAAATAGTATTTTAGTGACTAAGATGCAGAATTCGTGTAAATCAGTATTAAATATCAACATTTTTGAATAAAATTCTAATAGTGTCCTTAAATTTGGTTCTGTTGTAAAATTTATGTGTAACAGGAAGAAAGAGAGATTAAATATTGAATGAAATTGAGCTTAACGATACATATTAGTGCAAATTAAACTCTCGTGTTCCAAAATTAAAAAGACTGCAATTAATCTGCTTAAGGAAACCATTCTTGTGGAAATTTTCTAGAAAAAAACAGCACTAGAGATTAATATTAGATGAAATCTGTTTCTTTTCTCAGTTTTTACAGCACCCAGGGGAATAAACTCTAATAATTATGTCGGAATATACGGGAGGAAAGGAATTGCTAGTGACCACCCCACCCTAATCCTTTTCCAGAGAAGTCGTACCTTCTCTCACGTGACATGCAGATGTCATTTGAAGTTTAAGTGAGAGAAAGATGTGTAATTACTTTCTTAGTAAGACTACCAACCTTCTCGGTAAGGTACGGCTAGGTCCCGAAATTACCCGAGGGAATACGAGTTTCTGAACAGAAATTGCCGAGCAGTATATCACACTAGACTGAAATGAGAAATGGTATTTCATGTCCTTTTAGGAGGCTATTTGTTGAGGTTATTTTAGTTTCTCCTTGATTCTTCCGCAATTCTTTTATTTTTTTATTTAATGGATAAACGATATCTTGCTTTAGTGCTTTTTTTATTTTGCGTTTAATGACTTAAGTTTTCAGACGAATTTTAGATTGTCTATATGATAAAATTAGCAATTCCAATTATTCAACGAAGGTAATTTTTTCAGTACATGTTGAATAAAATGCACACGTGAAAGAAAAAGTAAACTTAAGAGCAAAGAAATAGTTTATATAAATAACATATAGTCATGAAAAAAAAACTCAAATAATTGTGAAATTCAATAAAATGTAAGGAATGTAGTGCTTATTCCTTGAATTAATTTTATTTTTATAATGAAAAGATATCACTGCTAAAAAAAGTGTTTTAAAAATTCTGACCTGAAAATACATTAAACCATCAATCATTTCATAAAAAGCGTGTAAGATAATATTGGAAAATAAATAATTATTATTATCTATCGTCAACATTTAACTATTTTTTTTTTTTCATTTCAATTAAATATTTATTATCTAGTATCAAAATGGTTTGTCTAAAAAACAAACTTTATGTTGAGACAGAACTATTATTTTCCTCTAAAATAGAAAATTAATTAAATTTTAAAAACTTATTACTGGAACAATGAGCTTATTATAATATTATTAGAGTAGATAATTTTAAAGAGTAGTTTTACAAACTTTAAAAGCTCCTTTTGAAATTGCATTAATTTGTGTGACATTTGTAATGGAATAAAATGGTTCATTTTGTGTTTAGAACATTATTTCTTAAGAATGAATCAGAATATACCAATAACCGATTTCACAGAGTAATAAATTTAGTTTTCATTAAACTATGTAAGAAAAAAAGATTTTAGAGATATTTAATTATATCATTTTCCAACTAATTAAAAAAAGAACTTCTCAATTAACGAACATATTAATAAAATAAATATACTGAGCAGAAACAATAAAACACTTTGAATTAAGAATTCCTTAAGAAGTCCCATTTGTAGAATTAAAATACTTTACAATTAATACGGAATTGTACTTAATTGAATTTGTAAGATATTCACTTACGGAATTTTAATCCAAACTTTTTACAGCTTCATTTGTATTTAATTTATAATTTGTATTTTTACAGCTTCATTTCACAGTATTTGTATTTATTGTGTTTGTATTAATTCATTTGTATTTTTTGCTTTTTAATGTACAAGAATGTTGACTGATTTCACTTTCAGATAAAGTTAAATAAATCGAAAAATAATTGAGGTAATTGTAAATTTTGAAGAAACAATGAATGAACTTAAACCTTGTTTTTAGTCGAGTAGAGTCTAGTTTTATGGTGCAAGACAAATAGAAACAAACATATAGCTTATTTGAGTTAAGTCGTTTTTAATTTTAATTCAAAAAGAATCGGAGAAACACTAGTTACAAAAAATAAAAATTCTAATTCTAAGTTTTGTTAAGCTGTATCACAAATGAAATAAAAGAAATGCTTTGTAAACAGCAGTCATGGTAAGAAAATTTAAAATCTAGAAACAATAGCAGTAATGGATAAACGATGAGCTCTGAGTTATCATACGTAACTGAAATATTCATGTAAACAGTCAAACTAAATACACAAAATGAAATACGGAAGCAATGGCAAAAACAAATGTGTTAAAGTAACTGAGAAAGAATTCAGCTAAGGAAAAATAAGCTTATTGTAAATTTTAAATATTCTTAATTTTTTGAATTAAAAGCAACGATAGGGTTATTAAAACCATTAATATATCTGCATATTTTGAACTATTTATTCAAAGAAAATCACATTTATAAATATAAATAATTAAGTATAGTAATTAACAATCATTCACTACATATTGCAATTGTGTGTGTGTTAAGTCTTGTACTTTCCTAAAGGCACATTTTGCTTAACATCTACTACATTTATAATTTTAAATCATTACAGATACTTATAAATATAACATTATTATCATGGATCTTAATTGTAATTTTAAATAGTAAACAATAAAATTTAGAATTTTTAAATTTTTTGCTTTATATTTCCCATAATTTTTATACAAATACTTTGAAAGTCTATTTTGGAGAGTTAATTCGCTCTTATATGATACATATAGTGATTTCGTAAAATGTCTTTGGTTTCTTACCAGCAAATTTAAAAAAAAAATGCAAATTTTGAAGCATTTTAGAATCTCAGTTTTCTTTAAGGTAGAAATATGTAAAATAAAAATAAAAGAATAAAGTTTATTGAGTGATTTCTCGAAATTTCGAAGTATCTTAACAATTGTTTCATGTCTTATAGGGAAAAGAAAAAATAAACCATGAAGAAATACAATTTTTTTTTCAGTGTTGATAATAACTTTCTACCTTTATTCCAGTTTTAAATGTCCAGGAGTTTCGTCAAGACATTCCATTCAATCATCAAGATATTAATCATTATCATATTCGATGAAGTGATCTAATACTTAACAGATTTTTCCTCGTCTGAGAGATCAATTCTGTTTGTTGTAGCGCTATTAATTTCAGAAGTATATGAAGCAGAATTTGAAAATGAATTATAAGAATAAAAATTTTTAGCTCATTCTTAAAAATGTTAAGTTCATTTCCTTTTATGAAAATCTTAAATTACGTTTGATTCTTAGCAATGATGTGCATAGAATTGAATTTTGTACTGCAGTTAAAAATTATTTCTAAACCTTTTTTGAGAAATACTGAATACATTTACAACAAATGTGTAATTTTATTATGTCCAGTAATTTTTATTTATTTTAAGATCCCAATGTCAAGTAATATAAAATTTTAACGATTAATGTTTTAAAATTATGTTGCAGTTTTGAAAATAGATGTTATTTTAAAAATGCTCAAACGTATAGTTTATATTGATGTTTAACCTAAAACATTGTATGACATTTTCATCATATTCTTATAAGTTTTTTAAAAGATCCATAAACTATTGGTATGCATTTTTTTTATAACTTATGTCTAATAGTTGAAGAAAATTTATCTAATTTACTCAGTTCTAAAGCAATCTTGATTATTTTCTTAAGACTCGAATGCCAAAAAAATATATTACTAATATTAAAGATACATTAGTATTTATGTCACTCTTATACAATCAATAATATATCTTAACAATCCATTGGGAAGCAATATACCTAGTATATTTTACTGATCACTTTACTTTAATTCTACAACTCTTTACAATACGCGTTATCAGGCAAGTCTCATTTCAAACAACATAAATATTAATGGGAAATCCAACAACGTTCGAAACTCCAAACAATGATGGATCCCCTTTTTTAAAGCATTTGGCTCCGAACATATAAGGTGTATTCTCTTCTCTTATAGAAGCAACAATTCTTCAATCAATCTATTAAAGTTAAATGTCAAATGTAACATTATCCATCAAGTCTTACGTTCTTTCACAAGCATTCTTGAGACAATCATCTAGTTTTTGTTACATTTGTTATAGCAATGAATCTTTTAATTGAGATTCACACACATGTACACACAGATGTTTCAACATTTTTTTTAGATTTTAGTTTGTTAATATCTATTACTTTTAATATGTCGGCAAAATGAAGAATTCGATTATTATATTAACGTCACAATATCCTCTAAAATAAGATATTTTAGATAAAAATAGAATGTAAAGGCTTCCATTTGTTGACCATTTTTATTTCGTGCACGTAATGTTAAGGCTACACAGTACCCTAAAAATGACAAATTTATCGAAAAATTTTTTTTTGCATTTTCCTGTAGCCCATACATTTGGGAATCTTGGCCCCAAATTTTAGATCTATTAACCAATTAGTTTTTAAGATATTTGAAGTTTTCTGAGCATTGTCAGTCACTATTTTTGACAGCTGAGGGGGGCGTGGTTAGTTTCGGTTTCATTTTAAAGCATTTTTCCATTCTTAAATTTAATTAATTACTGATATTTTTTAAATAATATCGATACTTGCAGAGAAGTAGATATTAACTTTAACTTTCACTACTAAAATCATTTATGTTTGTTTATATTTTGAGTTCTTGATGTGCTTATAGTTACTTAGCCAAAATTGATAAGAAAAGGTATTTCTCAAGACCAATATTTATTCTGCATATAATTTTTATAATTTAAAAGCTTTTTTAAATTGTTTAAGTTAAGTTTCTTCTGTTGAGAAAATTCCACGGACAAAACTTTCATAGCTTGAGAAGAGAAACAACATTTCTAAGAGATGGAGTACTGCTAAAAATGACAATTCTAAATAACTACAAAACTTCAGAAAACAAATGTTTTGAATACGAGTGCTGCAGATAAAAGTATGTTTCAAATTACATTATAGTGGATACTGAATGTTTGTTTACAGATAATTTAAGCAATATTTGTCATATTGCATCTTTAAAACTTTGCTATGGTCAAAGAAATAGATTTGCATATAAAGTGAATGTTGTATGTGTTAATTGTGACCAAACCTAGAGTGAAACATGTTCATAACAATTAATTGATGCTATATTACATCAAATATCAAATGTTAGCAAGCATCAATTTTTTAATGTTCCATTTGATGTAAATATGAGATTAGTGCAAGGTATGTAAAGTTTGTGACTTGGCTACTCATCGTTGGAAAAATTCTTCATGCATATGAATTGAAATATAATGTTTAGTAAAACTTATAAAAGACATTATGAGCCAAAAGTTCTGATTGGACATCTTGTTGGGTCAAATCAGCCGTTGCTTTATATTCGTAAAGATGTCATTGAGGCGTAGGGCTCAAGGAATGATAAAGATATAGTCGGTATTGGAATGTCATATGATGGAAGCTGGTTGACAAGAGAACATACGTCAACGTCAAATATCGGAATAGGATATGTTATCGACTTGCTGACTGGCTTTGCGATAGACTACGAAGTAATGTCAAAGCGACGTGGAGAATGTGAACAGACTAAATTTGAGCTTGGAGAAGAAAGTGCTGAATTTCGTATTTGGTACAAAGGACAACAAAATGTTTGTAGTACAACACATGTCGGATCATCTAGTGCAATGGAAGTAAATGCAGCTGTGAAATTATGGGAAAGATCTGAGAGTATTAGTTTCCGGGACACAATCTTGCTCTTTGACTCTTGGTGTTTTTACCAGTTATCATTAGCACGTGGAAAAAAATCAGGTATTCACAAAGATTGGGTAAAAATAACAATCAACGAAGAATATTTGCCCAAAATCTTGCCTATTTATCAGCGATTAGCATCAACTGAATTATTAAGCACATGTGTCAGAGGTTTGACACATAATTCTAATGAAGCATTACATTCGATGATATGGGACAAATATTCCAAAGAAAATACAGCTTCTAGGAGTCGTGTTGATTGCCATGTCGAGTTCAATACCTGAATTTATTGTGGGAACATTAAAAGCTCTAAAAACATTTCAGGATGCTAATTGAATTTGTAACAAGTTTGTCATCAGAACATTTAGTGTACTTTATTCATTGTAGGAGAACCTATTTCAGAAAGAAAAGGAAATCTGCAAATTTTAAAGTTGCGCAGAAAAAAATAAAACTTGCTAAATTGCGTCGATTTAAAATTCAGAAAAAATTGGGTGCTATGTACAAACCTGGTAGTTTTTAACTTTTTTTAAACTTTTATTTATATCATTATTATTTTTTATAAGTGTATTGTGTTTTAAACCTTTTGTGAAATTATTATGTTAACTTTAAGCTGAATAATCTGTCGTCGTAACAAATGCTATATCGATATTTTGCAATAACATATTTTGAATAAATAAAAATATTTGCCATAATATTTAATTAAAGTAGTGTTTTCATATATTATATAAGTAGTTAAATAATATATTAAAAATTTAGATCTTTGCAAGCATTATTAGTTTTTGTTTTATGCCTTTAAAAACTTTAAATGCATTTTTCTCAGACTTTTATTTTTGAAGATGTAAGTGTTTTCTAATCCCTAAGGCTTTTTTTCTGTTCAAGATAGAGTCTTGAAATTTTTTATACATACTGAGATATATGTGTTCTATAAAAGTTAGTATGGATTTAGGTCTGGGATCCCTAGTTATTTTTTTAAAAAATGTTAAAGTTAATATTTTAAAAATTTTCCTGTTTTTTCCAGGTTTAGCTAGAAAAATAATTATTAAAAATCAACAAGGGAACAGATTTTTAAATCCATACTAACTTTTGTTTGCAATAATGTATGAAATATAAATCACTCAAAATAATTAAAATATTTCAAAAATTGTGTATTTTATAAGGGTTTAAAAAAACTTCAAAATTTTTAAATTTTTTTAAATTTTAAAATAAGGACTAGTTAAATTGACTTTTTATTTTCAGAATCAGTTTAATAATATAGTATGAAAACAATACATAAATTACTTTTAATATTACTGTCTCCAAAAAAAATTTTTGAAAAAGAGTACCGTGTAGCCTTAATCCTGTAAAATCTCTCACTACTACCATCCTTAAATCTGTACGACTACAGTTATCTATTATACCTATTTGAGTACAAAAAGGTGCACCAAAAATGCAAAACAATGATAAAGGTTTCTACGAAATTATATTCGCTATCCTATTATTAAAATATTTTTATCCATACTAAATGGTTCTTTTGTAGGTTTTCCAATCTTTAAAAAATATTCTAAAATATTTTCAAAACTCGGGGTGGAAATACAATACTCTAGAATTCTTCATTATTTTTAACACTTTCGGATATATCTTTTTATTCTCATGAAATAGTTAGATTTGAGGACGGTAGTAATAATGCCATGGGATTGAATTATGTTCACGAAATAAATGGCTGGTAGATGGGAACCTTTACGAATCAACTTGCTCATGTATTACAAATATTACATTATTAAAAATTACATACTAGGATAATCTCATAAGTCACCAAAGCACCGTAGATCCAAAGAAACGGTCGCTGGCAACACTTTTGGGTCCTTTCTTTCCCCATTCCCAAACACGCCTCCACTTACCTAGTTGGTATGCTCGGTCGTGACTTGACAACCGATAATAATGGAGCTCCCGCTTGGCTTTGCAGCCTAGTGCGAATTCACGGATTTTTCAGGTTTTGTACACGAAAGGCGTTATATCTATTGAAATTCATTGCTAATTGTCGGAAGTGAATGGAGAGGATTGCATTTGGTTAGACCCACTATTTGATGGAGGGCGTAATTCTTTGTTAGAGGGCGCTCCTTGTACTGATTTTTGCTAGAGATCTTCGAGACACGAGAGTATCCACAAGTATACGTTTCTCTGTTAAATATTTGTGTTTATTAATATATTGGAGATTAGTTACGACTGTTTGACTGCGATGGAGAATTAGTAAATACCCGACCCACTGAACCACTAATACTATTGTCGAGACGAAAAATGTTGCATTGGCCCAAGGTATACAACGGATATTGAAATCAACGACCATCGCAAGTGAAACAGGTAAGTGAATTTTTCATGGAAGCTGAATCATACAAGGATAGAAAATCAAAAATAACTGAAGATCTTTCAAAATTTAAAAAGAAACGTACAAAGGTACGTTCTATGTTAAAAATATTGATTACTAAAATTGAAGGAACGATCAACAGCAAACGCGAAACCTTTGATGACTTAGAAGTATTCTTAACAATTAATTGAAGAGTAAAATAATTTGAACTCTTTATATATCGAAATTGAAAACCTATTAACAATTGGTATGATTTCTGAAGATATGAAAGCTTCAGAAGAAATTAAAGAACAGATAACATTTTGGAAAACAAAACTTTCCTTGAAAATTAAAACAATGGATTCGAATTCTATCCAAGTTCGAGAAATTTCCAATTGATTGATACTGATAATTCTGAGTATATAAACATAAATTTACCAAATTTGCATATCACTAAATATTCAGGATGGTTAGATTTTTATAATTTATTTGAAATCTCAATTCATAATAATTAAAAACTAAGCAAAGTTAATAAATTTAATTATTTGAAATCATATTTGTAAGGTAATGCGCTTGCATGTATTGACGGATTCAGCATTTCTGGTGAGAATTACGATAGAGCTCATGATTTATTGAAGGATAGATTCGGAAATAAAAAAAAAGAGTTTATTAATGCTCCTTTGGGTGATTTATTAAATTTAACTCCTGTTGAAATGAATATGTGTATGGCAATGCAGAAACGCAGATACGAAGACTCGAAAATTTAGAAATTAAAGGAGAAACTTATTCAAATTTATTGATTCCCAATTTATTGATATTAATTCCTGCAGAATTTGTTTTACAATTTAATCGCATTTAAAATGATAATGAATTCGATTTCATTTCTCTTTTACTTAATTCAAAATTTGAAGCCGGGAAATATCATTTCAAATTAATAGTCATAAAGCATCGCGTCGTCATTTCCTTTCCCCACAAGAAAGATTAAGAAATAAAAACTACCATTCCGTTTGACATAACAGTTAGCCAGCGCCGAAAAAAGAAAACTCAGTCTCAATGTCTGTACAAATATAGGAGACGCCAGGAAGTGAAAAATGTTTGTTTTGCAATAAAAATCATGAATCTTGTAATATGTATAACGCTAAGTAGAAAATAAGAAATATTTTTTTTAAAAAAAAAGGAATGCTGTTATTTGTGTTTCAAATCTCATCTTCGGGTCACTGAATGTTTTAAAAAGGTTTTATGTTCTGTTTGTGGTGGATCTAACCATGCTTTAAATATGCTTTCTAAATAGGAATAACGATTCTATTCCTAAGAGAATAACCGATAGCGCTGTCCTATCGGCAGTGTTTAAAAGGGAAACAAATAGTGTGCAGTTGTAAACATGTGATGCCTTAATTGATGACAAAAGTTATCCAGAAATGATTTCATTGTTCTTAGACACTAGTTTTCAAAGAAGTTATGTTTAAAGACTGTTTCGGATAAATTTAATTTCTCTAATGTTAGGAAAGAAAACTTTTCCTTTTGCACATTTGGTGACAAGGAAACTGAGATGAAAATACATAATGTAGTCAGAATTAGATTCAAAAATAGAGGTGATCAAAATATATGTATCGAGATAAAAGTGGTTGAAACAGAACATATCTCGACCATACATTTACCAAATACTGATAAAAGCATTGATAAAATATTCAGACATTTAAGAAAGTTTTGAATAACTGGTTCTTACGAATTTAACAATAAAGAAATATCAATTCTTCTTGGTGTGGACTATTATTATTATGAGGTAGTTACTGGTTGAATTACATGGTTAAATAAACGTTTAGTTGCAGTTGAAACATTGTTTAGGTCGTTCTTACAGGAGATGAATACAAATAGTGAGGAATTTCTTACCATGAGAGTTATAACGAAGAAATCCAACATATCAAAGTAGCTCAGCGAATTTTGGAATTTAGAGAATTTGGGAATAGAGGCAGAGATTTCCAACGGAAAAAATATTGATAAAGACATAATGTCTGAATTTGAGGCTGGCATTTCGTGCCAAAATAAGCAGTATAAAGCTAAATTTCCTTGCAAACCAAATATGAAAGCATTATTAAAAATATTAAGCAAATTACAAAGAAAAAAGATTTATAAAATTAAGATCACATTCTAAAAGTGATAATTTCTCACTTGATGAATACAGATTAGTTCTAAAGAATTATCTTTCCGAAAATATCATAGAGCGTGTTTCAGATGATGAAGATATTCTTAAGCAAAATACAATTTTTCTGCCTCATTGGACTGTCATACCTGCTGATAAAGCTACATGAAAAGGGGTATTTATCATTAACCCTTTCGCTACCGGAGGGAGAAAAAAAGAAATGCTAAAAGATATGATTTTTCATGTAATAGTTTTATGTAAAGAACATACAATTTTCGGTTAAATCTTCTTTTCCCGCATATACTAATTTTAATGCCTTTTAAAAAATATGTGTGAAAACCAAAATATTCTAACAAATAGCCGATTTTAGAGGAATTTTTTCTGCGAATTAAGCTTAGTATCTAAATTCGTCTAGGCACAGCATGACACTCCCCAGTAAAAAGCCGCAGGTCCAGAGAAGCATTTCTTTTTCTCCTTCTAGTAGCCAAAGGGTTAATTGTTATTGGATTTTCTTTGTCGGATTGGATTGCTATTGGATGTCGCTATTGATGGAGGAAAAACATTCCCTAGTGTTAGGAATTTTTGATAACATAACTGGCGAAAATTCATCAGTAGTATTCTATCCTGAATTTCTATGTCACATGAATCATGGAAGTTCAATCAGACTCAACATTTAAATCCAATAATTTTTTTTCAAATTCTACGTTAAATGCTAATGTCCTTCCATTTATGTCAATGTTGATTGAAGAAAAACATTCCTTATCAATAGTGTTCAGGCCAATTAAAGATTTTTTTATTGCAGCTGAAATCTCATGGGGCAATGAACTCGCATTTTGTTCAATCTGCTATAATATTAGCTTTATAAATCTTTGTAAATAGCTTCCGCAAGACTTAGCATAAATATTTTTTTTCGTAGCCGCTACAATCTTCTTGTGCATTTTAAAAATTGTAAAGTTATTTACCTTGTGAGGTCAGATTTAAATTAGTGAAAAACTCGAAAATATCACAAACATATTCTGCATCGCTTTTCAAGTAACGTCATGATGTAAAAGCAAACGATCTGGCTGTTTTTTTTTCTTATGAACAGGATCGCAACGAAAAGATAGTACACCTCATATGAAAGAAAGAAATTACTAGAATATTTCGGATTTAGCAATGGATATTACTATCTCCCTTGTATTTGTCAGAAGTTCTTTCTTATTTATCATTCTATTGAAACTTTCTAAAATGAAAAATCGAAACAAAATAATTATTAAAAGGATATTAGATTTCATTTGTATCTAAACAAAAAGATTTCCGTTAGTAATGATCCAGCAGAAAACAACGGTTTCACTTCTTTTTTCAAATGAATGTAAAATGTTGACAAGGTTTTGATGCAAATTGAAATACAAGCTAAAGTGTTTATTGATGACTTAAATACCTTGAAACGTAGTATATGTACTAAACTTATTTTTAAAAAAAATTATTTATTTAAAATGTTTCTATTGAATTAAATGGTTTCTTTTGTTGTGTAAGCTTCTATAGAGTACAAGGAGAATAGTTAGAGGAATTTTATTTCTACTCATACATTTTTAAATTTTTCTGTTTTCAGATTTTCTGCGTAAAAGAAATACACCTGAAATTAAAATTATTGAATGAATTTTCAAGTGACTTATCTTTATTCTCAAATAAGTTATTTATTTGAAAAAAAAATTATTTAATTAATTTTTTATTTACATTTTAATAGTTACTATCGGTGTTTATTTAAACAATTTCGCCACCAAAGTTGCTAGGTTTTTTAAGATATAGTTATTAAACAATTCAATTAAACTTCAGAATTTTAAAAAAAAATCTGTCAAATATTGAAATGGACATTAATATTCTTTTCAAATATTAAAATTAGATCAAATGGAATATTGTTAAATTAAATATATTTAAAGCTAAATAAAAAACAGTTGCTACCCTAAAATGAATTAATTTTTGTATACGTGTTATTTCAATCCAATAAAAAACTATAGAAGAAATTTAATATGACATATTTTTGAAAAATAAAAATTCATTGCTGGCTAAAGCAAACGTTAAATATATATTTATGTAAAATGTTTTAGTATAAAATTTTGACTAATGGTCGGGGGACCATTGTTTGTCATTGATTGAGATAATAACCACTTCAGTGCCTAAAAATGTAGGAATTTAAGCAGAAGTAGTTGTTTAGCGTATGTAAACTCAAAACAAGCGTAATAAAATTCAACTGATTTTACTGGTCTATAATGAGAATGAAATCCAAGTGAGAGGCCATGGTAATCGTGTGAGTGTGGTTGCAAGATCGGGGCTGATATTGTTTCTGTGAAATATGATTTAACTTAAAACTTGTCCTGTAGAGTGTATGTGCATATAATTTGTCACCATTGAAGATGTAATTTCACACACAAACAAACAAAAAAAACCTGCACAACTTTTACAGTATTTTATTGCAATTTAACAACAGCTTTTTATAACTTCGTTCTAAGATTATCTCATTTTTTTAACAAAAAATTAATTCCATTGCTACTAATGCACACAAAACTTTTCAAAGAAATATTTAAGTATCGATTTGCTAATTTGAACAAAAACCAACTTTATATATTGCAGACAGTAAAAATTTTAAAAAATCAAAGAGAATAAGATTAAATAAAATGTATTAATTTAAACATAGTTTCGTTGTATTAACAATATTATATTTACAGACAACAAATTAAGGAAAATGCAGAATAAATCTTTCCTTAAGAAAAGTAACGACAGTTACCTGCTATAAGAGGAGTTGATGCCTATTAGATCCATTGGAAGTCAACTTTATTGTGTTGTCGTGGTTGGGAAGTTGGATAGAAGGATGTTCACTCAGGTGTCACCCTCGTCATTTGAACGTGGCTAAAATAAGAGAGGTCTGAAGCCAGTAACTATCTTGTGGCTTCTCAATACGACAATAATGAACACTCACGCTAACTCGATAAATTCATTATTTTAATTTACTTGGACTAGAGGTGAAGGTTATATTATACATATTGATGGATTATTTCATTCATTCAAGTGATTTCCATTTCATCTTTAAAACTTTCAACAAATTATAATTATTCTCTTTTATCTATTGAATTTACAATACCCATCACCTTTGTGAAACAAGCGAAATATTTCTAATTTAAGCATATTTTTAGACCAAGCAAAACATAGCAGAATGTATAACATAAATCTGATATTTAATGTAATTTTTCATGTGCCTTATTTTGCATAAAAACTCTTTTTAAATTCAAATAATTAGTGTGTAAGAAGAAAATTCTTTAGTAGCCACGTTCTACCAAGTGCTTAGTGAAATGATAAATCTTTTCAAAATACAAATTACCATTAAATTATTAATTTAATTCAAACATGGTTTTCATTTTAATTAAAAACTCATTAGTGTCATTAGATTGTAATTATTGATTGTCAATGTCTTGTTTCTAATGCTAATTAATCATTTTTAATCACGAGAAAAAGGTTATTTTTAACAACTAAATTTAATTAAACTTGTGCCTGGAAATTGTACTAGATGGGACATTTCTTTTACTAATGACACTAGAAAAAAATATGAATAAATTTTCTTTTTTTTAATTTTCAATGTGCTGTTTTATGAAGTACTTGTGAAAATTAGTTAGGCATCAATAATTCATTGATAATGTGTTATTCTATAATTTTATATACAAGTAGAATTTCCAGTACATTTAATTTTAATCAATATAGTAATATAACGAAACTTAATAAATGGTAAAAAAATTAAGCTTCTAATTCTTAAATTGTAAGCATCTATAGGAATTAAACTGTCATTATTAGGTATATATTAGAAATAGTATTGTATACGACTGTTTCCTCCTTTATTATGTGTTTTCCTATTCTAGAATAATTAAGTAATTTAGAATTGTGTAAGAAAAACTGAATAATTCGGATTATATGCAATAAATTTATAATAAATATCACAATGCACTTCTGATTCTTAATATCAAATGCATTACATTTCTGTTGAAAGAGCAGTTTGAAGTAAGAAATTAGTGTAATGCTACAATTCCTTTCCAGAGGTCCAATCAAAAACATTTTGTCATATTTAAAATAACCTTAAACATATATTGTACTTATATTTGAAGAAACTATGAAAATTGAAACATTCAGCTAGTTTAAAATTTTATTATTTAGTTTTTTACACATTGGAATTTTATTTACGTCTAAGAGGTACATCATCGGTACGGGATTGAGAACTACTGGGCTATAAGAAAAGGAGAACTTCAAAATGGTCAAGATAATGCTATAAGAAGAAGTACAAATGACCATTTGAGTTTTTCAATAAAAAATAGAAATATAATCAAACATTTTAAGATCTTAGGAAGTAATGTTAGCTTTATAGCCCTAAACTAGTAGGTAGTATTTCCACGCATAACCTTTATACATCTAAGTGAACTACGTATAAAGCATTCCTTTTTAGCTTATAAGCCATTTTTATATTCGTAAGTTTCGCATTTGATATGCTCAGCGATTACAGAAGAAGATTTTCTAGAGCTGTTCCGACTAAACAAACATTCACGCCAAACTTCATTTCTACTATCTACTTTCGACCAAATGTCGCTACAAAAAAAGTAGTAAAAGTAATGGGAAAATAAGGTGAATGCTTTCAAGTCTATTTCCGGGATAATTTAAAATTACTTCTAGATTTATGTGAGTTTTTTCTACTCCATTACGGCAAACCTTTTGACATTTCTTTTTGCGACTTGTTTCGTAAACATATTTTTAAAGGACTGACTGTAAAAAGCACAACTAACCATTTAACTGTTGAACTAAAAAAGAAAATTGTGATATTTTCTGATAATGTAAACTAAGAATTGAATTGGATTTTTTAACTTCGCACTAGAAGCAACGCGAGGGCTAATGGCGAAGAACCTCGTTATATTCAACCTCAGTCAATTGTGTCGCCTGCCCGTTCCGGGCTGCCTCTTGTGCCATAACTAACTCAATTATTAAGCACTAAGACACAAAAAGTTAATCAAAGAGACACTAGAACAATATTTACGAAATTTATTAACTTCTAATTAATATAACAACAATCATTTATGCTCTCCCGGGGAAGAACTCTACTAACCTAATTCAACCCACCAATAGTAATCTAACAGACTCTTTCCACTAAGCCTTCCTCGACTGCAACTCAAACTCCGCAACAAATGTAGCAATCTGGAACACTAAATCTCTCGAAATACTACACCTTTAATCCTATCGTCTATTTCAACTCCTCCTTCAGCCTCAATATCCTTCTCCTTCAGCCTCTCTATCGTGACTTTCAGTCGGAGTTTATATATTTCCTAACTCTCCCGCTTCACTTTATTTCTACCTGCTTTCTATCTACATATTGAAGTTTCATTTTTGGTTGGACAAAGGTTGTTTAGCAAAAGTAATCAATCTTAATTAAAAGCCCCCAAGGTTAGTGAAGAGAAACCGCGAATATCCCAATGTCACAAAGAGACAAAGATGTCGCCTCAACTCTCACCACACTCTCCTAGCTTCCACACCACATCAACTGAAGGACTCTGAGACTCGACAGATTTAACGTGCATCAGCCCCGGCTAAATATTTTATAAATTTTATTCATTTTGAAATCTTCATAAGAATAGTCATTCGAATATTAACATTTTTATTTTTATCAAACTCTTTCAAGAAAGACGTATGATTTTTCTTAAATCCTTAACGTTACGATCTCCTGAAAATTAATTTTTAAGATATTATATCATTTTTATTGTTTTTTTACATTCAGTTAATATTTACTATTACAGGAAACAGACATTAGTATTTTTATTATTAATTGAAAATACTTTTACAAGTTCAAGTTATCATCATTTTTAAAAAAAAATATCGTGGCAATGACGTTTCGATTACGATAAGTTACAAACGGTATCTTCTTATGCTTATTCAGCGTTGATTTGATTGGTTAGTTTTATTGATGTCGCCCTGGAAGCAGCACTAGGGCTATTTTTGTCTAACAGATTTTTGTCGAAATCACGATGAGGAAGAAATTTATAGATTTTTCCTGAATTTTACCTGGGACGTCAGAGCTGTCTGAAATAGCTCAAAATACAGATTCTTCCTTTCAATGTAATCTATGGATATTTTCTTCAGTGGAAACTAGTGAGTTGGTGAGCTGAACATTGTAAAGTGCTATTACTGTTATTGTTCGAGATTTATTATCTCTTTGTGTTGCTATTTTGTAGAAGGGTGGTTTTTCCTGTTGCGCTACTTATCTATACAAGTGAAGTCTGTGCCTCTTTATTTCCTGAATATTTGAGAATAAAGCATAATTTTCCATTTTCCTCCTTGTTGGATTACTCTAACTCTACATCCCCAGGCGGAAATTTCATAACAGTATACAAACATTATTGACCCATAATTGATTAGTGCAAATAGTGTATATACTTTTAATACCTTTGGCTACCTGTCATGAATCTGTCGTCATTTCTTCTATGTTTGATACATAAGCTTTAGTATTTCAAAAATTTACAAGATAAAATTGATGCATCTTGTCTAATTGATCCATCTATAAGATCTACCGTCAACTTTGTTGGTGTTTCTTAAGCTACAATATCAATAGTCATGAGTTCATGCCACATAATCGAAACCCTCTGTAATCCCAAATGTGTCATAAAGCATTCTAACTGAAAGAGAATATTACATGATGAACCGAAATTAAGGCAATTGTAGTAACCTCCGAACTCCGATATTGAATCAAGGATTTCCGTTAAAAAAGAACTGGAGCAACAAATTGTCAGTTGCAAAATACAATTCCAAAGGCACTTATGAATTATATAAATGCTGTACTTTATCTCAAGATGTGCTTCGACTTTAAGGCTTGATCGATTGATAAAGCGGACTGCAGTAATATGATATGATGAATTTTTGTACACACAAACATCCCCCTGCATGATATACGTACATCTGGAGACTACCTAAACAATTGTATCATTTAAATGCTTTCTTTCAACTACTACAAAATATAATTATTTTCATTAATTATTTGGTTAATGATTTTGGGAGCTCTCCAGGCCCGGTCAATGCAGAACGCTGTGTAACTGAGAGGGACTATGGGAATATATTGGCCAAGCAAATGTCCTCTATGGTACAAGTAATATCTTCAACTCTAATTAAATTTGAACAATGATTCTTTCAAAAAATAAATTAAGGTACTCAACCGTTTTTCATAAAAAGCTACATTATTTTTTGGAAAATAGAATCTGAAGAAAAAAAAGATCTTATAAATATTTAATCAATTAAAAGCGGAAAATCCTTTGCTATTTCTATTTAGTACAGAGCTGATCAATGAATGTTTGAAATTTTTAAGGTATTTTTATCAAATGACATGCAAATGCTTTTCGAAAAAATAACCAAATTAATTATTAATTAACGAAGTAGTGTCTCATCTAAGCTTGAAATACAAGTATTCCTTAAAATCATTTCAAAACGTTTAATTTCATATTCTCAGAAAGAAATATAGGATGAGGTACAAATGATTGATGTTTTTGATTTTAAAAAAAATCACAAAATCATTAATTGTTTTCTTAAAAAGAAATTTATTTACATATCTCAGTTTGTATTGAAATAGATTTTGAAAAATTTAAGTGTGGGATGTAGTATCTATACTATCTGGTGTCAGATATCAGTAATGCATTTCTGAAGACAATCTTGGAAGTTGTCAAACTCTATTTCAAGCACCACTCTGTTGATTGCGGCAAAATAAAAGTAAATGTTGGTTAATGTTTTCGATATAACTTATGAATAATTATCTATTGACAGTGAAAATTTGCCTTTATGCGAAAATTTTTGACAAACTTTTCGTGTGCAAATACATGCGCGCATGCGAACTTGAATAAATTAGCTTATTCACGACACGCAGAAAAGATTATATTTCGCTCATTTTGGAATGTTACTTACGATTGAACAGAAGATTAATGACACAAAATGACGATTGGACACGTTTGTGAGAGAAATAATCGTTGGAACACTCGAATCTAGACTTTCACAAACCGAAGAGTCTTGAATTCTGTATGTGCCTCAGTGTAGGATCTCAAGACTGTTACAGAGAATTCAAAGTATGGGAAACTCACGTTATATAGGCGGTCAGCCAAGAGTCTCAACCATTAGATAAGATAGATTAGACAAAACTGGTAATAACTACGTGAATCAGAGAGACATGTGTGACAAAAAAAACTAGGTTCAGTGCTCATAAATACTAAATGAATGTGAGTTTCATGAATATCTGTTCACATTTAACTCAATGATACTGCTATTCGTGTCAGACGGCCTTCAGTTTACATTTCCCTTACATCTACGCACAAACGTGCAAGTTTAAACTGAAGCTTTGGACATCGGTAGTAGAGTTTGGGACAGTATACAAAAGTAATATTCAGAGAAGAATCTCGCTTTAGATTGAACATTGATTCTCATTGGCTAACGATATATAGTGAGAACATGTAATTCGTTTTTTTGTAAAAACCCTCATGGAAAGACGTTTTTCTTCAAAGGAAATCAGGGTGTGAGTAAGAATCCGGCTCTACGGCCGGAAATAGACCTTTGTACCATTGAAATTGTGCCTATGGTTGCTAATTATACAGAGATGAAGTTCTTGAGTTGTATTTTCGTCTGTTTCGAGGTTCTGTCAGTTGCAACTTCATATTCGCAGATGCTAATGATCATCACCTCTAAGTGAGCCAGATTGACGACAACCTTGAAACAAAAAATATTAAACGCATGCTGTTACTTTCTCACTCACCTGATCTGAATCCTGTTACGTAAGTGCGACATTTACAGGGGAAAACTTGTAACTATTTCTCATCCACTCAACTTTGTTCCAGAACTGAAAAGAACTCTTTGTGACATCAGGAAGTCTTTGAACCCTGAACTCATCCTGAATGACATAAAAAGTCCAAAAACGCATTGTGAAAGGTACTTCGTTTTAATAGGTGACCGCATTTCTTAATAAACTGCTGTTACATCTTTTTATTTTAATTATTTTTCACTAAAATGTGAAATCTTCCGAGACCTACTTTTCTTTCAAGCTGTTTATTTCGATAATTAAAAGGATTATTTTCGCTCTTTGATATTGATTTCCTAATTTATAACAATTTTATCCCGCATGTCACTTTTCCACCACTAACTGAATATCCTTCATTATTCATGTAAGCATCAATTCTGTATATATTTGGACACTTGTGTATGTATTTATACTTGTTTGCACGCGTCTTGAATTTGCTTTAGAAGAAGTAATAACACATTGTTCCATAGGAGGACCGTGGATTGCATTCAGTCATGATACTTCGAAAGGAGGTGATCAGGAAAGAGAAGCTGAGCATCATCCATCTATATTCTATCAATGTGGACTTTTCGCCCCAACCTATTGAAATCACACACTTCACTGAAGTTACATTTTCGTCCTAATTCAGATACAATATTATTTTACTTCTATAAATAATGCTCACTATAACAACATTTCTGTTATAGTATTAGAAAAAAAATAAGGACCACTGGCACCATTTTTGCTCTTAGAGAACCATACCTGTACTTTGGGGTTTTACAGCATATTTCGAGGAATTCTTTCGTATTTTCAGAAGCCAAATAACTGTAGTTTAGATAGTAATTGTATTCGTTACCCAAGAACCGAATGAGGATCCAATTTTCTCAAACTTTTCTTCCATTTCATGTGTGAAGTTCAGTTGTAATCCCCTCCATTCAATTATTGCACAACGGCCAATAACGGTAAGAGTACTACTTCAGACATAAATGCAAAATATGTCAATTTTAAGGATTGCTGTGGTTGAATTCATGAAAATGTTTCTGAGAGGATCAATTCGGACAACGTAGTATGACTTGTCTGACTCTCTCCACATTTTCAGCAATAGGCACCAATAGTGTAAACTTTGGAGATCTTTTACTCGCTAATTTGCTTCGAATATGAAGCCTGAAATTTAATGTAATGTAGTGTTACGCGCGTGAACAGATTGGTTTCTGTAGAAATTGAAACTGAGACAAGACTGTCGCTGACATGCCTTGATAAACCCGTTATTTCTTACGAAACAGTCGTATCAAAAGCTTGGTATTTTTTGTCTGCAATTTCATGGCTTTAACTAGAAAGAAAGCTCACAAACATAACGTCTTCTAGTGGTGAGTTTTATCCGTTTAAGTAATGTCCGCTCTTTCTATCTCTCCTTATATATCCTCTGAAACGTAGCAATGGAATTTTGTTAGAAAATATAAATCCTGTTTGAGCTGTTGTAATATTTAATTAAATTTAAATTGAACAAATGAAAGTACCGTAGGAGAATTTCAATTAAAATACAAACAAGCATTCATTTTTAAATTATAGGTTTCTAATAAATCCAATCTGGAAACACTTATCAGAAATTTCTATAAATTGAATTATTTCTATTTACATTAAACAGCTGATTGTTTTTGTATAAATGAGCTAGAAGAATATTACAATTAAAAATAAAAATGCAAATTTAACTATTTCATTAAATATAATTTGAAATTAGTCGAAACCATGCCTTTAGGATAATTCCAGAAAATGGCAAGCTTTTTTTATTATAGACGGTACATTTACTAGTCATTAATAATTGTATCGGCTTCTTCAATCTTTATATTTAATTTGTTTAATTAAAAACTTCAATAAATAGCTAAATTTTCCTGTTAATGGAATTTTTAAAACAAAATTACTTATACCAAATAGTAACGGGCATGCCTTCGTAAAATAGACGAAGCTAAAATTTCCTAATAGTTATTTCACAATATATATAATTTATTTTACATTACAATATTCAAAAAATGCTCATCACATCAGAAAGAATGGCGTCAAACTCTTATTTTTATATATTCTATGGAAATTCTATTTAAGTTTCAAATAAATTAATAAAAAAACCAGGAATTACTCTATGAATAAAATGTCTTATTAGACTTCAATAAACTTATTCTCTTATAACTATTTGAAAGTTTTTGGATTTTTATTTGACAATGGTTAAGACTTAGTGAAAAAAAACATATGTGATATGAAATGCATATTAAACTCGAAAATTTATAAGACTCTGATGAAAAATAAGCAAATATTTACTTGAAGCCTGGATTATTATTTCATTCATTGCTCATCTATTATTGTAATTATATAACTGAAATGTTAGAGAATAAAAATACTTGAATCAGTCAAAATGTAATTTTTCCGTTTTTTGAACAAAATGTATTATTTTAGCGTCTGGAAATTACTGTGAATAAAGCTCAGAAAATATTTATAAATATTTTTATTATATATACCATAATGTTTTTTTTTTATAATTGAAACAGCAATGTTTTTAACACCAGAAAAAGGGATAAAATAAAGACATATGCATATTACAGTTTAATATATGTATGGCCTTTGCTATTCGACATTTTTATTTTCGATTTCATTCATTGAGTATATTTATAAAGAAAATTTTCATAATAGGAATTTTTCATGTGAAGTTAACATGAAACTTTTAATTCTATTTAGAGATAATTTGATTTAGTTTCCGTGAAAACGACAGTAGGGAAATAAATAAATGGGAAAAATTACTTCATAAATTATTCAACAAAGAGAAAGCAAACTCAGAGCAATATATTTTAAATGGCATATCTTATCTTATGATTCGACTTTGTGAAATTTTAGGTTTCTAATCTTTTTAACGTAATATTTAAACATTTATTCGATACATTCAATAAAAAAAACAAGTCTGAAAGCAAACATTTCTATGCAATAGTATTTGATAATTTTGTCTGTAATTTTAAAACTTTCATACAAAAATCTTGATGTTTTTCATCAAATATTTAAAGAATTCATTAATTTTTGTGACATCTAAATACTCTTAAGAATTTAATTAAACGCTTATGATCTATATATCTACAAGATGACTAATTACCAAGATATAATCTGATACATATTTTACAATAATATTTCATAGGAAAGGTAAGTGAATTGCTTAAAACAATGATTATCATTTCTTGTAACAATATTCACTTATGACTTTCACACTTCACTTAAATAGCTTGAAAATATTAAATTGTAAAATTAGAATTTCTTAAAGTTTATATAGCATGTAAAGTATACTTTACTAATATGCAACTTTGTAATTTTTACTTAAACATATTTGAGGGATCTTTTACTCTATTAACAAATATATACATTTATGACCAAAATAAACCTTACATGCCAAAAAATAATCATATTCTATGAAATATCCATGTGATTTAAATCTTTTTTGCAGATAATACTTAAAATTCCAGCCTAATTTCCTTTATAAAATAAAAAAAATGTAATCAAATGGTTTCTGATACTCTAATATCTGGTATGCAAAGGTTTCAAATGCATTCCGTCACCGACATTGAATCAAAATCTTTATGAAAATGGAATATCTGATTAAATTTCTCAGATTCAAAATAGTTCACTAAGGCTTCGAAGTTTCATTTGGAAAAATTTGTGGGAAGTTATTGGCCATTTCAAAATTGGATGAATAATATTGGAAGCAACGATATGTGTGAATGTTTCAGGACAGAAATTTTCTACGCAATAGGATCAATTTCAGAATACTCAAGCTATGGTAAGGAGGTTTGGGCAAGGTCACAAACGTAAAACAACTGATTCACGAGATCAATGTATCACAATAACTACCTATTGTAACGAGATGTCCACTGATCAACAGTTACGTTCAACCACCACTGGATTTTTTATGCAATGCTCTTTACAAGAGGCATAATGAAAAATTCAGGAAAGCCAAGGGTATGTATAATAATTCACTGCCCTTTTACATAATAATTACAAACTAATTACGTACTAAATATACACACACTAAAGGTATGTAATTCACAGCCAGACAAAAAAACTAATTGGCTTATAAAAACGTCAGAAGTAGAGAGAGCAAAAATCGTTTCCTGTTGTCTTTAATGAGGAAACGTGGTTCAGCTTAATATATGATTTTCAAAGCTTTTACTACTGGAAGGAGCCAGGAAAGGGAAATCTTCCATCAAATATTCTGAAATAAGACCTATTAGGTAGAGCATATGTTATGGAATAAGAGAAAATATAAAATTGGTGGATTGTTTACATGTTTCACCCTACATATTTTCAACAGGTAAATTGTGACCAGACAAAGATATAGGGATGAGGTTTCAGAACTATATGTAAGAATTTTCAGGAGTGCATGGGAATCTGAATTTTTCAATTAATGAAATCTAAGGCTTGTACACATTTAGCAATCATCTATGATATATTCTCCTATAAAATGAAGCCACTGAGCCAATACTTTGGCTAAAACTACCTCGTTTCCTAACAAAATGGCTTCAAGTTATTCATGAACTCCAAACCATCTGATGCTGAAATAGTAACATATTGAAAAAATAGCATAGGAATCTTAGAACAATTCAAAAATAACTGTATTGTCCAGAATTTTATTTAAAACATAATATATGCTACATAACTGTTCACTTTATCTATGTTCCAACTCATAATGATTCTACCAATTGATTTGTACTATTATAAAATTCTTTAATTTGATGCATTGTCACAAAAAACTATAGTTATTTAATATATTCTAAGAAATATTCCTTGTTCGATCAGTTGAATAATATTATTATTTGTTAGTTTTATTTAAAATAAATAATTTTGTTTTATATATTGAGAAACATCGTCCCTTACATGACTAATTGCTAAGTTCTTTCTTGTCAATTCATCTTAAAGGAGTTTAAAAACTTATTTTCATATCTTTTATCATATCAAAGGTCTTTTTTGTTGTTGTTGCTCATTATTTAACTTTTATAATGAAAATAGTTAAAATTGTCTATGTTCTAAATGTATATGTTCTTAAACAGCATATACTTTGAAGATGGAAACATTTGAATTGGCATTTACTTTCCTGTGTTACAATAATATATAACATATTTTTAAGGCCTCGAACTATCAAACTGTAGCTACTTGCTCATCGATGAGTTCAGGAGAACTTTTAAATAAAGCAAACTATCCGCAAACGTTATCTATCCGCAAACTTTAGTTACATAAAATTATATTTTTTTAAATAAATTGTATGTCTTTAGTAATAATTTACTTTCTACCTTTAGATCGAATTTCATGTCACATTCCACGCCTAATTAATGAGAGCAAAAGTTTCAGTCATATCAATCCTGGTTTAAATTGATCATTATAAAAATCCAAGTTTGAATATTTCATGTAAAATTATTTATATTAGATTAAAAAAGAATTGTTTTGCATGAGTTTATTTGAGAAAGATAACTCAAACTAATCTAATGTTACATGTGAGCGTATCTGTGCATGTGCTGATATTTATATATATGAATTCAAATTTAAAAGAATAAAAGAGATAAAAAATATATATATAATCATTCATACTACTGTGGGTTTTTTTTTTTTTTTTTTTTTTTTTGTATATAAATGGTCTCACTATTCTTTAAAGTTGATGAAATAAAATGGGTTTAATGATTCAACACATTCATTGAAACTTCAATAATTCTTAATGCTGAAGATTATTATTCAGGTTTTTCAATCACTCTGCTCAAAAAAATTAATCTAACTTCATTTTTATGTAAAATAGAGTTCGTTATTTTTCTAAAATAAACGAATATCAATTCGAATCCACACTGATGCAATACAATATCACTTCTATAACAATAAAAAATTGAATAATAACATTTTTATATAATACGTAAATTAAATTTACAAATAAATACAAATTAAAAAGTAAAAAAATATGAATTTAAACAATTGAAAGAACTAAAATAAGTTTACAAATAGAAACACTAAAACAAATTTACAAAAAAAACCATTTTAATGTTTTATTGTTTTGCCAACAAAGCAAGTATAAGTTCAATTCTACATAAAGGAAATACAATCTCACCACTGTAACAATAAAAAAATAAATAACTATCTTTTTACATAAGATTAATTATGATAAAATAAATTTATATTCAATACTACATACTTGATAATTTGTTTATTGTATTTATAAAATGTATTAATAAATAAATAATGTAACGAATTACTAAATATATAATCATCTACAAAATAAAAATTGTTTTTATTTATTTATTTGTTGTTGAAATCAGGAAAACTTTTGTACAAAATAATGGTTTCTTTCCTATGATGAAATTTCCTATGTATGTATTTCCTATGTTCCTTTTTTTTCCTATGTATGAAATATTTTTTATTAATAAATTCAAATATTTACAGTTAAGCATTATACAATTTATGTTTAATTTTATACCACAGCAGAACAAGAATAATTTTAAGTAAGATAGTTTATTTTATTGTTACATTATAGATATTTTACTTGTTACATATATTTATATGTAACAAGTAAAAAATATATAAATGAGATATACTTATAAATATACAAGTACATAACACATTTTTAATCGTAAATAAGAAATCAAGACAAGCACAATATTACTTCTAAGCAATATAAATCAAAATAATTTAATATATATGGGAAAAGTAATACACAAATTTAATTTTTTTAATTGACTTCAATACCTACATGCTATATAAAAACATTATTTTTGTTCCTTCTCAAAACTGCAGAAACTCAACAGTTTCTTGTATATTTAATTTAAAAGGAAAGGATTTGCTGGATTAAAAATAAATGGTATTCAAAATTATATACAAAAAATAGAATTTTCTTTAATAAAAGATGCATCTGCTTCAATAATTCATTCATTCCTTATGAATTTCAGTAAAAAATAAGAAGCAATATTATACATATCTATGCATATATGTAAGTTAATAACATTTGTGTTTCTATATCTTTTCTAATATTAAACATTTTCTTCATCAGAATGAACTAGTTATATATCATCAAATCATTACGCAGCATTACATATCCTTATTTTCAGTATATGAAAAACGGTTTAAAGTACAAAACATTCTTTGCCATACTAATTGACAAGCGTGTCATAAATCTTGTGAAGTTACATGATTAAAACTCATGGAAAACGAAAAAGAACATAACATGATTTCATTACGAAGAGTAAAAAAGAATTACTTGTAATACATGTCTAAAGATATTTTACTTAATCTCACACTGTAAGTTTAAAAGCTTATATCTAATTATTTTCAATTTTTCTTCAAAGCAGATTGGAAAAGTACAAACTTTTAATTTACTTGAAAACTTTCAATTAGTTTTCTTTTTTCCCCTTAAATAGTTAAAAATGAAATTTATAATGAAAATATCTCGCACAGGAACTTTGCAACCAGAATTTAAAATGCATGTTTTTATTTTCCAAGAGTTCTGTTTCTTCTTTTTTTTTTTTTTTTTTTTTGAAAAAAACAATCGATTATAATTTTAACAAATTTTCTTTTTTTTAATGTAATTTTAAGTTAAATATTTATTTAAAACATATCATTAAACACAACAGCACCAAAAAATTAATGTATAGTTATTTTTAAATTATTAAGTTATTATTTTTATTTTTATATTTCAAAACTCAATATAAAGTATTTCTTTATAATGAGAGTATTGAAATATAAAATATACATTCACACTTTAAACTCTCTAATTTTACATGTAACATAGTGCAGAATGTATATATGTGAATGTATTTATATGAGTATATATATATTATTTTTAACTCTGTTTATGCGTTTATTCTGCTAGACATCAGTTTACCTTTTTAAATTTATCCAAGCTACTTTTATTTTTCTAGATTATTTGTTATTGCTTAACTGTTCTGTTTTCTTTTAATTTTGTTGGTTTTAATTGCATTCAAACATATTAAAACATATATATATATATATATATATATATTAATACATGCTTAATCAAAAATAATTAAAAATTAGAAAAAAGTATTCAGTAGATTTAATAGAACCAAGATGTGAACAGTATATATTAATAAAAGAATAAAGTGAAATTGGTAACAATATAATAGAAAAATATTTATTTTAAACGAACTAATTATACAACAATTGTACAATAAAAAATTTACCCTGATGAACTGGAAAACGGATGGAGGGGTAAATGTAGACGGGAAGTAAATGATAGCATTATAAAAACTTAGAAAGTAAAAAAAAATATTTAAATAATTTAATAAAATAGTTGCCACAAACTGTAGACTGTAATGCATGGCTACTCCAGTAATTTCAGCGTACAAGCAATCCCCTACAGATATTATTTTAATATTTAAAACTTATATTTTTTGCCAAATTTCACACAAAAATATAATTACCCATTTTATCAAAATAAATCTTTTATAAGATTTTTTATTTTAATATCCAAATTCTATGTTTCAAGAATATAAATATTCATTTATAATAAATTTATATAAAAGGATAAAAAGTTAAATTAAATCTAATTTAAGTTAAATTAGATCTAATACTATATTTTAAGATCTGGATTCTAATTATATATCCTAATTCTAGTCATTTATATTTCTAAAAAATATAAAATTGTAAAGATATTTATAACTTTGTACAAAGAAGGGCAAATATTTTTATCAAAGGCACCATGTGGGAAGTTTTTAATTTTTTTTGTATTACTATAGAGAAAAATAGTAGTATATTGTTTTAGTTCTAAGCTGATTAAGTAACATAACTTTTCGTATGAAATAAACGTATTAATATTACTTTTAAAATAAATAAGATATTTTAAGATATCCTCAATATATTTCGAATTCAATAGTTTTTAAATACATTCCTATAGCAAGAACAAATTTCTCTACCTTTTGACATACTTAAAATATCTCTCTCTTAACTATTTTTAATAATAGCATTACTATAAAAATTATCAATAGTATTTTGTGATAAGATTAATTAGATTTCTCTTCACCAGTTATTGGAATATAGTTAAATATCATAACTAATACTTACAGTGAAAAATTTTATATGTATCCTGTGAAACTTATATATATATATATATATATATATATGTGTGTGTGTGTGTGTGTGTGTGTGTGTGTGCGTCTTTGCGTGTTCGTGAATAAAATTTCACAAAGTAATATTTGGTTATAATACACATTCTTTAGAAGCAGATAAATTATTATGAGCACTATTTTACCTGGTACTATAAACAATTTTAATACAACTATTATTAATAATAGTTAACACAAAATTAATTTTTTTAAAAACAAATATCTGTGTGTGTATACTTTATGCATTAGAATTTTATTTTAATTCTGTTTAATTCAATATATGTAAGATATCTTTCAAATTATTTTGAATCATTGTTAAGAATTTTTACAGTAATAAAATTATTTCTTTCGAAATATTTAAATTTTTTAATTAATTTAGAATTTAAAGAAAATTTCACTGCAGTTTTGAAAAATGTAATCTTAAGGATTAAAATTTATATCAATTAAAATATGAAAATTACTGCTTATGTAATTTTCAATTAAAAATATAATTGATTGGAGAGAGCTCAGTTTATATTTCAGAATTCTAATTATCGTATGTAATGATACACCATTCGTACTCTTTTTGTAAAAGTAAAGTTGGTCACTTTAGAATATCTCTAATCGTAATCGTGAGTAAACGCTAGGTGTGACATTTCTAGTAACAACAAAGACAGACTGTATGAGTATAGGGAGACTAATATTGTAATAAGTTTTATTTTTTAAAAAAAACATGCAAATGTGCTCGCATTTTCTTATTCTTATATTCAACAAAGAATATAGGGTGCTATTTCCTGGCTCAAATCGTGATACCAAAACTAAGATGTTTTTTTTAAAGTTTTTAAAATGACTTACAAAAAGAAATGTTCTTTTGTTTGGAGTAAACAAACATTTTTCAATATTTAACACGCCAATCTTTTATCCTTTATTTGTTTTGAGCTTTACTGAGATTCGTTGGATCGTGTGAACAATTTTGAAGTGAACTTTTGAATTCTAAACGGCGAAACGGCCCTTCACATAAGATTCGCCTGAGTCTACTCAGCTGCTATGAACGAGTAACCACCCAGTAAGAGACAAAGACACCACCCTCAGTAATGAAAATGTCCTCTCCATGGGAATGTTGTCACCCCTCGCGTCTTAAAAGGGAGAAGGAATAGAAGCATCTTTCTATTTCGAAGATGTGAAAAAAAGGTAAATCTTTATGTGATTGTTAATTGGACTTAAGTAAATCTCTTTAAGAACAGCATTGCATAAAGTAGTAAAACGCTTGAAAGGTTAATTTATACACCGGTTATATATCATTTTGCTTAAAAAATGTGTAATGTATTTAAAAATATACTATAAATTAAATATATATATTCATGTAAGAGGTGTTATGAAACAAAAAAGTGGCTCGACATAGATATTAAGCCCCCTTGTAACTTAATGATTAACTTAACCTTCCTGATGATTAACTTAACGATGGAAGCAAATATGAGTTTTATAGGAAGACGAAAAAAGGAAATTACTAACGGGTTCTGTAAAGTATAGAAAGATGGAACATAAAGTTCATTTAAAGAAATTTCTTATTATAATCGTCTTATTGTTACTATTTTTTGGAATACATAACTTAGGTTTATTTCCTCTCAAGTTTTCTCCAAGTTTGTGTTATTGCTGAATGGAGTGTTTTCTACTTCTTTGTTAGCTGTCTTTGGATTTTTTTTTTTTTTTTTTTTTGTTTTTTTTTGGTTATCAAGTTTATTACTCTATTTATTAATTGAGGAGGTTTGAAAAGTTAAAAATAAACGAGTTGATACAAAATTTATGATAGCAAGGTAGTTTCAAACTTGTGAGGTAACCTACTGTAGTTAGGCAATTAAAGTACCTAGTGATATTGTACTTTGAGCTAATTCAAATTTTTACCGAATATAATGGTAAATCACGTTTCATTTCTGTAGAAGAATTTACGATTTTTTCGTCACTAATCTGGAGGATTTTATAATAATTATATTCCATAATATTACATTTCTTCCAAATAAAAATGAAACATAATTAGGGAAATTAGGTGAAGATAAGTACAATGAATAGAATTGAAAGGAAATTGAAGGGGGATAGAGGATAACGGCATGTTGATAGTTTTTAATAAATTAGATTGAAATATCGAAATTAATATTTTTAATTGAGGTTATTCTTATTCTAAGTTCTCCTAAGCGAAACTATTGTTAGGAAGAAGTTTTTGAATCAGACAGTGTTATTTGGTAAGCTAAGACTTTATTTTTAATTCATAATCTAGGATTGACGAGTTAAGTACGATCCAAGAGAGAGAGATACCGACTTTATCTATTTTCAGAGATTAATTACGTTTTTTCTTGCTTTTAAGTGCTTTCAAAAGGAATCTGGTAATTATTGACTATTTAAATATGAAGAAAGAGGGTGAAGGAGTTAAATACTGAAGGAGGGTTTCCGAGTGATTAATACGTTATAATAATGCTCCTAGATATTGGAATATGAATATCAACACTTTTTTTTAATTATGTGCCTACCTTCGAAGCACATTTGTTTTAAAAGAAATTATGAAACACTTATGTTTTTAGTTCAAATTGTTTATAAAATTGTATATTCAAAAGTCATTTTAATGAATTTGTTTTTATTTTTCAAATTTTGGCCATATTTGCTTAAAATTTAGTGAAAATTGACATTTACGCTAAGATTCATATAACAAATTCTAATTAATGCATTTCACTTTTTGTTTCAATAATATATTAAATATACATATATCTGTTTTGTGAAGCATAAAAAATGCAGCCAACTCTTAAACTTACTGAGTTATACCAAAACACGATAAACACTACATGATTTTACAACAAAAAAAATATCTCACTTTTTTAAATAAAAACAGCTCCAAAATACTTACTTATATACCTTAAAGCTATGTTTGAAGTTTACAACATACATAGATATATACAGAACATTGTGGTAAAATTTCATTTGAATGTATGAAGCACTTTTTTAAGAAATGAGATTTTTCGTAATGAAAAGAACAATTAAAATCACAGTTTTCGAGAAAATGCAAATAAAGATATTAATGCTCCTAAAAAAAGCAATATACTTACATTTATGTATTAGCTAACTACAATAGAAATGAATACAAACCATTTTTGAAATTGTGAATATGTCGACTTTGATAAAAAGTAATAAAGAAATTTTCGAAAGTTTTCTCGAAAATGGTGATTTTTCGATAGGTACATAGCTTAAGCATATTGTGATCGACATTGATATACCTAAGTAATAATTTCATACATTGATTAACTGTCTAACTCAGTACCTAGCCCAAATAAATACTTCAAGGGACAATCAAAATAATTTCTCCATTCAAGTTCAAGAATTAAAGATGACAGAATAAGTCATAGTGATCGGTACACCAGTTAATTAAAATAACTTTTCCATACAACTTTGTAAATTGAGAAACACTTAATTAGAAATTAAAATAATCAATCTGTTTGAGCTTAAGGTTTCTAATCAGAAGAATTTGAGTTTAAGACAAATTAGTCATTTCAAATTTTGGATCCTTGTATTTTAAATGTTGCTAATTTATCAATTTCGATTGTATATTTTAGTAAACTGAAAGTTTATAATTTTCTATTTAATTTTATTTTATCTTGATAAATTAAGCTTCGTTAATTTGTAGATTTTTAAATTCTTGAATCAAACTAGAATAAATATACTGTCAGGAAAGTTTATTTGATTTTTGCAGTTTTTCATTGTTCCTATTTTAATATAGTTTTTTTTTTTCCAATTAATTATGTTCTAATTCTTCTTAACTGTTTGAACTGGGCCTTTGGATATAATGCAAATAACAATATATTGCGTTCAATAAAACAGACTTAAAAGTTTAGGAAGTGATGGAATTTTAATACTACTGTATGAAATGTGAAAAATAGAGTCAGATTTTAAAAATTAATAATTACTTTATTTTTAATATTTAAAGCCCTGAACATTTTTAATACAAACATAATAGTAAGTATTAAGTAGACTTATCTTTTTAGCTAACTTTAAAACTGTTACTCTATATCACTTAATTTATTTATTACAACATTAATGTCAAATTTAGAAAACATCGTAAAAAAGTCACTTCATTCAGTGGCCAACAAAATGATAACTATCATGATGCTAAAGTAAAATTTCTTTTCATTGAAAGGAATATCATTCTGTGCTGGCTGTTCTCAGTGTGAATATATATATATATATATATATATATATATATATATATATATATATATTCCCACTATTGTTTGAATATATATATATATATATATATATATATATACTCATGTTCTGCTGAATTGAAAGAAATAATAAAGTGAATCATTACATCTGCCGAAAAGTAGGAAACTGAGTCGAAACTAGACCTTAAAAATACAGTCTTTGATTGAAAAGGGAAAAGTCCAAATTGAAGTTTCAAAGGCTTTTAAATATTCATAACACGCAGTTTAATATACTGTCAAAAATCTTAAAATTTCTGGTTCGCATTTAAATAACAGAATAATACGAAGAAAAAGAATCACCGTACTCAAAAGGGACTAATTGTTGAAATGGACTACTTTAGGGATCGCAAAAATTTTTCATCTTGTCTGACTGCAGATTTATCAATGAGGATAAGAAAACCAATTAAGGCTAGAGCCTCTCGAAGAAGAGGTTTTGGATCTGTACTCAAATGTCGCAAATCTAGAGAGAATCATTTGCTCTAAAAAGTTATAGTTTGCATGGGATGTTAAACACTAACACTTTACAAATGAGATTTGGTTCAATATTGTATAGTTTGACAAATCTGAATTAGAGATACGAGTTAATTAACTTACATTAAAAAGAAAACAGCATCAGAGTCTCTTTAAGTATAAAATATCTGAAAATAGTTGTACAAATTATTTAAGGCTATTTTCATACCATTAGGTGTTTAATGCACCTTATATGACATGCATGAGAGAAAAAATAGCTTCGTTAATGCTTAGTACTTAATGTGGCGCACTGATAAGGTAATACTATGATATGTGGATGCATGATAGTCGATGGTTTAAATGAAATGATCATCTGTGAGGGGACAATGAACACTAATTGGTACATAAATGTATTCTTAGTGGCCTTGCAGTCATTTTTGTCTCAATTTTTACGGACACAAATATAGATCCAACAGGATGATGTTATGTGCCGTAAATGTACTGCAATTATGAAGTGTCCGAGACACAAACGCGTAGATTCCTGAAATAGTCCCATACTCTTCGAATTTCAATCCCATTCAACACTTTTGAAGTATTTTTAAACACAAGTTTAGGAATTATCTAATTACTTCAATGAAATCATCAATAAACAACCTACAGCAAGTAGGGAATAATATAATCAAAGATGAGTATTATAAGATAGTGGGCACCACACGCACATCCCACAACGAATGGAAGCCGTAATTAAGGTTAAATTCCTCCTCCCCTCTAAATATTGATTTATGTACATACAAAATGAATATATTTTATTCCTGTAGCCTTACATTTTCTTATCACATAGGTTTTTTGACAAAAATACCTTTTAATGTTTTCGGATATTTTTTCCATAGCTGTGGGGGGGGGGAATTTATGCACTATATGAAAATTGTACAGTTTACTTTTTCATAAGTTTTCTTTCTTTTGGAAATTCTATTTCTAAATTTGTTTTTCAAACATATTTCATCACAATTGTATCTGTCTTGTTAGAAAAAATAATTAAGTGTGCCTTAAAAATATTTCGCCCTGCTTTTTGCTTAAGAAAACAATAGATTTTTTTTTTCAATCAGCAACATAATATTTATATTTATCAGCTAAAAACACTGAATGAAATCTAGCCTTTTAATATACTATTTATATTTTAAACTTTATATTTATTTCCTCATTTTGTTTTCATCATTATAAAATTCATAAATAGTGTTGTATTATCGTAAAAGATTATATCTAATCCGTTACAATAAGAATAGTTTTAATCTTGTAAAATTTACGACACATGTTGTCTAAACTTTAGTTCATTGTCATTAATTTATCTGCCATTAGTGATGATAGCTCACAAATTAATGACAAATAACATTTTTGATACCCCATTTTAAATGAAGAAAACAAACCCCAAAATAAATTAAATGAATGAATAATTGAAACACTTGTGTGTATTACAGAGTAAATCGTGCAATTAACTTTCTATATTCATCAAAGTCAAGAAATGTTCTATGCGCTTTTAAATTATCATTAATTTTAATTAAGAATGTGAGTAATGGTGAAATTAAATAGTGCAAAAGTCAGAAGTAGCTAATCTGAGCGAAAAAAAATGTTAAATTCTGTACTAGACGTTTAGAAAAATGGAAAAAGTTTAAAAATTGGTTGACAAGAAGAATGATTGCTCAGTTTAAAATACACCATATAATTCATATTGCTTTGCATCTATCTTTGCTATATATAAACATATTTCTCTAAAGATTTTGTAATAAATTAACTATTAAATGTTCTTTTTTTTTTTTTTTTTGCTAGAAATATCTCAATAACAATAAATGAATTTAATAATCTTATTTTTAAGGCTAAAATACCTTTGAAAAGGTGAATTATTAGTAAAATAATTCCTTGAGAGTAAATTAAAAGAAAATATATCGATAAACCAAAAATATGCTTATTTGAAATGAAACGTTTTGTCTCGTGCTTCTTTTTTGGTCAAATTATGAATTTTAAATATAAAAGAAATGCTAAAATATTTTCAAATCTTTAAAATTTCTCATTTATTAAAACACAATACATTCTTTTACATAACATACCATTTTTTTTCCATATGAATCTTAAAAGTATATACAAAGAGTAATTGACTTTATCAGCATTAAATTCTTCACCTGCAATTAATCTTCCCAACATTCCGCATGTTAACGGATGAGAACCTTTAACCAATTTTTCCTTCACTGGAGATAACTGACATTCCGAAGAAAAGAACGTGCAACAGGATAAATCCGAGAAGTCGATTATCTTTCTGCCGTTATCTGTCTAACGGTCAACGGAATGTTCCTAGGCCGTTCATTCGAACAAATTAGCCCCTTCTCGAAGAACGTGTCCGATTAACTGTCCTACCAGCTTTTCGATAAGAAGTGCTAACACGTGGTCGCTACATGACGGCCGCGCCAGGTACAGGGAGAGATTTTTCAGGCAAAGGAAAATCAATGATGAAAGAGTTCGAGGAATGCCATTTGCTGTTATTTCTAAAATAAATATTTGGTACATTTGCATAGAATGGGAAAACAAGTACTGTCATATTTGTTGGAAATAATGTAAATAATCAGTGTTTCTTACAATTGTGACTTATTTTCTTCAGCATTTAACTCTACAAACATCTTAAAGTCTGATTAAATATTCTATAAGTCAGCAAATATTCAAAACTCTATTTAGTGATAACAACATCAGAACAAAACAGTTTAACTAATAACATAGAATACATAAGGTAGTTTACTCCCAAATCTCTTTGAACTCAATTGATCATTATTTATATTTTTCTAGCATAAATCTTAGTTTACTGAATCAGTCACTGCAAATCAAGCTCATCCAGATTATAGCAAATTTACTTCATAATCGATTAATTACTGTGATTCTATCCAATTTTCTGTTATTTATCATCTAATTGTTATAATCTATCCATATTCTCTTTCCTTTCGGTACTATTTTGCTTACATATAACTATCTCTAATTCAATTCTCTACAATTATTATCATCATATAATTTACCTAAAAACGTTTCATTTTATTTGGAGAGAAATTTTAATTAAGGCTGTTCTCGGCTAATGTTAAAGAATATAGCTCAAAGTTCGAACACATTTTCAGGAAGAAGAAATGCTTCAATACTAATATAAATTACTATGTATATAACAAATATAATTATTTACTAATTAGCATTCTTCGAATTTTGATTAAAAAAACATGCAATTTTTTGCCATCATGTAAAATGGATATTCAATTTTCTATTTTAAAGTAGAGGAGATGGAATGTTCGAACACATTCTCTACAAGAACAAATTTATTGATTCAATCAGAATTGAATAATTTAGAAGTATATACTTTTCTCTATTGAATAGCGTAGCCAGAATATAGTTTTATGTGGTTATTAATCACTTTCTTAAGGTTTCAAATGAATTTTTATTAATTATTGGCTTACTTCGGACTATCTGCAACAGATGGCGCCAGCGTATTTTTTTTTCTATAGAATGTTCTCTTGGCGAGGAAGGCTTATTTTTGGTGAACATTTACAGTTACTTTATGAAATGAAATTATAGCAACTTGTAAATTGTGACTAATGGTAAACAATGGAGAAAGCTTTATGATTCACAGAAGTGTACGCGAAGCTTACGAATTAACCACTAATAAAGTCTCTGGTTTGGAAATATTTTGTGTGTGTTCATAAAAATTTATTTGTGTGCAATAGTAAATTTGTGTTAATGAAAAGATGTTTAAAATATAAGTTTTGATTTAGTGAAGTAGAAGCAGGGAAGAGAGAGTCTGAATTAAATTAATATTGAACTTTTCCAAAATCGGTTCAAAGTAACTTAAATTTTCTTTTACCTTTAAAAAATATGACAAAATGCAAATTATTATTTCGTGAAGCATAAAATGTGAAATTTTAATTTAGTCACTAAAATGCTCTGAATTAATTTGTTTATTCCATCAAAAGTTATTACTTATTTAACTTAATTTCTTTTATTTATTTATTATTATTTTTAAAATTGAATTAAGCATCTCACTAAATTTAAGTCTTGAGCCACTGAAAAAATTATTAATAAAATTCTCTTTCTTAAGCTGAATTCCACATAATTTACATTGCATACAATACATTGTTTTCATATTTCAATTTATATTGTAATGTGTTGCAGAATCATAAGATAAAATTTCTAACTGCTCAATAACAGTCATAGTATTCGTATGAAAGAAACAAATCACAAAAATATTGCTTCAATCAACTATGTTTTTTTCTTTGAGAATATTGTCATATCAAGAAGAATGAAAAACAAATAAATGAATAATGGTAGCAAAGAACTGGAAATAAATTTCAATCTTTCGAGGTCAACATCATTTGAAATTGTAAATATACATTATATTTGAATATGTTGTTTTTGTCATAAATGTAATTATAAGTATAAATTATACTTTTAAATTTTTAATAAATAAATATAATATCAAAAGATTATATATAGCAATTAATATTTTTGCATTTCAATCTCATCTGCTCATAATCCCTTCAAAATTATTATGCATTTTACATAAAGAAAACTGAACTAAATCCTGTGGAAATACGCTTTCCACATTCTTTAAAAATATAAACATTTCGAAGCCCAATCATTGATGTCATAAGCTGATAATCACAGAAAAATAAAATATACCTATGATCCCTGCGGTTTTTTTTTTTTTTTCTTTGAACACATGTTTTATTTTGTTTTTCTTTATCGCCTCAGAAACTTGCCTTCTTTTGCCTAATACAAGACATCAAGATATCCTTGTGCTCTTTTTATATCCCTTGGATTTTACCGTCTTTGATGAAGCCGGGTGACGCACCCCCTTTATACCCCAGCGATCATTCTCTATTTTTAACCCTATTTTTGTCAAGCAATTTTTACCAAATGATTACTGTAACAAATATTTCATTGACCATAAATTATTCATTCAGTAATGGGTGGAAAAGCTTCATATAACTTATTTTTATATAACTGGTGTACGAAAACAAATCACGTAAAATTTTAATTAAATGAATCGATAATTAATCTATGTAATATATTAATCAGTGTAGAACTTCACACTTTATAATCGGTAACATTCGCCTTTTTTATTATTATTGAAAATTAAAATCGGATATTTTCAATTTCCTAACCAAATCCTTGAATAACTTTTTAGCATAAGAAGCGCTATAGTTTGAGGGCAACACAGTTTACACATATTAGCTCAGATTTATAATTAATTCAAAGAATACATATTGCAGTATAATTTAACAGAGCAGCTATCTGACATAAAACAGTATTACCATATCAAAATTGAACTTTTGAGGGGTTTTCAGAGTGTTCCCCCCATATTATAACTAAACATAAGTGTTTTTCATTTAAATTAGAAAAAAAATTAAAGAAAAATTTATGATTCATTTGGAGCATTTGAAAGATTTAAAATTAGATTTCTAAAAATGCAAATGATGCCTTAAATTCAAAAAAGCAAAGATACATAATTTTTAATTGTAGAAGTCTTTCAAATACCACGATTTGTCTTAAAAAAAAGTTTTCAAAACAAATAATGCTACACAAATTGTAAAACAATAATTTTATTGGCATCATACACAATCGTAAAATAAAAAAATTACGATTCAATTAAATTTAAAAGATATTTTTAAGTAAAGCACACATATATAATTATGTATACATGCATAAAAATGAATATATATACATGGGTCCATACATAAAAATAAAGCAATTTATTCAGCTAATAGAGTATGTAGTTTTCTTTTATTTGTTTCATTTTTTTAATATCATCTCCCCCCCCCCTACATTAGTTATGTAATGCATTAGAAGTAGTTTTCAAAACAAAAAATGCAACACAAATTTAAAAACATTAACTTTATTGGTATCATTCACAATCACCAAATAAAAAATTGCCATTCAATAAATTTTAAAAAATATTTTTAGGTAAATCATACATATATAATTATAGATAAAAACATGAACATATATATATATATATATGCATCAAAAATGGGTTCATACAAAAAATAAAGCAAGTTATTTAGCCAATAAAGTAATGGTTCTCTTTTCTTTGTTTCAACTTTTTTAATATCTTTTTTTTCCTTACAATACTTATTTAATAATGCATTTGTAAGTGTGGATAGTATGCTCTAAAACTAGCTCAGAAGCATGATCATTGTTCAAGGTTTATCATATAAAAAATTCATTTGAATTTATCAAGCTAATCGATATTTCTGAGGTAGTTTGACGTTAATTATTCTGTGTTAGGAACAAATTTTCATAATCTTTTGAAAGAAGTTTCTGAACTGTTACATAGTTGTAGAATACTGCTGAGACAATATCTGGGGTAGGGCACAATAAACTTCCTCTGTCTATGATACGTATTAAAAAATAGTTAGAATTTAGTTCAAGTTTTATTGAGAATAATTGATTTAGAACAAAGGTCCCATTTAACTTTTTAAGTTTTGTTCTTGCACAAACACCAACTAAATATATTAAAACACGCAGATAAGGTTCAGCATCGCAAAAATCTTTTTCAGAAAGTGTTATATTAAAAAATCATGTAATATTAAAGAATCTAAATGACTTTCATAACACGAATATTCTAAATCAATGTTTTTTAACTTAAGATGCCCAAAAGTGTTCGAAATTAAAGTTAGATGTAAAAAATTTTGCATTCTTAGTTTAGCTTCCACTTCATAAAGCTGTCAAACTGATATTGAATATTGAGAACCTGAAATTGTCCTATACTTCCCAAAACTACTTTCTGATGCATATGTTTGGATTTTCCCATGAAGAAAATATAGACATTTTAATTCATTTATATACAATATTTTGACATTTCAAGTAAAGCATATGTCTTATGAAAGCAAGGTGTGTTTTTTTAGTTAAGATTCCAATAGTACAATTTTT
>BMAW01037960.1:125986-182304 GCA_019974015.1 Nephila pilipes | reverse complement strand
ATTGTAAATGTAACTATATTTTAAACTAATAGTTCTAACAGTAATATAGTATGAAAAAGAGACCTTTGTAAAAAAATGCCATTTTTTATGAAAGTTGAACAGAAAAAAGATTTTACTAGTGGTTTACATTTAACTCTAAGCAATCAGAAGTACTCATTACAAATTATAAATTTTTCTTCATCATGTACAAATTTAATATTAATGTAAAAATTACAACCTCATAAATATTCTCTTTTAGTATCGCAAAGCATATATCCGTGATAATGTATATTTTTGCAAAGTTATAGTCCACAATATTTACTCTTGTCCTAATATAAGAACAAAAGAATACGGTGGAGGAAAGTTATGTCAGAAAGAATCAGTCTGGAATTTATGTGAAAATTACAAATATTTCTGAAAATGTTGTAATTATTCAACTTTTCAACCTTATTATAAATCTTCATTTCTCACTTTTTTAGTCATCGGATTTAATAAACTCATATTTATTTTACAATTCTAATTTACGTGATTTGGTTGGCAAATAGAGTATTGTAACACACTATTACTGTCAAAATACTTTGATACTCTTACACTCTGCAAAATCACAAGTTTATGTTTCAGTTGTTTACATTAAAATCTTATTATAATTACTGTAAATCAACTTCGTTGATTTAGCTGACTGTTATGTGGAATTGAGTTTTGAATTCCTAAGCTTCTGATTATTTTATGAAGTCTTCCCCACAGATATATATTAATTTATTCTGCTTAGAAATAAAAATCTGTTTTTCTGTTATTTCAAATAACTGTGTGATAATCGGCGTTTTTAAGCAATTTTATTTCTGTTTTGTTTAATATATTTTAAATATTATACAAAATTATGTGAATGACATTGCATGGCTTATTTTTTTTACTTTAAAAAGAAATCGTATGTAATTTATTTCTTTATTTGTAATTTTATCTTTTGAATGGAAATCAAGATTTTGAATGGAAATTTTTTTAGCTGGAAATCAAGATTTGTGTGATAGATTATTGGATTGTGGAGATAAAAACTTTCCACCAAGGGTAAGCTCTAACAATATCTATTCTATTTTATCTGTTTTATTTTATCTTAATGAGATCAATATCTATTTTATCTTAATGAGGGAAGAAATTTGTAATAGAAAAAAATATCATGATTCAAATGATAATTCAAACAGAATAAAAAATACTTTTAAAACTGGAATGGATACTGTATAAGAAAAATTCTTTTTTTTTTAATTTTCTTATGGTGAAATACAGTTCCTACGTCACAACATTGAAAATAGTTTGATCTAACTAACTTAGTAATAAACGTTCAATTCCTAGATATGCGTTATTGTTAGATACGTTATGTTTTTAATTAAATAATTTAGTCTAAAGTTTAAAAACAGAAAATAAACGTCCCCTTTGGGTAAAATATTAATTAAAAATATATTAGTTAATTTTTATTTATAAAAACAGTCAATGTATAACTTTATATATGTTTGTAACTTAACAGCTCATTGGTGAATAAAAATGTTACAAAAATATATACTCTGCTGGCCATTAAACTTCAACACTATGAAGGAAAGCAATTACAAAAAAAGATATTTACTGTACGTAAACAGACAAACCATTACAAAAATGAAGACAAAATGATTAAATTTGCCATCAGTTTTGAGGCTTACAGGAATGCGAAATTAATAGAATCTGCTGTCAATCCTGGAACCTAAAACGGCCCTTACCCGATTAGGCATGGAATCGAACTGGGCTTGGGGGATAGAAACGGACAGCTCATTCCCTTACTCTACAAGTCTATGCCACATTTTGTCAACCATATTACCCAGAGAAAGATGGCGTCCCAATCTCTCAGCAACCTATGAGCAGGTGTTTTTAATGGGTAACAGATCTGAAGACCATGCAGACCAGGTCAACAATCGAATAACCGGTGTATTGAGGAAGGTCAGAACATGACGTGCAACATGCGGTCTTATATTATTTTATTGGACGATGGCGTTTGGCAAAGATAAGGCAAAACCACTGGACACAAGATACCAGAAGTGAACCGATATGCTTTCGAATTATCGTCAATCCGAACTAGAGATATGCATAACGTATACCCAATGACTGTCCAAACAAACACACCAGGTACACGGTTCCTCTGCCGATATAGAATACAAGAAGTCGACGAGTAGTCTCCTTTGAACCTCCAGACACGTATACGGTCCTAAGAATACAGCACACAGAACCAGGACTCATCTGAAAGGACGACATTGTGCAACTCCTGTTTCCAATTTTGTTGAAGAGAGCACCAGAGTCCCCATCTCTCTCTATGCTGCATTGTTAAGGGATGCCGAAGTAATGGTCACCGTGCTGACAGTCCACGCTACAGCAAGCATCGTCGCTCTGTACAATCGGATACTGGGAGTGCTGCAAACCTGCCCATTTCCTGACTAAAGGTCCGTGATGGAGGTGTACGGATTTGCAGGGCCGACCTAACAATATTTCTGTCCTGTTGGTTCTTAGTCATGGGAGGGCGTGAAGATTCCGCAAGCCGTTCAGTACAACCCTCAGCAACCCGTTGATTATATATTCGAATGACAGTATTGGATTTCGTCCCAGTGCAAAGGGCCGTATCACGGAATGATAATCCTCTCTCTCTCTCTCTCTCTCTCTCTCTATCTATCAATCAATATATATATATATATATATATATATATATATATATATATATACACGTAGGATTTTCCAGCTAATTATTAAGCAATTAATTTTATTTTCCAATTTACTGTGAAACCAGTTCCTCCGATACTCAATAGATGTCGCTACGAATCAGAGTCACGTGATAAGCTCATGCAGCGCCATCTATCCCAGAACAAAACTGAGTGACACTCGTTTTCGCTCTCTCTCTTCTCTCTCTTGCCGCCACTTTTTCCGCTTCTCTTCTCCTTCGCTACCCGCGTCGGAAGTAAACTTCAACGCCCGAGCGCGTTCCAACGCCCATCGATAATATGGGTTAAATGAGGCAGCCATCTATCCGTCTGGGAAGAACTGTTTACTACCTGTATATATATCATAGTGTAAATACTTTTCACTCTTAATCATCTCTCCTAATAAACAAGTAAAGCTACTGCAAGCTTCAACCTTGAATATCATCAACAACATTACATGGAATCCGAAATTACCCCCCTAGACAACCAGCCCTTTGCAAACCATCGTAGATTCGGGATGAACAATCTCCATCACCCCAATATCTACACACACACACACATATATATATATATGTGTGTGTGTGTGTGTGTGTGTGTATGTACGTGAGTTTGAGTATCTTACATGTAGTTTTCTGCCTTTTAGACTGAAAAATAAGTCTCTATTATGTGGTATATAAAAGACCTTATAAAATATTCAATGGTATATTTGTGTTGTCAAATATTTGATACAGATATTTAGCATTACAGTTCAAACTTTTCAGTTATCTCTGAGACATCTAATTAGAGTTTTTCAAAATTTAAATTTAGAAAAAAATTTTGATAACAAAACAATTGCAAACAAGAAGATAATTAAGAATTTGAAATAATTATTTGAAAAATAAAAATTCATTTTGTTTGCTAAATTACTTATCTTTATTTCATTGATTTTGGTGCTGGTTATGTCTATCTGTAATTAAAAAAAACTATTTTTCAAAATTTGGGAAGTTTCTTCTTTTTCTTTCCGATTATTAAATATTAAGTATTTGTATTAAATATTTATGTGTATTAAATATTTAGTGTATTAAATATTTATGTGTATTAAATATTTAGTGCATGAAATATTTATGTGTATTAAATATTTAGTGTATTAAATATTTATGATAAACAGGTTTAGAAATTTTCTGAAACACAGAGCGGATTGCATTTCGAGGATACTTTGCCCAGAATATTTATTTGGGGATTTCATAATTCTGGATTGTTTCGGATAACCGTTTCTCATGGAGGCTGAAATATTTGAAACATATTTTACCTCGAATAAAATGAGTAAGCTCACATAGTATGACAATTTAACCATTGCCATAAAAACATTGAGTGTTGCGTCCTAAATGCCCAGAATCGATGTAATTAGTTAAGAAAATTATGTTGAATATTGGATATTGCAAATGAATTTTAAACAATGAATTACTTCTGAATTTAAAAGAATTTATATTTGTTGAAATTTCCGAGTGAATGAAGTGAAAAAAGCCGAAACATTAAGAAGTTTAACTAAACATTTTCGTTAAATACTGCACTTAGAATTACTAGTGTTTTAATATAAACTGAATAATAATGGGAAAAGAAGACATATTCTTTTTGGATTCGGAGTTACATATACATACGAATTTTATAACTGGATGATAATATGGAAGTATGAAGAGAAAAGATCCGATTTAAATTTGAAAATAGTTTTCAATTTTCAAAATAATTGATAACTGCATTTTAAAATTCTGTTTTCTTTCAAAATATTAACCACGATGCTTCCCATTTTTCGTTTCAGTACAAGGCAGCTGATGATGAGTGTAAAGAAGAGATCGTTCCCGAGGGACCTGGAAATTGTAACACGGGTGAACTTTTTGGAAATAAAGATACTCGAGACGAGGTAATGTATTTCGAATATTCAATTAAAATTGATCCATCAGAGGAATAGGGGAACAAATCAAAATAATATTGACTCAAAACCGTCCCAAGATTAAGGTTAAAAGGTGAAATTTTCAAGTTGAGGAGCGGTGTATTTCTTATAAATCTGTGGATAGAACGTTCGAGATAATTGTGTATTGATATTTATTGGTCCTATTGAAATAAATTTTTGTTGTATCTACAGAGTACATATGAACATTCTAAGATATGTTAACATTTGTAGAAGTATTTGAAGAATACTGCATTTTGTAACAAAATAGATATAATCGCTCATATAATGTGACGCCCTTTCTTCATTACTTCATTCTACTGCAATTTTTTCCCTTCTATTTTCACAGTCAATAATTATTAGACTACTATTGAAGGTGGTATGTAAGAACAAGAAAAAATACTTTAGTTATCACTAAAGCATAAATAAGGTAGCTCTCTCTTGAGCTCCACTTAACTCCCAATCTTAAGTTATAATTTAAAAAATGAAATGTTAGCAGTTTACCCAAACACTCTTTTTGATTTCAAGAGTTCTCACTAATGATAGCTTCATACCTTAGAACTTAGATTAAGTATCACTTCATTCAAAAGATACATGATGTTTCAATCCAATTCAATAATAACTATCAATTGGCTATTAACCTCTATATTCCTTAAATTTCCTTTCAATTCTATTTCATTTCTGTATCACTATTTCTGATTCAATTCACTTCTCTTCTATCTTCATCTAATTTATTTAATCACTCTTCATTTTGGCTCAGAACAAATTGTAAATTTATGCAATTCAAATCACCAAAATATCCCTGAGGTTATAAAGAGAAATTCAGGAGTAGCCAGCGTCTCGATAATAACTTCGTTTCAAATATCAAGCATTTCGCAAGGAGAAGTAGAACATCTTAATATGGTACACGTTTTAAGGAATTTGTCTGTTTTATAATTTTTAGTAGTTCGAAGTATACACTATTTGATATTTTGCTCTTCAGAAATAATAATTTTTGGACTTCAACATCTCGTCACCTGTTTGTTTGATCAAGAATAAAGAGCTAAATAAGATTAAGCTCTAACGGTCATTTTGTATCCTTTCAATTATAGAATATTTTCAAAAATGCTCATTGATTCAATAAGTAATATCTGTGATATCATCTGTTCCTATCGTAGTAATCGGTTTTAGTCTTTATTTAAACAGCAAATTATGTGGAATAATTCCAATGGATCTATTAAAATATTTCATTAAATCATTTAGAATATTTTAGAAACAATGGTTGCCAAAAAATTTTAAGAAATGCCTATTAAAAGAAATGTTTTAGTTTTGAACATTTTAACTCGAAATAATTATACTTTATTTTAAAATAATTGATTCATTTATCAAGAATTAATAATATTAAAATATTTAAATGATTCCCCCCCCCCCCCCATAATTTTGTAATAGAAAGGAATTTTAGCAAAATAAATATAAATAAAAATTCCAATTTGTTAGAAATACATTCATGTCGAGTGCACTAGTTTTGCACAATAAACTTGTGTAATATTAAACATTTAATTCAAATAATTCGAAAGTAAAAATTTATTTAATTAACTGTTATCATTCATTTCCTCACAAGGTGGCTCCAAGACTAAAAGCAATAAATATATTGACTGGTAATTATTTGCATGTATTAATAAAGTAATACAATTGAAAATAAAAATACATCGAATGAATTACTTGTTCTTTTTTTTATTTTACTTATGAATATATTGAATTGTTTCCTGTAACTATCAAAGAGTGAAATTCTTTTACAATGAAAAATAAAACACCTGGAGTTATTTTCTTACACTGCAGCGGGTTTGAAATCTCCTACCAATCCCATGGTAGATAGAAATGTCACAATGGAACTATTAGAGTTATTTTAAGCCAAATCACTTGTGGGATCTTATCAATTGTTTTACTTCCCTCCGTTCTTATTTTTCATAGTTATATTTCCTTCGCTTGAAAACTTAATAAATACAGACTATTTAGAAACATGTTTAGCTTAAAAAGATACATTTTATTGATGTTATTTTTTTCAATATAATTTTAAAATGATGGGATTTTTGGTATTTTATCTGAAGGAATGAATTATTATGAGAAGGAAATAGTCGTTTATGTACCTTCTCTTCCTGTATAAAATGATGCTATTTTAATAAGAAACGTAACTTAATTATGAATGAACTTTAAACTGCTTATAAAAATAAACAATACTAAAATCAAGCAATCTTAAATGTTTGCCTCGTTTTAGAAATTATCAGTGTTTGATAGGTTTTGCATGAATATCTTTCAAAATTTAGTTTTATCGTTAGAGCGACCAATAGAACTATACTTTTAAGATGAATATATTTACACTTTAAAGCTTCGTATTTGGTTAGGTAAATACATACATTATTCTCAGATAGTTGAATCGTATAAGTACAATTAGAGCTATTTTTTTTTAAAAAAATGTTTGACATTAACCCTCCGAGCGTTTTACTTTTTTGTGTAAAGCTATACCGAAAGCGATCTACTTAGGCACAGCTAAAGGTCCCGAAAAGTTTTCCCTTTCCATTCACAAATTCTTCGAAAATGCAAGAGCCTCCTGTTCCTCCCCCCTTTTTGCGAAGCGGGTGGTCGACACAACCCCTTGGGTTGGGCATTTTAATTGCTTAGATCCGACGCTTAGATAAGCGATTTCGTTGCCTAGGGGAAATCTTGTACGGCAGGCTACAAGCAAGCAGGAATGGGGTTCAGATTATTCACAGATCAGAACTTGGAAGATGTTCGCACGATCTATTGAGTTTCAATAAAAGTGTTCCAACAAATGAAGAATAAAAAATATAGCTTGATAAAAATTGGTGGGTTTATAGTTGAAAAATATTTGTTTGCTTCAAACAATAGAAAAATTCTTTTTTTCTGTAATTTTTAAAAACTTTTTTTTTAAATTTTAATATTACGATTTTAACCTAGAAAAAGCACCCTATATTCATTATTGAATACGAAACCAAGAAAATACAAAATTGTTTGCATGTTTTGAAAAAAATTAATGATTAGTATTTGCTATCAAGCACTATTTGCTTAATCAAAGCACCAGAATTGTCATAAAAGTTTAATTTTTATAGAAGATTGAATTCTCAGAAGCAGTTTGCTTGTAAAAATAAATATCAATAAATATTTTAAGGATAAAATAAAATCTTAAATTTCGTAAAAGTCACGTGTTTCAAATACAGTAATCGAGACGCATTAGGTCACATATTTAGGCATTTTTTGGATCAGGTGAAGAATGCACACTTATTCATTATTTTCAAGGTATGAAGTAAAATTGGCGTCACTGTTTTAAAATTGAAATTTTGAACAGAATTTATTTTGAAAGATAATATTAAATGCTTTAGTAATTTGCATAATATTTTAGTGGACGGTAACGCTGATCCCGATAAAAATGTAAAAATTAGTTTGGTCAAACATATATCAGATCTGCAAAAAACATATTTTGAATCCTGTTCAAAATAAAAAAATTATCTTGGATCCAAAATCTTTTTAAGAATTTTAATTCACTGAACTCCCAATAAAAGAAGTTGGTGTGGTGTGGAAGTTAGGAGAGGGGGTTACAGCTCAGGTGTCGTCCTCTGCACTTGATCGAAGTTCAAAATTACGAGGTCTATTGCCAATAGCTTTCGTGTTGCTTCTAGTGCGACGTTAATAAGAAAAAACTAAACTAAACCCAATAAAAGAAGAAAACCTCCAAACTCCCAACAAAAGAAATAATTGAGTGTATATCAGTTTGATTGATATATCAAATTGATATACACTCAATTGAAAATAAAATTTAGTTAATTGATATTATGTATTTTTTGACTGACAATAGAAAAGAATATCATGAAATTGCCGCAAGAATTGTGAAACATCTAATATCATATGTTTCAACCTATATATGCGAAAAATCTTTCTCTTTGTACGTTGCGACAAAAACAAAATACAGAAACAGATCGGATGCTGAAGAAGACATTAGGTTGATGATTTCAGAAATTATTGCAGACGTAAAAATACTTTGCAATAAAAATCAATCACGGTCAAGTCATTAATTTTTTTTCATTATTTGTTATATTTAAAAAATTGTTGCTTTTGTTTATTATTCATAGGCTCTGTTTTAGAAAACAAAAAGAAAAAGAAAGAAAGAAACCTTAGCTACCTTACCCTTCATTAACCTTACTAAGACGTTTCTAACATGAAAAATAGAAATGCAATAATAATTTTGTAAATTTGATTAGGATAAAGAGCTTTGATATCCTATTTTTTCTGTTGTTTGAACAAGGGGTTCCTTGAAGGTGTTCGTAAGCACAAAGGGTTCCTTCCTCAAAATGCAAAAGGTTGAATACCTCTGCTCTAAGCGAAATACCCCATCTACATCCATATTTGTGCCACGGCAATATACTTCACATTCAATACATAATTTTAAATTTTAATGGGATATATATTCTTCAAAATGTCAAAATATTTCTAACCATCTTCAATCCCTCATTTTAATTCTCACCTTTATGTTTCTTTGGTGTTTTCAAACTTCAAATACATATTCGTATCATATCTTTAAACGGAAAATTATCATCGATAACTACATTTTACGTATCTGTTATTACAAAATTGGCAGCGAGAGAAACTTTTTCCCTTTTAATTTTGTCTTTCAAAACAGTACACTTAAAACACTTTAGTACAGTGAAGTTGACAGACATTTCCTCAAAGAATTCATAACAAATTTTGTAAGCAATTTTAAATTTTAGAAATGTATCCTTAATCCCAGGAATATAACCATACATAATTGTTAGTTTATTCTTTTGTATTAATGGTACGAATTTATCATCATATCTCGATTCTATATTGTAATAAAATAAACTGTAGCTGAAATGTTATGATGTTTAATTTCTTGGGTAGTTTTATAGAAAAATAATGTCTGGCTGTAAAGAAAAGAGAGTGTATGTTTTGATCTATTGAAAAGGTGATGTTTTTTGTTTTTGTTTTGTTTTTTTCCCAAAATTTAAGGTATTTTTCCAAATTTAAATAACTTGACCGAAGCGGATCATATAATTTCAAAATGCACTCTATTTGTGCTCTGTGTGTGTGTTGGTTTCAAAGTAAACCCCTTCACTTTTGAAAAACCGAGGAGCTTTTTATATTCAATATCAACCTGAATGCAAAATTGCTTACGATTTGCTTCTCCAACCTTAAAGGGACTAAAATATATGTTTAAGTTCAGTGCAAAATATTCACAATATGTAAAAATAATATTCATCTATTAATTTTAGTCCATTTCACAAATTGTACCTAAAAAGAGTTATATGTGTTTATTAGATCAAAAATTCGTTTATAACGAATCAGGTATAATTTTGGGTAGTTTAAATTTCAATATAATATACATATTTTAAAACAAATGCAAAAAGAGTCAATTTATTCAAACTTGTATTTCATGAATAAAATAAATCAGTGTTCATATGTTCTCAAATAAACAAAATTGTAATCAAAGTGTTCTTTCAATTTACAAAAAAATGCAAAGAATCGTATATAAGCAATAATTTTAATTGTTACAAATGTTAAAAATATCAGACACATAAGAAAAAAAAAATATTTTATATTAAATGCTTAAACAATACAACATGTCTTTAAAGTACCTTAATGCCTACTTTCAGAACAATTTGTTATTTGAGAAAAATTGTTTGTGAAACACAATATTGTGTTTATATAACAGTGTACAGTTTAATTTAAAATTATAATTGACTTTAAAATTATAAAAATTTTAACATTTGCGATAATGTCACTTATATCTATTTTTAATAATCTGTGAATGCATCAAACTATTACTTTATTATGTTGACGCTTTATTTAATATTACGTATATATAACGAACAAATTTCGAACTGAATTTTAAAATAATTATTTTAGAAACTATTGTAGATATGCTCATAATTTTTGTATACCGAAATTTTAGCATCTCAGCTTTGCTTCCAAGTAAAATTTTTATTTTATATTCATCAAATTGTTCAGCATATTTTTTGCTAATGACGTGCGTTTTTTAACTGATTTGTAAAAAACTTACGGAATATATGAAAATATGCTGGCGATGAAATATATTAAATTTTGAATTTTATATTTTCATAGAATTGTAAATTTTTGTGATTAATAATTTTTAACTTTGTATGTACCATACATAAATATTTTTTGATGTAATTTGAAAAGCAGATTTTCAGGGTAGCTTATGTAAAATTCCTAGTTGTATAATGTTAAGATTACGAAAAATGTCCGGATTTTAATTACATGTACTTCAATTATCCTTTAACAGAAGATAAATTATAAGGGATTTTACACATATGAATATTTTTTAAATTTGAATCTTCAAATAATTAGTAATCAAAAGTATCTGTGCAAAAGTACAGTTGATACTTACACGTATGAACAAATATAAATGTGTGCAGACGCTATTAATTACTAATTTTTCAAAAATCAAGTTTGAAAAATATGAGTTTGAGTGGGAAATCGCATTCTTCTTCTCTTTGAGGGAAGATGTAGTTCAGTTATTTAAAATTCGGATGTATTTCGAAACTTAACATTACAAAACTGAGTATCATGCGTAAGCTGTCCTGAATACCTGGCTTTGAAATTATGAAAAAAAAACTAATAGATTTAAAAAAAAAGTTTAATTTTTGGTATTATTTTTATTCATGCATTAGAGATTTTTAAAAGTAAAGAAATACAGAAGCTTAAAAATTATTCATTTGTAATAATTGAAAATCTTAAAGCGTTTCTGATTTTGACTCGTTCGTTTTTTTTTTAATTTATGACACTTTTTTAGGAAATAAATATTATTTTAAAAACTGAAAGTAGTGAATAAAGTAACACAAATGAAACAATAGAACGTATTTATTGTTTTCATACATTCTCTGTATTTAAACAAACATTTTAAAGATATATATTTAGCGATGTTTTTCGAGATTTATAGATATAACATAAAAACTTAACTCTATCTGATATTTTTAATATGAGGAAAAATAAAAAAGGTGAGTTTTTAGCAATTAAAGAAAACATACAAAGATTAATTTGTCCAACAATATAAAACAGTAGGTTTCCTACTCTATCTAAATTTGTTAAAATTCCAAATGAATATTAATTAAAAAATGGGATTAAAATCTAGTTAATTTTTTGATTGAACTTTAAAGCGTTTTTGGATTGGTTTAAATAAAAAATTTTATCTCGAAAGCTAGGTCAAAGGACGCATTTCTTTCATAAACCCAATAAAATCTCAACTCAAGTTGACCGACAAACACACTTGAAAGGAAATCTTCCCCTCTTGAACGAATGTCTCAATGGAAAATGTCTTAACCCTAAGGGCAAGAGTGGGGTTCCCTTATGAGCCATAAAATTTCCGGTCAAAGTTCATTGTGTGTCCGCAACCCTCCCCAATTATCTAACAAGATGTAAAACTTTTAAAACGGGGGAAAGGAATTGCAGAAAAACCCGGCGCAAACGATCTCGAATACTTCCTGTGATGGCGAAAAAAGACGGCTCTGACACTTTCGGTGCGCTCACAGCCACACGGGTTTATACGGCGCAAACGCTTTCGGAATATCTCGAACAGCACGGAAAAAAGCGTGTGAAACGCTTAGAGGGTTAAATCAATGTGCCTCTAGTGATACAAAAACTCTTAAAAGCAATGTTTTGTTTCCGTTTAAGTGTGTCTTTAATAAATTTTAAAGAGCAATACTAAGAATACTGAATTCAATTTCCTAAAGAAAAATGCAGGATTTTATAAAGGCTTTATGAATGTAACATGATATCTATTTACGGCAGTGATTCCTTACATTTGAAAGCATTAAACAAATGCATTATTTCAAAATGTAATATTTGCAGACAGAACGCATTTTTACATACAAATGCAAATCTAAGCAAATGGAATGCATATATTATTCCGAAAGAAATAGACTGATTCGAATAGAAATTAGCATTGTATTAAAATATACTACTCTCTAAATAATAATGAAGCCCAAATACGATAATGTTATTCAGTCATAGTAGCGATATCATATTTGGACTATTGATTCATAGCTCTATTTGTATTAATTTATTATTAATTCAATGCACAAAAGTAACTACGTGAGAGCTAATTTAACATCACTCAACTGTATGACAGCTTAAATAGATATTATGAATCAGAATTGAGTAGATGATATCCCTAAAAATAATTAAGAATTTATTAGCATATGGTAAGCAAACTTTTAAAAACATATAGTTATTATAATCACTTTTTATCATGAAAAAATATCGAAAATTAGCATAACACTAAATCAGAAAAATTAACATTAAATTAGAGGAGTATTTCTCCACATGGCAGAGCCTTTTAAAAGACTGGTTTTCCCAAAGAACCTATAAATCAAATTAAAAAATTTAAAACGAGTAAAAATTTGTAATTTTTATTGTTGAAAATGAAAATATCTGTAATTTTTTAAAACTGTTTTGTGTAGGATTGTTATAATACGGGGTTTTTGTGTGATGATAGACAAACTGTTTCTTTTTTAATAAATTATTTTTCGGTTTAGTCTTTTACTTATATCAATGCATATCTGTAAATTTCATGCAATAAATATTCCTTTTTTTTAGATTGGTAATTGCACAGCACAGAGAGCACCTAAAGTAAGTACTTTATTTGAACTTCAAGTGGATAAAATTTTCTATCTTATGAGCAAACAAATTCTCAATATATAATTCTTATGGTGTAAGATTGCAAATAGATTTACTTTTTTATTATTTAAGATGAAACAATTAAAAAAAATGTGATACTGGGGTGAATTTTAAAGTTGATTTTCTATTTTTCAGGACCTAACTGATAATGAGCAGGCAGCACTAGGCAGATTTGCGGTAATTACTTATAATATAATTTAAACTTTTTGTTATTATTTCAAACTTTTGTTTAGGAGATGTTTTACCCATTATTCATCAAACACGTTTCCTTGAAGGATATTCTAAAGAAAATAATGATTAATAGTAAGAAAACTGTTTAGAATCCCACTTCAATTTATATTTTCCTTTATCTTTTTAGTGAATAGCCCCAGAACAGAATATTTATTTTTATTTTATAAAAGTAACATATTCTTATTCATGAATATAACATTTAAAAATCTCAAAGAGACAACTACCTTTTTTAAGTTCTCTCGAAACATTTTATAGTAATTTTACTAATATTTAGTATTTGATTGTATTTTAAATTAAAGTGGCTATATGATGCACTCTTTTCAGGATTGCATTACTAAGCTTGGTGATGAGTGCTTTGGAAAAAACAATTAGTGACAGCAAGAAAAAATAAGTTGAAGAACAGATGTTCTGTGTTTCTTTCATTAACTAAAGGAAACTAAACAATTCAAATAAATTATATATATATACATCATTGGAAAATGTATTGTATCTTGCTTTTTTATATTGGAAAATATTATAATAGGATTGATACTGAAATAAAAAAGTTTCGACTACTTGTTAAAATATTTTATTACAACTGTAAGACATTTTTAAACGAGTGATAGAATTAAAATTTATTTTTCACTCACACACACTCATTTTAAATTTCATAATTAAAAATAACTATTGCATATGTAGAAAATGAGCTTGGTAATATAGAATGTTATTCGTATACGTGTTTTTTAATTCAATATATATTCTAATCATGACAGACTAAAGCTGGGTTTTATAAATCTTGAAAACGACTGTTAACACATTTATTTTGCAGAAAAATAATGAGATTATTTAATTATGATCGCACAATAAAATATTTCACTAAGATGCATAAAAATTATTTCACTACAGAATATATGTTAAGATTACAAAAATATTTTATAAAAAATTTTGGTAAATATTTTGAATGATGTAATAAATTCACCTTTAAAAATATCTCAATTTTTTTTTACATTTAAACTTCAACAAGAACATTTTAGAAAATAATTTTGAATGTATGTTCTTTTAAATGCATGAAAACTTCATTTATTTTAAGAACAATATTGTTTAAGCTTTTATGAACTTACTTTTATACTTAAGAAATAAATCGATTTTTCAAATATGTTGCACATTGTATACGTTTCATCATTTTATTACACATATAATTATTCATACTTCATATCCATAATTAATAAATAAATAAAATATTTGGAAATGTGTAGAATTTAATAAAGATACATTCTCTAGTTTCTTCATTTACCGAACTGAACCACGTTAATCAAATTCAAATAATTATTTCCTGTTTGCTTGTAAAGTACGGTTACCCTAAGAACATATCAAAGCTTGTATATCTTATTCATTTCATTTCAAAAACACAATCAAATAGAAAAAAAAAAACTTTTACAAGAAGTTACATTGTGTCATTATAATAATTATTATTATTTTGAAATTCTGTCTTACTTTTCATTTATGGAATCGGTATTTGTAAAGTAATATTATACGTTTCTTTATCAAACAATTTACATGAAATTTAAACTAAATCACCATAGGATATTTTACAATGTTCGCTTCAACAGCGAGAAAAATTGTAGTCGGAAAACTGACTTTATTTATCATCAATGAGTAAAACCACTCTTGGCGTGCTTAAACTGATAATTGATTTCTTAAAACGTAGACTTTGCTATTAATTAATTAAAACTATTTACGATATAATATGTTGAAAAACACATGCAATAAAACATATTTTTATTATATTCTGTTGAAATTTCAATACGTATAATGAAACATTATTATTTGTAATTAGTGTTTTAATTATTTTTCACAGAAAGTTCTCATTTGTTTTCACATATCAGTTAAAAAAAACTTTCTTATGCCTAATCTTCTAACCAGTGCAAACTTTACGTGGCCTTTTAGGCTAAAACTTCTCCGTGGGTTAAAATTCATTCCAAATAATGGATATTATCCTTTTATGATTTTTTCCTTAAAGGTTTGACTCTTTCTTTTAATATTTTGCCATTTTAATTATGAAGATTAACCTGCCGTCATTTACAGGAATCCTTGACAAAATCCGTGCAACTGGAGAATATGTGTAATTTAGTAAAAAATATATGAGACAAGTATTAGAATTATTATATGGAATTTTATAGTGTTAAATTTGCAATAAGAGTTAAGGCTGAGATTTTCTTAAGATATTATTTGCACGAAACAATAAATGGTATGTTGAAATACTGATAATTGCCTTAACTTCTAATAAATATTATACTAAAATGTATCAAAAATGTACGAAACTGTAAATGTAAAATAAAGTGCTTTGTTTCTGAATTAAAACATAACTATTGATTACCTTCATGCAGCTTGGCTTGCCTTCAAGTACATAAATTTTAGAACTACCAGTCACAAAATCGCTACAGGTTATTACAAGTTTTCTCTCTTTCTTAGTGCATAGGAAAAGAGAGAAAATTTATGTATTTTTTTACTAAAATCTCTCTTGAATAAAAGACTAATGAAGACTCTTGAAAAGACTAAAAGACTAAAAGACTCTTGAATAAAATAAATTATAAATTTCAAAAGGAAAGAAAGAAACGGTAATTATAAGCCATCTCTCTTTCTGTAAGCATAGGTATCGTTTACTAAAATCTCTCTTGAATAAGAGACGCAAATTACAAATTTCATAAGAAACCATTCTTAGAGAGAACCGTAAAAGAATAAATGCTCAAATTGAAAAAAAAATATATGTGTAAGTTCGTTCTAGTTCAAAAAAACAAATTCAAAGATATCTGTAAATCTATTGCTGCTCGTACTCCAAATTCCATACCTTAGGAACACAAAATCTTTGAATGTCTATCAGCCGCTGCATGAAGAAAGCAATTCCACGCTCTAGACGAGAATAGACAGATTAGACCAGAAGACGAAACTTCAGCCAATTTATTGGGCATTTTCTTTTAAATTATAAGCAAATTAAATTTCATTGATACTGATATATGCATTGATAATGATATATGACATATCTCTTGCTATCAGAATTGTTCATGGATTTTACAGCTTCTTTTTTTACAACGCAGAAAATAACACGTTAAATTCACTTAACCCACTTAAGCTACCAAGGACTATTAACATTCCTGACCTAATGATTTCGAGACACGTTGATATGAGGGGGGGGGGGGGACGACTGTTCATAGTCTTAAACCTGTCCTGGAGACTTTGAAGGCTCGGAAACCCTATTCGGAAACCAAATAATATATCTCGCAATCTTGAGCAATAAACACTCCTCTCCTAAGCTAGAATTTCTTATATACTTTTGGAATAAATGATTTTGTAGAGACCTACTTTTTTATTTCTTTTCTTTCATGTATTAAAAGCAGAGTAATATGGTTTTTAAAGGCATTTGCTTTTAAAAAATGTCCTTTGTATAGAGTGAGTGGAACACTTTTTATAAATAAGATAAAATGTCTGAGATTTTTAAAATTTAAACCCATTAAAACATAGAATAACTATAATCTTGGAATTAACCAAGGTCTTCAGCATATTCTGGAAAAATAAATCAATTTTTAAACTCTTTGGCATAAAAGACAGGCCCTCAGATGCATCTATGATTTCATGAGGGATCCACAGATCAGACTGAAATTCAAAGACAAGTTTTCCAAATCATTTAAATTGAATCTGGGTGTACCGCACGGATTAATATTGAGCACATTTCTCTTCTCTTTGTATCTTTTTGTATTAGAAAAAAAAATTCAGAAGGTGCAAGGTCATTTGATATTGTTCTCTGGTTCTCCCACTATAATTTTGGCTAAATGGAAGATATTAAAAATCATACACTTTCTGACGCGTTGAGTTTCACTGATGATCATAAACTGAGCTTCAAACTTCAAAATCCATTACTAATTTCTTCAAAGAGTGTGGTCATTTATACAATTATCAGCCTAAATTCACAGTGGATGGACTCTTTCTTACGATAAGCACCCTAAATACTTCAGATCTTAAGAAGTGAAGTAAGAGACGCATAGAATATCAGAGGGAAAAGATCAGAAAAAACTCGACATTTTGAAATATACCACTGGGAGTGACTAGGTATATAAAGCTGGCGTTCATACTCTCAATACAGACTAAGTTTCTCTTATCATAGTAGAGAGTATAAGTAGTCTTAGAGTATAGTTGTGAGATGTTTTTATATAAGCCCCAATTTCAGGAAAATGGAGAGAGTACAACCGAGTTCTACTTGCATTACCTCTGGTAAGAGAAATATTTGTTCTATTAATCTGATTTGATAAGAATGTAATCTTCAACACTTAAATTTGAGAAAATAGGGAATTTGCAAGACATTTAACAAGCTGTATAGTTTTAGTGACCATAGTTTAATATCTATATATATTATATAAATTAGTTTAATAATCGCAGACTGAAAGAAAAAAGCCTTTTGTTTCTCAGATTAATTTTATGGGATTGTTAGATCAAAAAATTGGGAAGCATTCTTTGAAAACAATAATTAAACCTATAGATGGTCTATCATGAGATCACATCTAAGTCAAATTAAGACTTATAATCAACAAAAAGTACGATTTTTCTGTATGACTACACCAACATGCTCTTGAAATCATTCAATCATCAACCAAATTCTAAATTCTGAAATTAAAATTTTCATAAACATTTTATAAAAATAGTCCCTATGGCAGTGGATAAGACCCTTCTCTGATTAATACAAGGAAAGGAAACCAGATCTTTGCTCAGTTTCCATATTTGTGTTTTGTCAGAAAACTGCTGTGACCTCTAGCATCTGATTTGTAGAACTGCAGGTCGACAAAAGATCTGCTTTTTCTAATCTCGAAATCCTCAAAAATCCTTCGCAGCAGCATGAAATATACTTTCAATGGTGCACGTTTCATATAGAATTCTTTGGTAACGAAACTGCTAATATTTAGAAGGAAGAAAAAGCCTATATTTCGTCATGTCTAAATGCTTCGTTCACTGTTCTTAAAACCTATTTAAAAATAAAAATGTAAAACTTGCAACTATGAATCCTCCATCCGACTCACTCATGACATTACTGGTAAGCTGTTGGTGTTGCATTTATCATTAAGGAAGATAGAGACTAGAGACGTTTTAGGAGTTTCAGTTTTGACGAAGGAAGTTTTTTTCCTACCAGCATCATTTGTAATTTTTCTTATGCCTCTCACAAGCATTTTTGTAATAAATCACAGCAATATTAATTAAATTATTTTTAAATTAAGCGTAGAAATCTTTTACTGCTAAACAAATATTTTTGTCCCATTCTGTCTTGTTAGATTTTATTCAAATCGTAAATTTTACAAAAATATGTATGAAGTGATTTTTTTTCTGTTTTAAAAATTTCCTGTTTTAAATGTATTTTTAAAACATTTATAGGAAAAAATAAGCTTTAATCAAAAATTTATTTAAATTACTCATCTTATCTAAATAGTTATTTAAATCTTTTTTTCGTATGGTATAATTAAATATAATATTTCTGTAGAATGGATTGTCTACATTGCTGTTCCAGAACAGTACCCTATTCATACGAAAGTTCAAATTTTGTCATTTAACAAAAGTATTATTGTAAATTTTAGTAAAAATAATTTCAAATTTTTATCTAAATACTTTAATTACTTTGCCTTGTAATTAGTTCGAATTAAATTTAGATGAGAAAGAAAGAAAGGTTTATTAAATATCATCTCTGGGTTATGATTATCTTGAAACATAAAAAAGTTTATCTGAATATTTCAGCAAAATAAAAAATATTGCTATATGTTATGTTGGTAAAAATGTAAATAAAAATTAGTTAGTACATAGATATTAAGCACCTCCAGGTGTCTAATTTTCCGGAGGGGGAAATAGTGATAATCCCATGTTTTCAATATTTTTTTTCTTCTTTTTAATTTCATTTTCTTTTTGCACATACTTTCGCTTTTATCACCTAGCCGAATCCTATGAATTAACTTACATGTGCATATTAACTATAACTTTTCTAACTCAAAAATTATTTTCTAGCAAAATCACGCAAGCAATGTTAGGATTCGGAATTGCTTTAAATTGCTACTCTAATAAATATACGATGGTTTCCTGTTTTTCTCGGGTATAAAAGGTTGAAACAGGCCGTTGGCTGTCCTTTATATCCCTGCATCTCGCCACATAAACATGTGTAATTAGCTTCCCATTTTTGTGTTTGAATCATTATTATTATTGAATAAATTTCAATAAAAATATGTATGTTGATTATTCTGACTTTTTATTTTCAAAATTTACTTTAGGGCATCGTATTTTGTGCAGTTTTCACAAAATTTCCTCAAACATTAGTTGACCTATTTGTAACTGAATTATTATTTTAAAACATAACTAATAACGGTAACTCTTTAGATAGATGTATGTACCTAAGTGTTGCAGAATTGTTCTTCATGAACGTAAAATTTAAAATCATCTCTCTTAACATGTAAATTGTTATAAGTTTTATTACCTAAGTTTTATTACCTTTCCAATTTTGAGACCAAGATGGCTGATTCTTTTTCTTGTTATATGTTACAACTAAAATTAAAAATATAAGATTAAAAGAAAAATTCGAGTTATCTCTTATCTTTGGTTTCGTTTTATTAACGTCACACTAGAAGCAACATTTGGGCTTTTGGTGACATACATCGTAATTTTGAATCTTGTTGAAGAGACGACTATACCTTAGCTGGCACCACCTCTCCTAATTTCCACACCACACCAACGGGAGGACTCTAGGCCCCGATAAATTTAACATGCATTTTCACCGGCTACACGGCGGATGAGTTACCTTTGAAATGAATTAAAAAATTTTCAAATATATATATATATGTTTAAACATCTTAAATATTAAATACGTTTTGTAAACCCAAATAACATTCGCATATTTCACTTGCTTTCTCCGCTCATATTTGTAAGGAAGAATTTCTGCATATGGCTTAAAGCTGCTACATTACAGGCTTTCCAGTACAAATTCGCAATGGCATTCATTACAATAAAATTAAGTAGATTCTACCTTTTCAGATTCTGAAAAATAAAAAGATACCAAAAAAGATTAAATTTATTTGCAAAATATATTTAAATGCATTGGTGTTTAAAATGGAAGTATTAAAACCAATTATTGACTGCGAAAATTAGTTACATAGATTTTTAATTTGAAATGTATATATATATGAACAAAGTATCAATATTATATAATTTACAAATATCATACCATAAACAAATTCAATATACCAAGCATAAATTCATACATTAATGTTTAAGAACTACACATTTAAAGAAAACAATCATTAATAAACTGATGTAAAATTAATAAAACTCGTCTGAAAATTATTATAATTAATTAAACAGACCAAAATCAAAATTTTATGGAAAAAAATCTATTAAGAAACTGGAAAATTATGAAAGAAAGCCCAGTGAAAGAAAAGCAAAATTCAGAATAATGGAAATAATGTAATTATTACTGTTCCCTACTTTGGAATTATATATATATATATATATATATATATTGGATATTTATATGAAGAGATGTAGATATATAAATTTTTTGTTTTAGTAAGTATACTAAAAATTAGATTTTATTGGTAATTAAAAGGCCTAATATAAAAATTAAGAATAAGAGTTGTAACACCGTAATTTAACGTTACCTTCCATGCATTATTAAACGGTAGACAGATGCCGCCACATGTTCTTTTTAGTTAGAAGCGCAAGCGATGGAAGGCGAAAGACTTCGTTAGCAGAACGATGGAGTCATGTTCGTGAATCTGTGTTTTATATATATTTTGTATCCTGTCTTGTGAAACGTGTCAAGTATTTATTTGTTCCTGAAACCAACTTGGCTGTTCATTATTTTGTCCTGAAATAGTAACAATAATGGAGGGATACATTGGTGCCCGAACGTGTGGTATGACCCGTAGGACATTTTTTACAACGTTTTTCTGAATTTCACTTGGTGTGTGTGTGTCATCAAATTTTCGATCGTTAATTTAACCAACTTCCCATCAAGCTAGAGCTTTGAAATTTTGGGAATCGTTCGTACTCGCCTAACAATACAATATTTAGACGTTTGCGACAAGTTTTAACTAATATTTCAATAATTTTAACAAGTCAAAATATTCTTTCCTCTCGGCGCTTTTAGGATTGAGGAAAAAATTTCTTTCCCCCTCTGGGAGCACCGGGCACTCCCCACGCAGCATGCGGTATCGTAAAGTATCTCCCCTTTGTGAGTACAAAGGGGAGATACTATCTCTGAGATAGTAAGGGTTGCTGACTTTTAGTCAGTAATCATTCGCAAGAAAGAAAGTTTCCAATATTTGGCACCATATCTTATCACAATAATTTTTTCTGAATTCTGGTTCCCTTTCTTTTTTAATAGAATGACTTACAAACTTTCAAATACATGTTTTGATTTTATGAGTATTATGAATTTTTTAATACTCTCACAAATGTCTCTTTTTAAGTGAATTTTAAAATTAAAAATAACTAACAGTTTTAACTAATATTTCAATAATTTTCTCTAATAAACTTTGCCACCATATGAAAACGTTGTTTTTAAAAACGTTGGTTTTTATATCGAATTATTTTCCTTTGATCGGCTCACTACATGTGTGCAAGTTCCAGTGTGTGTCGCCCCGATACTTATTTTGAAAGTGCTATGTGAAGTGATCGTTTTGTTATATTTGAAGAAATATCATCCGAGATTTAAAATGAAAGATTGCGTGATTTATATTTGAAGAAATATTATCCGAGATTTAAAGTGAAATAGAAGAAATATTTCCCAAGATATTTTAAAGTATGAATTAGAATTCATTGTCTTTTGTGTGAAGTGCTCGATTTGTGTTGGAAGAAATAACATCCGATATTTCTGTGCGTGAGTGAAAATCCTTTCTTGTAATTATCATACTTTGATTTATATAATTTTTCAAATTTAGTTATTTTATTCTTTCCAAACTTGATATATTTATAGTCTTGTATTCTATTTTTCGAAAATTCTAATTTTGTGATTTTAGAGATCTAGTTTTCTTTAAAGATATATATTGGTGATTAATTGATTTATTCTGCACCAGTTTTCTTAATATTTAATTTTGTGTTTTCATTAAAGTTATTTAAACTATATTGGTCGATAAATTGTAATAAATATTTAAATAAGTATATTTTAAATATTAGAAGGTATTATAGTATACCCCTCGTGTTGCTTCGAGTGCAACGGTAGTAAAACCAAACCAATTCTTGGACATATTGGCAATATGTAGAGTAGCAAAAGAACTTCATGCTGCCTATTAGGTTTTCGCTCTTGAATAGCCTTTTTGAGTTGTTCCATTTGTTAAACATAGAGTTCCGCGTTGATCATATGGTTCCGTTTAACATATGGATAATCCCCTCCCAATCTCGCCATAAGCACATCATCGTTATACACAGATAAAGATCTTGCTCTGAGCACTGTAAAGATATCGTTGCTTGTGTGCGTGAGTTACGACGACGAGCGAGCAAACCAAAAGAGATTGTGACTTGTTAATTTTGGCTTTTGTTTTTAATTTTAATAGTTGATATTAGCTCAGTTGCCACTTAAAGCATGCGAAAAACAATCTCCACACTTCTGAACCTTTCTTTTTGAGTGAAGATGCTTCTCTATAGCAGTGTAGGAACATTCTCTTTTCTCTGCAAATACCATTGTCGTTTGACGCAAATTTTCGTACAAAAGTTGGTTTAATCGTTGCTTATCGAACTCAACTGGACGGCCAGAACGAGGTCCGTCTTTGAAGTAAAATTTCCATTTTTGAGCTTGGCGTACCAATCACGCCAATCACGAACGGTTCTTTCAGCTATGACACCCTCTCCATACAGAACACAAACGTCACGAGCAACTTTTGCGGCCTTAGAATCTTAAGTAAAAGGGAAAAGAAGGTGTCAAAAGCGCCCCTTTTTTCTCTACTTGATATTCTGTTTTAAGGATCTGAAACTTAAGATAAATTAACTCGAACAAAAAAAATACAGACTATGGTGGAACAAAGCATCCTCTTTCGAATAATTTAAAACATTAGACCAAAAACATTTAATGATATGCGAAATGTTGATATTTGAAACAAACTTTATTGCCAATCTAATATTTTGCATAACAAAGATAAGAGCATAGCTTTTCGTATGTCATGAAAATTCACAAAATATATTCAGGCTAGTTATCCTGTTAATTTTCTTAAAAACCATTTAAAAAGTAGTAAAACTGTGAAATGTATTTTTTGCGGAAATTAACAAAAAAGTGTCTTCGTCTTAAATTGTAATAAAGTTTTTAATTTTATATTTTATAATTTCATTTTTCATCTGTATTTAGTGAATAACTTCCAATTTCAATTTATTGGCTTAATTCTTTATTATTTTAATATTTTTCTTAACATTTGTTAACAACATTGTTCTCTTTTCTTGTGAATATTTCTAACTTTAGAATATGGGGATGGCATCACCAATTTTTTTATCTGTCTTCTATGAAAGGTGATTTCCTCTTTTAATAAAGTACCTTTAATTCTTATTACTTCTGTGTGGCAGAACAGTTTTTTGGGGGTAAGGTTTTTTCACTATCTTTTTATATTTTGTTTTAGTTTTTTAAAAATTTTATTAAGTTTAATCTTTTTTTTTAATGTGTATTAAATATTATAAAGAATAATCGTTAAGAAATGTTTCACTCAGAATTAAGCAAGCAAAGAATTTCTCACGTAAATTCTTTGAAATTTAAGAAATTATTTTGTCTCTGATCAATATGGAAATTATTGCAGTGATAGCTGCTTTGGTGTCATTGATGTCAAAGGACATGTAACTTAACGCACCACTTAGGACCCTTTTAAAAGTTCGCCCAAAAAGGATAAATATGATTTTAACTAGTGTATTTGGACTCAATTTATATCGCTTTGAAATCAGGATGGTCCTTTCCTCAGACTGCGCGTCATATTAGTTATAGTTTTTTTTTGATAGCGGAATTAGGAACAAAAAATTATCTCTCACGACAAGTAGACCCCCATGGACTACAAGAAGTGAAGATTGAAGAATTATCTGGCCAGATCAAAGCACATCTTTACTTTATACTCTGTTATCTTACATGTCCATATTAATATCATATTCATAACATTTAATTTCTTTTAAAGATGTTCAAATATTCATTCTTTGTTAATAACTTCTTAATATAAATTTCACTTTATATCATCAGGAAATAAATATCCTGTCTAATCTGTATTGTCTTATCAATTTTTATCAGTATTTCGATGACATACGTATGATCTTTAAAAAACATAAATTTTAACATTATAACTGTTATCTCTAATTTTCAAGGCTCGAAAGCACATGCGAAGCACACTTTTCTACATCAGACTTAGTGTCAGCGTCAGTGTGTAAGTGGAGAAATTTGAAGGTTTGGTTTTATCAATGTCGCACTAGAGGCAACACAAGGGCTATTGTCGATGGATCTCGTAATTTTGAACCTCAGTCAAGTGTCAAGGACGATACCTGAGCTGGCATCCTTCTCCTAACTTAAACCACGGTAACCGAAGTACTCTGAGCCTAGACAGATTTAATGTTCATCAGCACCAGCTACATGTTGTATCAAGTTGTATCAAGACTCGAACCCATGATTCGACGAAAAACGCCTCTCGATAGTAAGGATCGTAAGGTAATGCAACAAATGTGTTGAATAATAAATTGTTATTGTTGCTCAATCCGGGCTGTTGTTGTCTGAAGAGAAATGAAAACAGTAATGTTACAACGAAAGATTAATAGCAAAACATAAAGTTTGTTAAAAGAGAAAGTGTATGTGTATCTGTATGCTTCTACAAATCAGAAGTGGAATGAAAAAGTGTCAATAAAAGTAAAAAGTAGAAGTAAAAATTATTCAATATAATGTATGTATTAAGGATTCTATGTGAATATTTTCCATTCAGATATTGACCAAAAAAATAAATTTATATTCTCCGTTTTCATAAAAATATGGCATTTTTATTTGATAAATTTTAAATATTTTCTAAATTCTAAGTATCAACAGCCTTCAAAATCGATTACCTACTTTCGAATTTGTGATTTTAAATAAAAGCATTTTTTTGCTGGAAAATAACATACATTATATATTGAATTCGAAAGTGAATAAGTAAGCAAATATTTCCTGAGTTTAAATGACAATTATATGGTCATAAATGTGATGTTCCGTTCAGCGATCTCCAGTTTCCTCTGCAATGCATTTAATTTTTTTTAAAAACAATTTCTTTTTGATACCATATTTATCAATTATATTGCTTTGAGGTATTTACAAAATACAATTCTTCAAAATACTAAAAATTGTTTTGTAAACTACTCTTACAACTTTCCAAGAAAACAGATTAAAATATTTTTTATTCATCTGAGATTGCCCTGAAATCAATTACTGCAGAGTATTTTACTTCTCAATTCGTCAAAAATATCTTGGTAATAATTGGATACAATCAGAAATTCAAAAAAGTGATTGTAGAATGTAACTAGGCCCTCCCCCCATACACACAAATTCAACTTCTTTGTCCTCAGTGGCACGGTCTTAGATGCCTGCTATTTTATTGCTAACTTGCAGGGCCCTTGCTGGCCGAATAGATGATAAAGGAAAAATAAACATACTCATAAGAATTTCATGTGACAATGGCTAAGAATGAAGTTGATGTACGAAATCCCTTTCAAATTGCCTTATATTAAAATCAGTTAAAGAAGAAGGATTATAATTTTTTTCTCCTTCGGCTCAACAAAACTCGTTGAGAAACCATGCGACATTGTAGAGTTAAAATTAACTAATAGGTATAACCCTTATCAATCTATTCAAATTGAAGTATTAGTAACAGACACTATTACTGCGGGCGCCGGTTTCTGTCCCAAATATTGAAGTGCAAAATATTATGCGATCTCGTGGATTAGTCTTAGCCGATTGTTGCAAACGGGATACAAATAATGAAATATTATTAGGAGCAGATGTTTTCTGGTAGATTAATGAAGCAACTTTTTTCGAAAGGATAGATCAAGGAACTACTTGTGTGCTAATGATATTTGGTTTTGCCTTACAAGGAAGTCAGGAGGAATTTAATTCTAGAGTTAAAAATACAGTATCAACGAATTTTTGTGTAGCTGCTAAAGCTGTTCAAGTGTTGAGCGAGGTTGAGTATTTAGGAATTAAGGATAAAGGAGAGGAGTTAAATGTTGTTGATAAAGCCTTATTAGATGAATTTTGAGGGAAATTTTAAAATTGGTGAATGGTAGATATGAAACGGATTTAGTTAGGATTTTTAGTTATGAGGAATTAGGAATCAACTATTTTTTTACTAAAAGATGGTTTGATGAATTAAAAAAAAGGTTTTACTAAAAAAGATTCTGTTAAGTGATGTAACGTAACTAAAAATTAAGTGATATTAATATTCCAAAATAACACATCAATCAATAACTCCCGAGTCTAACATTGAAAACAACATTTTTTTTGCAAATTTTTTTTTTATTCATCAACATAACACCTTTTGTTAATCACCTTTTAGGGTGATACAATCGTTCCAACGCTTTTCCAAATCTTTTTTTTTCTTTCCCCCTCCAAATTTGTTTTTTTTTTTTTTTCGCAAGAAATCTTTTTTGTTGCGAGTAAATAGCGATAAACAGCTTTCTGAATCATCGACTCGTTGCTGTTTTTGTTCCATCGAAAGCAATCGCGGCATCCACTTGGAAAAAACCTTTTTCACTTCACTTCAAAAAACCTTTTTCCTGGTCCGATCGACTTAAAATTTTGACACGTTTCAAGCAAAGGTTAGTACTCTAGAAAGACCTGGTTACTGGTTTACTAAGAGCGCCATCTCTGGGTTAGTCTCGGGAGTTATTGATCGATGTGTTATTAATTTTTGGAGTTTAAAAATCAGAAAGTAAAGGTACATGTGTTTTGCGAAGCTTGACTAAGTGCTAGTAGAACAATGATTTACTTTAAATTATGTGGAATTAGTGATAATTAAAGAGCATTTTTTGTAATGTTGAAGAGCAGAGAAGAGCCGTTAAAGAAGTTAACCTACCGCGATTAGAGTTGTTGGCTATGGTGATAGGTGTTAAAGTTGGAAACTATCTAAAGAATATTTTCAAGGATGAAATCGGAAAATTAGTATTTTGAAACGATTTCTCTATTGCATTACATTGGGTACAGGAGAGAGAGAATTTGTCTAAGCAGTTGGTCAAAGGGTTGCAAGAGATAGGTAGAGTAGAAATACAAAGAGAGCAGAGGAAGGATCCTATTAAATGTTTGGTAACCAGTTGGTGGTTTTGGAAAAAGTTTTCTGTTTGGAATAAGTCGCATGGTGTTTGAGTTTTATTAGAAATGATAGAGGGGACGAGATTTCGACTCCATTCTTAGATGCAATTAAATTAAAAGAGTTGCTTCATGCTATGATTAACGAAAAAAAAAAACTTTAAACTCACAATGTTTGCATACATACAAACTGTTACTGGAAAATATTGATCGCATTCGCAACTCGAAATCAGGAAATGATTCTAAAAGATGGGATAATCAAATTGTGTACACTTGGAAGAAGTATCGCTTGAAGATATCAACACCATCCAGAATGACTGTCTTAGGATGTGGATCCATGAGAGATAAGGGTAAAGATGAATATTTATAGAACCAGAGTCATCCCAAGTATGCTCACTTGAGTGTGGACTTACATATTAAAGTGTCAGTTTATGCACCTCCAGTTGAAGCCTGCATAAGAATATCCATTACTTTTGTGAAACTGCAGAGCTTATTAGTACTAGACTTCTATGGTGGATTGAGCCTTTCACCACAAGGAGAAAAATGCCGCTTACATGGCAGCAAAATCTGTCTCAGGTGAAGCGAAGAGACCTATTCCGTAAAATTTCCATTTCTTGTGAATGACTGATTTATATTTTATTCCATTTATTTTTTGTTTTGATATTTCATTGTTATATGAAAATGTGTGTGTTATTGTGCTATAATTTGATATGTTTCATTTTTTAGTACTGTGCTTAGATGTATTTGCTATTCGATTGATGACGTGGTCATGGGCCCAGAATGCTACAACCCCATAGAGTTACGACCACATAGTATTATGATTAACCAATGTGGTAAGAATGTTTACGCCTATAGATGGCGCTGTTAACTTTGTTACAAGTAAGATAAGAAATTTTGTTGATAGTTGTTCAATAAAGATGTGTGTGATATAGCGAGCTTAATTTTATTCTTGGGTCTGCAGTTTATGTCATTCCCCCTAACAATAAATTGGTTGGCTGTAGTATAAACAAAGGATATTCTAAAGAAAAAAAGTAATTCATTAAGGGTAAAACTACATAAATTTCCTTTTTGATTTAAATTATTAATTTTCATTGATTGATTTATTTATTTCTTATTAACGTTGGACTGAGAAGTAACATTACATTATTGGCCACAGATAACTTAAATTTTGAGCCTCGGTCAAATGACGAGACCGACACCTGAGCTGACACTTTCCTTTTCTAACTTCCACACCACTTCTATCAATAGGGAAGGGACTTTCAGCATCGACAGATTTAACGGGCATCACCCCTGGCTACACGGTTGGTTTCATTGTATTTTAAATTTTATTGAAACAAAGTGATTAAAAAACAAGATGTAATTCAACAGCAATTATTATTCTTTGTATCTATTTAAAGCACAACTTTGGATAGAAATCTAGTCTATTATAATGTTTTTACTTGGGAAAACATTTATTATTTTTATTGGTATAAAAAGGACAAAAATTGAGCTATCAACCATTCTTAAATTAAAGATGCTAAAGGGTGGGTTTTTTTTTCTTTCAGGAATACGTTAAAATTATTGGTAAAAAATGCCCAGTAGAAAACAATTAGTGAAACCATGAAAGGAAGAAAAAAAATATTTGAAGAACAGATGTTCTGAAAAGCGCTTTAATTAACAAAAGGAAACTAAACAATTTAAGGGGATTCGGTACACTTTGAACAATTTTCTATATTATCGACTTAAAAATTATGTTTTAACATGTCATATTATGTTACTACCAAAAATGATTTCAGCGGAAAATTTGAATATATTATTGATAGAATTTCAAAAACGCAAAATAAATTTAAAAAAAAAAATTTCTAAAACCTAATTCTCCTGTATTTATTTATGATTTATATGAAAACTTTTGTAATATTTTCAATGACATTATCATCACCTTTAGGGATCGATTTCACAACTTTTAGGGATGGATCTTAGTTTTGGATAAAAAGATAAAATTTTGGCATGTACTCTAAAAGTAAGTAAAACTCCTGTATTCCATACATAAAAGTTATCTTTAAAAAATATTCATTTTATTGCAAAATAAATTTCTTACATATATTATATATAATACACAGGTAAACAGGGATTATTACTGGGCATTATTTGAAGATGGAGTAACATTTTAAATGCATTAATGTATTGAAAAACCGTAAACTGATGAAAAACAGTTTCAAAGTTTATAACTCTGAAAAAAGAATTATTGTGTCCTTCAATTAACTTAAAATACCCGTTTAAACCATTAGTAAAATAGGCTTTCTTAATATTATTTGCATTTTCATGTAATTTTAGTTCATCTTTTCTGTAATGGTTTACTATTTTCAGAGTATTAATTGTCCTGACTGACAAAAAAATGTTTATTTACATATATATATATATATATATATAAGTACTAATGTGTACAATCTAGTTATTTAGTTACTTTTTACTTAAACCCAATAAATTGAAGGAATTATAAGTATAAGAATATACATTTTAAGAATTTCATATGTATTTTCGATTTAAATGGACACAGCACTGAAAAAATTACCAAAAAAGAGAAAGTCCTTATTAATTTATTATAATTAGATGATCTTCCTAAAAACCTGTGAAAAAATTTTAAGCTCTTGCTACAGTATTAATAAAGGTATTTAAATTTTCTTTTACAGCTTGATGAATTATTCTATTCATTTTCAAAATTTTAAATTTTGATCAGCTTTTATTTTTTATGACACTCGTGTGTTTAAAATATTACCGCTAATTTTGATACCAATGTAAAGTTTGAATTTTTTTTTGTTTTATATTATATGTTTGCTAAAACTATGTGCAAAGAATAAAAATTTATATAAGTAATTTTTTCTTAAATCTACAGAATCACATATACATGCTTTATTACTTTTTTTTTCTTAGTATCTGATAGAAAATAATTAGTATAGCTATATATGTCATTAATATAACAACACCCACTTTTAAAAATTAAGAACAGATTAGAAACACTTATAGAAAGTGAGAAAAAATTTGTTTGAAGTATTAAAATTTTTTATACTTAGTAGAAATTCTAAAAAATAAAATATTTCGAGTAAAAAGTCCAATTTTCAAATAATTGATCACTTGAAAAATAATGTCTTTTTCTCATAATTTCTCGTGTTTTCAAGTATGGGAAAGAAAAAATGTTTCTGAGAAAAATCTAATACGCACAAAATGTTTACAGGATACTGTATCACCTTAAATCATCTAGATGAAATCCCTCTCTTTTCTCCTAGATGATTCCGAATAAGCATAATGTTAATATTCTATTCAGTTTGTATAATCAAAATTTTATTAAATTTTATAAAAATAAAATCCAATTTTATAATACATATTTTTTTATTATTTTTATGTCTTTATAAATAAAATAGGTGTTTAAAAATTTTGAAAATTTCGAAAGTTCTAATTTTATATCTGCGCTTTTCATCAGCTAAAAATGCATCATTAAAATAATGTCAAGCTTTTTTCAAGTAAAATCATATATATGGGGTAACTTCTTCTCCGATAGAAAGTAATTATAATTTACTAATTATTACTAGTTAGCTCTTTTAAAGTGTAATTTAGGAGAGATATATTTATTTCGTGTCCTGTAAAATTATAGAATAAAGTGAAACCAGCATTGATATCAATTAACATAAGAAAGTAGAAATCTCTCTCTGAAATAATTTTCAGTTTTAATCTCAGTTAATTTTAGTTTTCAGTTTAATTTTCTGTTTTAATCGTTGTTATACATAGCTTGAAATATCATAACTAATTTAGAACAAAATATTATTTTTAAATACTTAATAAATTTAGTCAAACTGTTTTGAATGCATTTATGAATAACTAAATTTATCAAAACTGTACTTATGTTAGAAAAATTCCTAGAGCGATGTGAATGCGTTGTAAATCCCAATTTTAATATTTTCTTAACTCACTCTTTCTCTCTTTGAATGTTAATTAAAACAAAATTCAAATTCTTAGATTCGAATTCATTTCCGTCTTAATTTATAGCTCGATATTAAATTGTTAGCAATTGCATAGTTTTGATGAAAGATACATTTAAGCTTTATTAAATATTTGAAAGTGTTTTTTGCATATGATCTGACCAATGAATTATATCTTGGATCTTTGTCACATAATAAAAGGAACATCCATCAGAATAAGGAATTAAGAGATTTATTTTCATTTTACTTCATGCCACTTATTTTAAATTTAAGAAAAAAAATTAAGCTATTGAAGTAAACATATATATAATGAGAATATTTTTCAGATCAGACACAGTTCTTTTAGGCAAAAGAGTACCAACTTCCTTTCTTTAGGAGTTATGTATTTTATCGACTTTCTTCTTCGGAGCAGTCCTCACCGACTTCTTTCACACAATCCTAAAAAATATACATATGTATTAATTTTAAGTGCTCCTGCACTCAAATAATGGTATACTCTTAACAATAGTATAAATGCCAAGCAATATCATATAACATTCCAACTTTGTTATTAAAATCAAATTGCAGAATTAAGTAATCATACATAATGTAAAGAGATAAGTTTTCTTAGCATTAATTCAAAAAAGTAAACACGCAAATAATTAATTAACCCATGAGTAGATCATTGGACCCAAATAGAGTCAATGAAAGGTTAATTCTTTATGATCAAATAATTTGTCGTAATAAGTATTTTGTGCTCTAATGATATACAAAAGTTATTTTATTACAAGATAATTGAATGGATAAACATTTCTCCTTGTTCTAAATTTATTTTGAAGAATGCTTCTGCAGTTCTTACTTATCATTTTATGCTAGATATGATTCCTTTTTTATAAATATTGAATTTCACTTCGAAAAGAGAAATTCATAAAATTGGAGAAAAAGCTAAAAATATAACTAACAAGCGAATTCTCATTTTTAATGTTTTATAGTGATAGTCCACATATTCTTTATAACTTATTCCTGTTGTCTTCAGAAAATAATTTTTGAAATTATTTGTCAGAAAATAAACAAGACTATTTTCGATAATTTTAGTTACATTACCATTTATCCTTTTAGCTATCTGTTGGCGCATATGTACTAATCACAATTGTCGAAAATGTTACATTTAAGCTACAATATGACAGACAAATCATTAATACTTTTATAAGTAACTATTACTTTTCGATATATTTATAAATAACTATTTTTATTTTTGTTATATTAATTTCTTAACCGAACAAACAAACCTATGAAATAATATTTGTACATTGTTAAAAATGTGGCCGCTGTAGCCTAGTGGTCATGGCTTCGGATTCATAGCCGATAGTTTTTGTTCAGTCGCGGGTTCGGTCCTTGGCCGCTAAAGCCCCGCCTTGTAGCCAGGGCTGTTGCACGTTAAATCTATCTAGGCCCAAAGTCCTCCCATTGGCGTGGTGGGGATGTTAGGAGATGGGGGAGCCAGCTCAGGTGTCGTCCTCGTCACTTAACCGTGGTTCAAATTTACGAGGTCCGTCGCCAATAGCCCTCGTGTTGCTTCTTGTGCGACTTTAATTTAAACTAAACTTGTACATTGTTAAATAATTGTTACAATTAAATCATATTGAAATACCAACATTAGTTTTCTGAAACCTCTCACATATTTGTACAAAAAATTAAATTGAAAAGTTTACTAAAATCTGTAAAATTAAACAAAAGAATATTCATAACTCTTTCAGCTTACATTATTAGTTTTGTTAATGAATAAAAATAGATTTTAAATACTTTTTTCCAAAAGAAATCAAATTCGCATACCTTAAATTTTAAAAAAAAAATTCCTGTACAAATTGAATATAATGACTTGTTAATTTAACATTTGGATGAAAACTTTCTACACCTAAGTGTGTTTTGCTGATTCAACGCATGTTCAGTAATGATAGTTGCTACATACAATTTCTTAAAATATTTAATTTGATTAATTTAGAATAATTTAACTATTTATTTGTTCGAGACTCTTTAGTAAAATATCGAAAACAAAAGAAAATGAAAGTAATCAAAAAGCAATAAAACAATAATTAGTATTTCATAATATTTATGGAATCTTACGTCAAAATCCTTCTTGTTTTGTTGTTGCTCGTCATTCAAATCCTTAAAAGTAAAAAATTGGAATTTAAAAATTAAAAATGATAGTTAAAATATTTAGAAGTACATTCAGAATTACAAATAACACAAGTCATAGTCAAAAAATGAAAAAGTTCTGTGCAATGTTTTGCAAAGAACAAATTTTGTCACCCAAGTTGTGCTCGATACCAAATTGAGCTCGACATATATGTATACTTATAAAATATATATATAAGTAAAGTAATTTATTTTTAACTATTTAATTAATTTTTATAATTCAACAGTCGAAGCTAATTCCATAATTTCAGTTTCATAGAACTATTTTATTTAAGCGGAGAAAGAGAGAAATTCTACATGGCGGGAATTGCACAACTCCGACGTTGAATACAGATTAGAACAACAGGAGTATAACAGCAAGAGAGCAAGAAGAAAGTGTTTTTGCTATTTATATGAGGGAAATTTCACTATAAACGTCAGGACCCCATGGTCTGGATGGAGAGACTTTAAGGGAATCTAAGAGTAGACTTAAAGTATAGTAGGGATCTTCTCTACAAGTCTGAACCATGGGAGAATGCTGATTTTGAAGATTTTTAAGAGCACATGATTGAATAAATTAAAAAGAAAAAGAAATCGTATCATTAAATAAGAATGAACACTATCTTTTAAAGGAAAGAATGGGAAAATTTAGGAAAGTAAATTATTATGGTGAGAAATTAATGAAATTAAGTCATCATTACATATATATAAATATACCATTTCTATTTCCAGTTGATAAAATTTGAAATGGAATACTACTTGTCACTTATGCGTATTAATGCATATAATTTTAAGTACATATTAGAAAAGTTTCTAAGCTGAGACAAAAGTGTGTACATTTATATTCATAAAATAATATATAAAACTCAAATCACTGAATAATAATTCTATTAAAAGATTGACAGATGTTCCGTCACTCAGAAGCTAATATAGTTTAAACCAGAAAATAAAAATTGAAGAAATAATTTTTCTTAATACATCAATTTTTAAATTTTTTGGTTTATAGATTTAATTACGAAAGTATATGAAGTATTTCTTTTAATGATAGGATCTGCAACAAACACTATATGTGCAGGACGAAAAAATAAAAATATAAGTATATATTGCGACAATGGCAGCTCCTTAAAAACTTTAGAACTTTTGACTGCTGAAAAGATAAAGAATTTATATAAAAATAATTCAACAATTTTATTATGAGTTTTATGTTTTTATTCATAATAAAAAACTTCTTCTTCCGAGATATTTGAATCTAAATTCTGTATTGTTCTTAATGTCCTGTAAATTGGAGGTATATACTTTAATAAATTCATATCTTTATTCGTTTCTTTGGAAAATGTTTTACCATTAGTATATAATAATGGTTGATTTATGGGTTTCTAGCATAAATATTGTTCTGTCACTTACTTGATAGGTATATAGGTATCTGAATCGTCTAAACAATATTTGAATTTAATGCTGCTTGTGATGGAACTTTTCTATTTTTATCCACCGCATGTTGTGTCACACCACTATTGACAATTAATCCGCATTTGACTGTTAGACAACTTATTGATTTTTTTTCTCTTGGTAATAGCATCTTCAATAAATTATTTTTTCACTTTTAAACGAAGTTTAGATATTCAAATTAAAAGGAAGCACGCACATAAAGTTCACTAAAAATTGGCTTTTCAAGTCTATATCTCAAACAATTCTAATTAGTAGAAGAAACAGTTATAGTTGTTACGATTATTTTTGTTTTTTAGAGTTACTAACATATATCAAAAGAAGAAGAATAACTTAGTTCTTATTTCAATGCTCACGTAAGAAAATATTGATAAAAAAGGGATTTATTCACAATGGATTTTGAATTTATTATTACACAACACATTCAGAAGCTAAAAATAGCTGTTTGACCTATCAGAACCAAAGCTATGAGAAAATCTTTTAACAACTAAAAGGAACATTATTTATTCCGTTAAAATTTACAAAAATCAGAAAGTTTAAAAAAGTAGACTTAACCGCATTGGCTTCTGAGCGACTCGTATGATCAAACTTTTCAAAAATTACCAATGTTATTAACAGGAAATAGATTATTAGGAACGCGAAAAGCGAATGTGGCAACTCTTTAAGAAATTTCAAAGCATTACATTTCTTCAATAAATTCGTGAGTATAACGCTTTTCACATCCAAAAAACCCGTCATTGTAACATTTCTACAGATGAGACCATCTTCGACTTCTTTCGAACATATTCACTGGAAGTAAATAGTCATTTTATTATTTCTTGATTTCTGATATATTATTATGCTTCACCGATGGCCACATCTAGAGGGAAAAGGATGATGACAACTAGACGCGGTAGCAATCAAAATTCTGATTTGGATGCAAATGGTTCCCAAATCAAAATTAATCTTGAAATTAGCATCGAATCTATTTTCGTTTAGCTCGGCCTAGTATAAGCAGTACACAATGGTAATAACAATTTGTCTCAGAAATGCTATTGGTCTTCAACACCAGGTAATTTATGAACGCTTTTGGGTAATTGAAAGTATTTCCAGTCCTAAATAGATCCGAACTAGAATATTATTTTATTATTTAGAAGAAAAAAAACACGCTTTTGAGTGTTATTCATTATAATAAAAATCTTTAAAAAAATATAATAGTGAATAAAATGCATCATTAAAACTTAAATTAGAAAATAAATTTCTGAATGACATGGAAAAAAGAAATGAATTACTGATAGCAAAATCAAAAAACTCGTTTGTGAAAGTTTAAAGTATGTTACACAGAAATCAGATAATTAAAAAAACTTACTTCAGGTATGTTTTGTATAAAGCACTCGTTAATCTAAAAATAAACATAATCAAGAAATCAGATAAGAAGCAACATAGTAATTTTTTAATATTGATATCAATGGAAAACACAACTTACAAACTTAAAATAAATTCGTTTTGTCAAAAATATTAATTACCTTTTCTACCTGATTTTTAAAAAATATATATATTAAATAAGTATGTAATTATAACATAAAAATTTTAATAAGCTAAAATCTTCCTTAATCTTAGATTTTTTTAGGTTTCTTTTTATTAATTCAAGTAAATTCTTGATGTATAATAACTGAATCATAGTTTAAATTACCTTACTGGTAATTATATGCAAACAATTAAAAAAAGAACTCAAAATTTTAAAAAAAATGTAAAAAAATGAAAGAATTGGTAACAGCAATCGAAAACAGAAAAATCTGAACAATATGAAAAAAAAATGTAAAAAAGCTTTCTATGGATTTTCTATCGAATGATAAGGATAGAACAAAAAATTAAATGTAATTTTTACACAGAATACTAAGAAGCTTAATAAGAATAATAAGTAGCATAAACTATCAATAATATTATTAGATATTCAGAACTCTCCTAAGAAGAGGATAATAAACAGTTGTCTCACAAGAAATGATCGTTATGGGAGTTCTTAACTCTAGTGAAAACGCATATCAATTATTTGGGGAGAGCACAAACTATGATGCTCCGTCATATTCTAAATGCTCGTTAGCTAATGCGTAACGAAGACATTCGAAACTCGTTCATTCATTCAGGAATATTTTTCGCAACCCTTGAGTCCATTGACAATAGGACCTCCAAAGAAATGAAGAATATAATTTAGATAACTGTGGTTAACGCTCGCATGCGCAATCACGGCGCCATCTATACTGCCCCATATGATCCCGCCGTGTTTGTGAGTTTAATTGGAAATATATACCTATGTGAGAAGGCACAATGAACATGTCTAATGAGTTATTAAAGACATATTTTATATTCCTCTTCGCATATTTATTGTGACAGTGAGAATTTAAACGAGTAACCTATAGAATTAAATATAGTACTGCGAATTGTTCCATGGTCCGGAGTGAAAGTACCAGCAGCGAAACAAAAGAATAAAAATATTAGAGCTATTAATATTTTGTGGATATATTAGTGAGTGATATTCTTCAGTTTGCGATATTGGTTAAGTGTGATATTCTTCTATAGATAAAAGAACCACTTCAGAACAGAAATGGCTGCACCTTAGCTAAACATCTATCCTACTTTGGAGGTGAGAGAAATTTTAATATTGAGGTTTCTTTTTAAAACTTTCATTTACCAAATCTATAGTTGGAAAATTGTTGGAAAATCTCGTTGTTGAGGACATAGGTTTGGTAATTCCTAATGGACCAAACGACGTTATTATTCATATATATATATACGTTATTATTCATATATATAATATTCAGAAATATTATTCATAGCTGTGATAAGTATTTTAATTGCATTAAATTCGTTCAAAATGTTGTTGTTTATGTTAAGGAGGAAATGAAATTAATAAAAGAAAGAGAGAAAATGAGTAAATCCAAAAACAAAACTAAGTTAGAATTGGAGAAAATTAAATTTCTGCAGTAATAAAAACTATTAGAATCAGCAAATATTCAAAACGCTTGTGTTTAAAACTCTGACTTTGAAAAAATTAAGTTATTATAATTAGAAACGGAATTACAATTAGAAAATTTTAAAAAAGGAACTCATCGATATATGATAACTGAGATAGATAGAGGTCCTGTAAGTCTAATTAAATGTGTAAGAACTTTAATAATTTATGTGCCTACTCGAGTAGAATATTATAATATTTTCTTCCAATCGATGAAAAGATATTTAATACATAAAATATGTCAGAAAAAATAAAAGTGGAAATACTATTAAATATATAAGGGGAGAAATTGTCGAATTTATGATTCATGTAAAACAGGAGTAGATTTCTGATTATGAAAAATTTAAAACTGTAATATTAAAATAATTCTAACTCACTCTATAAGAGAATTTAAACAACTTTTGTAATGCACAAAAATTACCTAACGAAAATTTTGTACTATTCGCTCCGAGATTATCCGTTAATTTTTGAGTACAGTTTGAGAAGTTTGAGTCAGATACGAAAAGTAAGCGATTTTAAACCGAAATGTGATTTCATTGTTTTCGATAAAATTTTGATTGACCTTGATCAGGAACTCTAAAAACAAATACTATATATAAAACAGGGAGAACTGTTTTTAAATCGCAATAATTAGCCAGAGAATGCGATATTTATCTTTCTTTGAAAGGGAAATCTGAACACGAGTTATCAACAAATGAAAGTAGAGGATCTCAAATAATGAGTAAAACAAAACACCCTTTTAGCTTAGAGTTCCAGAAAAGGATTTCTAATGTGTTTTTATTAGAAACGAAAAACAATAAATTTTTCATGCGTAAAAATGAGAATCATGCTTTTATTTATCCTCGCAATTTAAGAAGCTTTCAGTTCAGGATCGCGTTGAAGCAATGAAGCTGAATTACCTTAATTTTAAATGATTTGCTCCAGAACGCTGCGTTAAGCGATGTAAAGGTAAAAAAAAAAAATTGTGGAACGACTCATAATAAAATGATTCATTTTTCGAAAAGCATTTTCAAACCTAAGGCATAATTAACAATTCTGAAAAAAAGCTGCCATCTAAACTCAAAATAAAGAATAAATGATTCCCTCCCGTCCTGTGAATTTAATCAAAATATCGTAGCATGCATATGAAAAGAGCAAAGAGCAAAACAAAAAATGTTTTATTTTGTACTTCGCAAGAGCAAATAGCAAAACAATAATTTTTTTTAATGAATACTATTTGAGTTATGGTTAAAAATATGTGCCTGTTAGATGTTGGAAGTCAAATATGCAAGTTCTGATGACTCTAATATTTTGCACCTTAATAAAGAAATAAAATAAATACTTTGTTCTCACCCTGATGTTATTCATTATTGACAGTTAATTACTGTGGTTGAACTACTATAGACTACTATAGCAAATAAAAAACAAAAAAATTAATTTAATTTTCGAAAGGAATTAAATAGTTTAAAAAATTACTGATTTAATTCTCCCAGATATACTTGATGTTATTGTTTAATATCTCTGATTAAATTCTGTTAGCTGATTATAATTTTAATATACAAGGAGGAAAAATAGGTATTTTATTAGGCTAAGCAATGAAAAAAGTTTTGGTAGATAGAAACTATCGAATCAAAATTATATGAAAGTGATGAACACGTGATTTGTGAGGAACACTATGCTGTTACACATTGGAGAAATGAGGAAGGGAAGTATATCTCCCCTTAAAGAGGATCTTTCGTGTTCAGGAAATGCAAAGGATATTGTCTCAGAAGTCTCGCAAAAACAAGTACTAAATTACGTGTTGTATTTAACTGTTCCACACGGAATATTAATGGTACTTCACTGAACTTCTTACGGTACAAAGGTAAATCATTCAAGATTACTTATTTTCGATAATGGAAGGGTTTAGAAAGTATGTATATGCTTTGACAGCTGATGTGAAGATGATGTATTGAATGATACTCATAGGTCTTAGTCAACACAATCTTCAGAGATTTTTGTTGAGTGATATGCCAGATGAGTCATCTAAAACTTATGAGTTTTTAACAGTTACTTATGGAACACTGTTATTTCTATCTATCTGGCAATGAGAAATTTGAAACAATTGTCCATTGATGAAGAGAATAATTCCCTAATTGCATCATCTGCTGTGTGTGACAACTTTTGCATGGACGGTACAATGCAATGGTGCTATGTGGAACTCAAACTTTACAGGAGACTAAAGAGTTACTGCAACACCTTGTAGCTCTTATGCAAGAAACTGGAATGCAGCTTCATAAATAGTGCACAAACCATACAGAAAATATCACCAAGTGTCGATAGAAATTATAATTTCTCAAATCCAAGTGAAACTCAAACATTAGAAGTGTCCTGGAAACCAATGGAAAACTGCCTTTCTTTTCTAATCAGGTGGAGTTTGGTATTTTATACATTAAAAGAAGCATGCTATCTACTATAACAAAATGTTTCGATCCTGTTGGACTACTTAGTCCAAAAAAATGGATAAAGTTAAAATATTCATGCAGAAACTTTGGCGCTAAAAGGTGATTGATTGACCCACTTTCAACTACACTGTATCAAGAAGGGCATAACTTTTTGGGTATGTTAGAGAACATCAATATCATTGATATTGAAGAATGAATTGTGATAGAAAATGCTACCCAGATAAAGATTCGTGGTTTCTCCGATGCATCAGAACGTTGCTTTGGAGTAATAATTTATTGTAGATCTAGCAGCTCTGATGAAATTACAATAATACTAGTGACCAACAAATCGAGAGTTGTACAGGTGACAACTTTACAATTCTTAGACTGGAATTGTGTGCTACAGTCTTACTATCAAAGTTTGTCAAAAAAGTTTTTACTGCATTGAAATTGGAAGGAACAGTATTCTTATTAAATCATTTCATGATAGTGCTATCTTGGATCCAAAATGATCCAATGGATCTGAAAGTGTTTGCGCTGAACCGAGTTGTCATTATTCAAGAGAACTTATCCATAAAAAAGTGGGGTCTTGTCGCACATGAGCAGAACCCAGTAGATATCCGTTCATGGGGTCAGGACCCTAATAAATTTGTCAACTAAATTGGACAGTCGGATTACGGTTTAATGGTCCCACATTTCTGATTGACAGTATTTATCTATAGCAAACAATTTCTGTGTCCTCAGAATATGAAAAATTCAAAGCAGAACTTTCTTTCAAAAAATGTCAGAGTGACGAGCTTGAAGACATTTTATCTGCACTTAATGTGTCCATAAATAATTTTATTCGTGAAATACTTAATTACAGTAATAATTATTTAAATGTTATTCGTATTTTAATTTATATTTTCCTGTTCTTAAATAATACACAGAATCTTTTAAACAGAGTATCTGGGTTATATGAATTAAATGAGTTGAACCACGCAGAAACAGTTTAATTAAAATGTATGAAAAAGAGCAATTTTTAGCTGAGATTAATGATCTGAAATTTATAATTTTTTCAAAAGGTATACTGCTATTAGGCCTAATATTTACATGCTGACTTTACTTATTATGGATTGTATTCATGTAAAATATTTCCATGCAGGTGCATCAATTATTAGATATGTGAAGGAAAAGTTTTCTAGTCAACCTGTCGAACAATCGTTCATAAACGTATCATTTGTTTTAAAGCCAATTTACTTACTTCATCTCAAATAATGGGTGATTTTCCTAAAGATGAATAAGGCGAAATGTTCCATTTAATTGTGCAGTTGTGGACTTTTGAAGTCCATTTTTCATTAAGTATAAAAATTAATGTAAGGCTATTTAACATAAGAGTTATGCTTGTATTTTTGTAAGTTTTATTTCCAAAGCTGTACATTTAGGCATTGTGTCAGGCCTTAGTTCATATGCTTTTATAAACACGTTAAAAATATTTACTGCCCGCCAAGGAAAAAAGTGCTAAATTTTATCCAAATAATTCCAAATATCTTTCAAAATGCGAATATGGAAATTATGAGACTTCATAAAACGGTTGAAAATCGAAGCATAAATTGGCTTGTTTTTCCTTAGAGAAGGTATTGAGTGGAAATTTATTCTACCTAGACTTTTGGGAAGCAGCAGTAAAATTCTTTTTAAATAACATTTTAGAAGAGTTTTTAATGGTGCTAATTTAAATTATGAATAAATTTAACTATAGTCACGTAGATTAAGGGAATGTTAAGTTTGAGACCCCTCTGTCCTTTGTCTGCTATTTTGAAGTTTTAATTCCAGCGAATTTTTTTCTGTGGCGAACCATAACTGGTATTCCTGAAACAGATTTCTCTTATATATATAATAAGAGACTTAAAATTTGACAAAGGTTAACAAAATTTGTTCGTTTAATTTGGAAAAATTGGGATGGTAATTATTCAAGTGAACTTCAGCAGCGAAATAAGTGGAGATTTGGAAAGATTAATTGATAAAGTGGCAATTCAGTCTTACTAATAGCAGATAATTTGCCAACACACAATTGTCTACACAAAAAAGTTATTGATATGTGTTTCGGAGGCGATAAAAAAATTCACGTAGTTTAAATACAAAATAAATTAGGTGTATTTAAGAGATCGGCCTCTAAAATATGTCTTTTACTAATGTCTGAATAAATATATATGTTTCTATCTTTATAATTGAAAACCTTTCTAGTGTATTGAATTGTAAATATTGTCAATTTTTTTTTAATTTTGCTAGTCATTTATATGTTGTATTAAACTGAGAACCTTGTGTAATTACATAGTGTTTTATACTGATGATTATTGCTTAATATGTATCTTTAATTGTTGAGTGTGAAGTGAATTAGTGCTATGCATGCAATGATTGAATGTTTAAATATATCAATAGGGGCCGGTATGGAAACGCCTGCTTGTGTCATCACTGCTCCACCTATACTGTAAGAGCTTAGTTTAACCATTGTGAATAGTGATATGTTCCCGCAGTGTTTGTGAGTGTAATGGGAAATATCAACCCATACATCTGTGGAGGCATCATGAGCAGGTGTCCGATGGGTTACTTAATGTATATTTTATAGTCCACTTCAAATATTTATTGTGACAGTGAGAACTTAAATATGTAACCTATGGAATTTAAAGTAGTATTTTTTTTTGTGAGAAACGTTCCAAATGGTATTGACAAACCAAGAAATGTTTTACTTTATATTTCATTTTTCTTAATTTCACTACCACTATTTTTAAAAATTCAAAATGTTAACCTAGTTCCAGATTAACTACTATAAACGTTTTTCTCTTAAAAGACAACTCTCTCCACCGATAGGATAGCTAGCTCTTTAGTTAACTATTCCCAAATAGTTCGGAAATTTTTTTTTACCAGCGTGAGAAGCTGCTCCCTAATTGGCTAGTCAGTTAAATATTTCTCCTGGCACAAAACAATTTCCTACCAATGGTAATTCTTATCTGTTTTCTCTTAAAATTTCAAATCATTTTATAAACTTAAAATTGTTAACTTTTAAACCTTTTTAAGAGGCAATGTAATTCTATATTTTTAAATTATTTTTGTAAATTCATGGACAAATAAAAGAGGCCTCAGCAACTCATTTAACATCTTATGAAAGAGAGATTCAAGGTCGCAAAACATATGTGCTTTAATATTCATTCAACCTGTATATATTTCTTACTTTGTAGTGTTCTAGTGTAACAGTATGATAGCTGAGCATGTATGGTCACCGTTTTACTAATGATACTCATTAATTTATAGTAATTGAATAATAGTACTTAATGAAAATAATTTCATGTTCCAGGTTTTGTTCAATAGAGTGTAATAGTTTTCTCACAGGAGAAATTTGTCTTAGTAAATGGCTGCCATCAGAGAATGCATATAAATACTCATGGTGAGTAATTTTTGTTTTTATTTTAGGAAATTTATTTTGTGTTTCGAGCGTAAACTTGTGCGTTTCTTTAAAAATAAAATTATTTTTGTGTGTTTAATTTACCTGCAAATAAAGGTTAGTTACAGAAATATATAATTACGTTAACATAGGGAAAATTATAGTTTCCTGATTTTGTGAATCCCGTTTTGTTCTTAACAAATTAGCTAAGAACTAACACGTTAATTTTTCTTTTTAAGAAAACAAGTTTCATTTTAATTAATAATGGAACAAAATTTGAAGTTTTTTACTTCACCTTTCTACGATTGTCCTCTGAACCATAGAGCTCTTTGTCATTTGAACATTCAGCTTTATCATCAGCCCCAAGTATAGCGGTGAGACAAGCTTCCAAAACATGGTTGGCCTGCAAAAATACATTATTAATTGGTTTCTTGAATTGAGGTAAATCTCTAAGAGGAAATATAAAGGCTAATTTATAAGAAAAAATATATTAGCCAAAATAATCATTAGAACTTAAACAAAGTTCTAATGATTATAGTTTGCTATGAAAACTCCTTCAAATGTGCTTCTGTGTGTGTCATTTTTTCTGATACTTTGATTACATAACTCCACATGATTTCAAATATGTGCTATCAATGCTTTACTGATTTTATAGCGATGTTTATTTCCCTAATTATATGCAATTAGACAGTAAGAATTTATGTAAACTACGCCATTCAGTTTTTTGCATAAAATTTATCTCTAAAACAGTGAAGAGGAGATTACTCGGGAAATTAAAGGACATGTGAATAGAATAAAATTTAGGCTGCTGATACAAAAAAATTTTAATCATGTTTTCAGTAATTGAGATTATATGATGAATATATTCATTATATTAAGAATTTGCTTCGTCTATGTAATATTGAGAGACATATTTACTCATTAAAAATCAGTCTGATATTTAACCAATTGGTTCCGATTCTTCAATAATCATTAATCAAAGTAAATTGGATATACGGAATGGCTTACTTGACTGAATTTAAATAATATAATAATAATTATAAGTGCATTTGAATTCTAAACAGTAGGCTACTAACAATGACATCCGATTCAATTTGACGTGCTCTCAATTTCTTCTTACAGTTGCTATAACGCTCCTGCGACTCCTATTTCCTGTATCTCAACTCGTTTCCATTTTCTACACTTTTTTTTTATAAAAGAAGTATCATTTGTATATGAGCCGCTCAGAAGCCAATGCGGTTAAGTCCATTTTTTGATATATTCTGATTTTTGGAAATTTTGATGAATTAAATAATAATCTTCTTAGTTATTAAAGGATTTACTCGTTGGTTTTTTTTTTTTCTAGGTTAGACAGCCCTTTTTTTAATAGCTTCTGAATATATTGTATAATAATTTCAGAAGCCATTGCGAATAAGTCCACCTTTTATCAATATTTTTTTACATAAACCTTGAAATAAAAATTAAATTCTTCTTCTTTTGATACTTGTTGGTAACACTGAAAAACAAGTAACTGTAACCGTTACTTCTAAATAGAATTTCTTATATTTTTCAGCTGCCAAAAGGTATAAGTCCTAAAATTTTTAAGATGCTGTCATTATTTTAATAAATACTTACGTTTTTATTTACACATCCTGTACATATCTTGTTTTTTTGCAGAGTTTACACCTCGAAAAAAGACTTTATACACTTTTCTAATTAAATTAATAAACCAAGAATTTTAAAAACAAATGTATCAAAAAACATTAATTTTCTCAATTTTTGTGTTTTGGACTTAACCGCATTGGCTTCTGAACGACTCATATATCATGGGTCTTTTGCAAAGTTAGATTCTCATACGAACTTTGATAAACATTTTATGGCCTTCGTTGTTCTACTATTGTGCCATATCTCAAACTAATATATTAGTAGATAATCATTGATATCTAATTGAAGACACGTGAAAGCAAGCTATTACTCTTTGTCGAAGCTTACTAGAAAATGAAGTCTTGAAAATCAAATTAACACTACAATTCTAGATTATGATTTAAATATGAAATCTTAGCTTAAAAAATCACTCGTTCTCAATTAATCCGTAAAAAAAGTGCTTCAACTCAGTTGACAAATCTCTATCAGCAAGTTTTTTCCCTCGTATATCTTTTCATTTGTTTCAGTTCTACTTCATTTATGTATCATTACCTCTAATTCAATTCACTTCACTTTTATCTTCATATAAGTTATCTAATCAAGTTTTATTTTGGTTGGGAAGAAACTGTAATTTTATGCATTTCAAATTATTGCAAAGTCACCGATGCTAGTGAAGAGAAAATAGTGAATAGCCCAACGTCGCAAATGTAGTAGAACAATTTTTATAAACTCACCCAGACGTGAGTTTATAAAAATTACGTATTAATTATATAATACTGAATTGATTATATAATACTTTAAAAATTTCTGAATTGATTATATAATATTTTTTAGAAAAATTCAATAAAATTTTTTGCATATAAATATTGAAACACTCCAAATAAGAAATTCAGTGTTCTGAATAAAAATATTTAAATTTATTTTTATCTTTTTATTAAAGCACTCCCTCATACTCATTAATTTCAGAGATTTTTAAAAAAATTAATTATTGGGGAATAAAATAACTTTGATAAAAAAAATCTTCTTAATCTTAAAAATGATATTAATCTTAAAAATGATCTTAATCTTAATCTGAAATCTTAGTAATGTAAATGTACCTTAAGTAAACTAAATTTAACGCTAAAATCTTAATGTATTATAATGTCAGTATTTTGGACTTAATACCATGTATCCTTTATTTTATGCATACGCAATTTTGTTGACGCAATTTTCTAAAAACAACATGTTCTCACACATTAGTAAGTAAAATATAAATTTGTAAAGAGAGTGTAATTTAAATGAGAGAACATGGATAGATGAAAAATTGTAATTCGAATAATTAAATTTTATAAATGGAACATATATCTATAAGTTATTTTTTATGGAAATTAAAATAATGAAATTTCACTCTTTTGGGCTACTTGTATAAAACATGATGGGAAAATGTGTTATTGCAACGTGAAAAACATTATTATGTCTACGGTAGTCGAATGGTCACAAACTCATGGCCAGAATTTTTTTCTTTGAATTGAGCTGCATGTTTGAGATCTAATTTTAATGATGACCTGTCTCAGGCTGAAGCACAGCATGGAGTTCTATGTCCTGACGTAAGCATGAAATGAAAATTGAATGTACTCGTAAACTGATTCATTCTCGTGGCTCAAAATTACGAGATAAGTCATAGCTCTACTTCGCTTCTTTTTTTTCTACAAACAAACAATTAATTAGCACACGAAGAAAGGTGTTTATTAGATAGAATAAAGCATTATAAGCCACGTTTGATGACCGTTTTACGGAAATATACATGCTTTATAGTAATGTAATGAGTTATTCAAAGAATACAGATGTGGAAATTGAAAAAAAGAAAACCAATTCACTAAGATTATTCATTGGGGTCCAATTAATTTCATCATCTGTTTTAAGAATGAAGATAAAAGTTTTAAGATATTCTATCCCTTGTCTATATATTTTGATGAATTCACAGATTTCGAAACCACTTAAGTTTAACAGAGGCGAAATGTACTAATTATAGTTTAGAATCGAATTACATTACAATTCTCTTTCAAAATATTGTTAATTTGACTTATTTTCTATGAAAGCAAAAAATTACACACTATTTTAATGGAATTCCTTTATATATTTGCAATTCATTCTTGCGTTATAATGATTGTTTTCAGGAGTGTAAATGAGACTGATGACTGATTCTATTACTAAGCTTTGATTACTATCTTGCTACATTTAGAGGTGGTTACATCAGGGGGAAATATGGCATTGTAGTCTGGAAAGTATCAATTCTGAATTCAATTTTTACCGTTTCCTGCATTATTCTTCTATTCAATGTTGATTAAAAATTATAAGAGAATTACAAGATAATTTTTCCGAAATATATGTGATTTGCAGGATCCTTTTATGTTTGATGTAGAACTTTATATATACAGCTAAAACTATTATAAAAGTCAAACATAATTCCCTTTTTAGTTAATCTAAACAAGACATGATTTGTTTTGAAAATAATTTTCGATTCTCAGAAAGACAATTTTGAGCTCTGCCAATTTGAAAGGAACGCAGTTACGAGCATAGTGACTAAATTTTATTATTATAAAAGGGATGCTTCCTACTATATTCCACAAATAGCAGTGAATTTAAATAATGGTATAAAATTAGCATCATTAGCATTTTGAAAAGACAAAAATAAAATCCATCAGGGTAACTCAGGGCCGGCCATCTGGAGGGGTGCGACGGATGCTATGTATCGGGGACCAACGATTGTTTGTATGACAACATGATCAGGAACTATTGTTATTTGATTCGAGGAACTCTCGAGTATCCCAGCTTAAACTAAACTTTTCGGTCAAGTATTTGTGCAGAACGCTTAAATGTATATGCTATATTAAATATCGAAAATAAATTTGGAAAAAATTATAAGTTTTCTAAGCAATATTAATGTATTAGCAAAAACAAAATCCCGCAATAAATAAACATGCATTAATAATATATGTGTATGTAATTTTTTTTTACTTTACAAAAGATTTAGAGCCTCAAATGGTATTTTTAACCTATGCCCCTTTATTGAGAAAGCTGAGTCTGAAGTAATTACTTTCATAGTTATGCTTGATTTCTTATAAATGCGAATGATATGTATTAATTTCTAAACGTGTGATAATATCAAACTCTTAATTTATAATAAGAAAATATAAAATGTTAATTATTTTAACAGTTAAATATTAATATTTTCAATAAATTTAAGGTAATATATATGAAATAAGGAAGTTTTATATTAAACCATACATACTGGGTAAATCCAAAGTTGATTGCAACGGTCAAAGTCTTAGCATAATGTGCTGTCTTTGGCTAAAAATAACATGAAAAATTATTATTTCGAAATATGTATGAATTCAGATATTATATCAGTTGCAATTTTGTAATGTTAGATAAATGCAATTTTATAATGTTAGATAAATGCAACTTTTAATACTTTATAAAGTTACATTTTTTGTTTATACACCCGTCCCTCGATTTACACGGTGCTCGATATACACGTTTTCGATTTACACAGTTTTATAAATTCAAATAAAAAAAATTTGTCAAACTATCAAATTCCGCATAATTTTAATTCATTGATTTGGTAACACCACATGTGCATGTATATGCATCAAGATTACCTTTCAGTGCGTCGTAATTCATAATAGTACATATATTTTTATCTATTTTGTTTTGTTATATTTTTATCTATCATTGTTGTATTTGTAACCGTATTATTTATTTGTGATAATTGCATAATTACTTCATTGTTAATTAGTAGTATAAATTGTAAGTATGTAAATTAAAATTATGTTTTGTACCATTCTCATATTTAATTAAAATTTTCAGGATTGCCATGGCAACCACAAAAATTAATAAAAGGGAGATAAAGAGAAAAGTTATTTCTTTAGAAACAAAAATTAATATTTTGGATCGTCTACGTAATAAAGAAAGAGTGATCGATGTTGCTAAAATTTATTCCATGAACGAAGCAACCATAAGAACAATAAGAAAAAATGAAGACTCTATTAGAAAAAGTGTAGCATCTGGATTGCAAACAAGTATGAGTACAACATCATGTGTAAGAAATGTTGCAATGGAACGTATGGAAAAGGCATTAATGATGTGGCTAGAAGACATGAATCAAAAACGAATTCCAATTGATACCAATATCATAACAAATAAGGCTATAAAGATATATGAAAAAATTGACAATCAATTACCGTCTACTTCTGTGAATAAAGTGCCTTTTAATGCAAGTCATGGATGGTTCGAAAAATTTAAAAAAAGGCATTCTTTACGTAATCTGAAATTAAAAGGTGAGCAAGCATCTGCTGATTCAGATGCGGCACGACAATATCCACAAAATTTTGCTGAAATTATTGCTGCTAAATCTTACACCCCTGACCAAGTTTTTAATGCGGATGAGTCTGGATTATTTTGGAAAAAAATGCCTGAAAAAACCTTTTTAGCTAAACATAGTAAATCTGTACCTGGCCATAAAACAGCAAAAGATCGTATAACGATTCTTTTTTGTAGCAACGCGTCTGGTGATTATATTATGAAACCATTGGTAATTAACAAATCAAAACAACCACGTTCGTTTAAAGGAATAAACATAAATAATCTTTCCGTTTATTGGAATGCGAATAAGAAAGCTAATAACAAATTTTATTTCTATGTCTCGCCGAAATGAAATCAATCCTAATAGATCAACTACCGAAACAGCGTCTAATGAAATAATATTATCGAGCGATGAAAGTGAAAGTATACAAACCCGTAAAAGAAGAAGACCTGTCGTTGAAAGTGATAGTGATAGCAGTATAGATGAAAACACTTTGAATTTATAATAACTATCTCAATTTTGTTTGAATTTTGTTTTTTTTATTTTATTTTATATTGAAAAAATGATTGAAAACACTTTGAATTTTTAATATATATTGAATAAATGGTTTAAAACGCATGGTTATAGCTGTTTTCGATTTACACGGTTTTTCACACAAAAATTTTAATTTTCGCTTTACACGGTTTTCTCAGGAACCAATTAACCGTGTAAATCGAGGGACAGGTGTATACACAATATACATATTTCGGTAACTGTTTTTGACCTTGATGTAGAAAATAATAACTCTTAAGTGAACACCATTGTCCAGATGGTAAATACAACAACGCGTTTTTTATAACAGCTATTAACACATCCAACCGTATCTCTTGAATTTCTACATAGATATTACTCTTGAACTTAGTAATTGTGATACGTTTATTGATGAGAACTTGATCATCAAAGTACATCTCTAGAGAAAAATTTCTCGTTTAGTGAGATCAAGGGAAAATGAGAACGGATTAGATTCCACGCTCTTGCTTTTCAGTAATACAGCAAAAAACACAGCAAAGATTGTCCTAATTCTGAGTCTCCCGGGATCTTCTAGTTATGGGTATGAATCACAGACCCTTGTGTCATGAAAGCCAAGGCCAATAACATATATCTGGATGGAGACAATCTTAAATGAAAATGATTAACATTTTATAATGAAACATTTATTTGTGTATTAACTTTGAATAATTTTCACAGGTTGCTCAATTGTACTTTTTTCCTCAGTTAAAATAACAAGTTTAGATTTTCAATTAATTGGGACTAACTCTGAGATTCTGGTATACAGTAAACAAAGGAAATCATGTTCGCAAAGGTGTTTCACGTCATAGATTGTTAATGACTTCAGTTCAATCACATATATTTCCAATAATGATTTCATAAAGATTAAGTATTGCATTTTTGTTTGAACGATGCGTGAAAGAATTAAGGTCCCGTTTTTGTTCTTATTAAAATAATTCGTATTCATTAATTAGCAAAAAATAAACGACGTTGAAACAAATTGAAAATATTACGCAAGTAAAATTTTTGAATTGTAAAATATATTACATTACTTACTTTGAACAAACTGGAGTTTAATGAGTTAGTTGGTCTTATTGATGTCGCAATAGAAGCAACACGAGGGTTATTAGAGACGAAACTTGTAATTTAGAACCTCGGTCAAGTGACGAGGGTGACACCTGAGCTGGCACAACCCACTCCTAACCTCCACACCGTGTTAATGGGAGGATTTTGAGCCTCGACAAATTTAATGGGGATAAGCCCCTGGTACACGGCGGATGTTCCGTGGCTTGATCCTCCGACTCGACGAAACCCGAGTCCGCGGCCACCTGTGCAAACTGGAATTTCGAATGTTTATTTAGAATGTTAAGCACATATTCAAATTTCCAGTACAATCAGCTCTACCTCTCATATTATAAGAACAAAATAGTGTGAATTTTATCATTTTTAATTTTACTCAAGTGCTCTATATCAATGACATTAATTAAATTGTTTTTATTAATGTAAATTATGAAATGTATTTCAATTGTATAACACATTTTTGATTATTTTATACAGTAAGAAGAGTTTAATCCGATATCATGCCAATGAGAGAAACAAATCACATTGATCGTATCATTTGCAAAGAATGAAACCATTTAAAGTTATTCAAAAATTGCTTAAATTATAATAGAAAATTTTCTAAATGTTTAAAATTAATGTGATCGATGAATGTGAATAACTTAATATTCATGCAATCTTTTGAGTGTGACTTGCTAAGATTCTAACAATTGCAATTTTATATTGATTATTCTTAATCTAAAAATATGCATGTCTATATCAATGCGTCATTAAAATTATATTTACAGGTTTTTTTTATAATTACCTTGTGTTGTAATTAGATGCCTATAAAGCGTAACTTGTGAATTAATTTTTAAAATAACTGCTATATGATATAAACAATGCAATTCCCTTTTATCTGTTGCTTTGTTCGGACAAAATAGAGACAAATCTTATCGGTATTAATTTGTAGATATGTAATTAGATCCTCTAAAGAATTATTGCTAACGTAATGGTAATGTAAAAGTTACATACAAAGTTAAGTCATTTTAAAATATATTTCAAAAAATATTTTTTTAAAGTTATATATTTTTAATTTTGCTTATTTTAAATTTTTCCACTTTAAAAATTATCAGATAGTATTACGATAAATAAAAGAACCTGGTATGTGAGATTTCATGAAAATATTTCAAAAAAATGTATTGCACTCACTCTAAACAAATATGAAATTTATGTTTAACGATTTTTTTTATTTAATTTGATTGAATTTTTCTTTTCACTACAATGCGTTTATTGCAGATAGATATGAATAGCTTTAAGCATTAACGGTGTTAGAATATATGGATGAGAGTTACATATAAATCAAGGAAATTTTATTTATTAAAATATTTAAGCATTATGTAGTAGTTGATTTTAATAAAATACCAACTTACATTTTCCTACACAATTAAAAATCTGTAAGAATTCATCGTTTGAAAATGACCCATCATCATCTTGAGCAAATACTCCAGCTAAACAAAAGAACATTGCAAGACAGGCTGGAATGCTGCGGTGATTCATTTTGCTTTGGATAAAGAAGCACGATCATTTTCTTAATATCTTGCCTAACTGCTCTAGTGCTTTTAAATGTGTTATAAATGACGCATCATCTATTAAATAAAGTGAATTGCATTTTTAAAAAAATTAAAATAGTTTTTATTTTATTAGTTAAACTTCGATAATGAGACACATTTCACTCTGCTTAAGGTGAATTTTAATCTCGGAAGAATAAACCAACTATCTAAAAAAAATTAAAAATAGTAATGTGTATCTAAATATTTTGCAGTGTAATAAGCATTACTTTGAATGACTCATTGATTTGAGTTCAAAACGAGATAAAAATGCAAAATTTTGATATTAAAATTCAGTTGATTGTTAGAATGAAAACAAAATCTTTAAATATGAAATAATTTTGTTACACATGCAGCGAAAGGGAAGAATTTTTTTTAAAAAAGAATTAATGAATGCATTGAAATGTTTATTCAAAACATATCAGTAAAACAACAAAGATAATTATGAATTTTCGTGTTTGAAATTTCTATAAATCTCTGTTTGATATATTTCTGAAAAATTAAACTTTGTTTTTCCCCCTATAATTAAAGGGTGTTCATTAAGTATTAAAATTTTTTATATAATAGCAACAGTTGAAAAAAATTTTTCAATTACTTCTGTAATTAGGTAAGTCAGATAAACATCAAAGTTTTAAGATAAAATTTATAATGATATACGTGTAAAAGTATCATAAAAAATTGGATAGTTAATATACTATTCAAATATGTATTACTGTTATGAAATATTTAATCAGTCTCACATTTCTTTTTCAGAGCAAAGAAATGAAAAACCCCGAATTCAAAACACAACCATGCAATAATAAATTCAGTTTAATAAAGTGTATTCAATATGCATGCAATTATTTATGTTAAACAAAAAAAGAACAGGTCTTTAGTGTGAAATTCTGCAAATCATGATATCGTTTCGCTGTACAATTTTTAGGACTCTAAAGCCTCAATTACGAGGTCCGTCGCCAATAGCCCTCGTGTTGCTTCTAGTGCGACGTTAATAAAAACTAAACTAAACTAAACTCTAAAGCCTCAATAATTTCCATGCAGATACACCACACTGTACACACACAGAGATATGCAATATATATATTGTTGGTCATTAATATTCCCCCTTATGATGGAAAACAAATGAAAAAAAAATATTTATTGTTCATAAACAGTCTGGTGAGAAAACAAAATGATTAAATTTTCAAGAAGTTTAGGGACTTACAGGGGTGCGAAATTAGTAGAAATAGTTGCCACCTCTGACATCTAAAACGGTTTTTACCCGGTTAGACATGGAATCTAACTTGACGACATAAACGGGCAACTTATTCCATGCTGCTTCAAGTCTATGCCACACTTCATCAACCGCATTAGCTGGCGAGGAATAGCTGCCTAGTCACTCAGCAACCCGTGACCAGATGTTTTCAATTGTTGACAGATCTGGAGACCATACAGACCAAAGCAACAGTCGAATTCACTGTGTAAGGTAAGAACAGGCGTGAGATAAAAACACGACATACAACATATAGTCTTGAATTTTCTTGTTGAAAAATGGCATTTCGCAGGCCTCGAATATAGGGAACATCCTCTCGAGGTAAGATGATATAAATATACCAATCTGTGTTCGGAACATAACATAATGTCAATACAAACTAGAGATGTACGTGTCGTGTACCCAATGGCTGCCCAAGCCCTCACATAAGGTTCAGGGCCCCTATGTTAATATTGAATGTAAGCAGGCGACAAGTGATCTCCGCGGAGCCTCCAGACACGTATATAGCCATCAGAATACTGCACGCTAATCCGGGACTTATCTAAAAAGACGATATTGCGCCAATCCTGTACCCAGCTTTGTCGTTCGGAGCACCAGAGTTGCCGTCTTTCTCTAAACTGCATTGTCAAAACAAGCTGAATTAATGGTCACTATGAGGTCAGTCCACTCTGCAGCAAACTTCGCCGCAACGTGCGAGCGGATACTTGGTGTGCTGCAAACTTGCCCATTTCCTAACTAATGGTCCGTCACGTGGTCGTATGGTTTTGCAGGGACCATATCACCATTTGTCTGTTATCTAGGGCGTTAGACATGGGAGGGTGAGGAGATCTGCATCCTGTTCAGTGTAACATTCAGTAAACCATTGATTCTATATTCGCATGACAGTGGTTGGATTTCACCAGTGTGACAGGAGATATCACAGAACGATCTTTATTAATTCCTTTCAGACGTAGATTGCATTGTTTAAGTAATTAATGGAATATGATTATTTTCAGATATGTAAAGATAATTTTTGGACATAAATGTGCGTACATCATGATAATTCTCGTTTGATTGTCCGTTACGAATTTCGACTATTTCTTAAGATTTTATGCCCGTAATTAATGTCCATAAAAAGCGCTTATATTATAATATGATTTTGGATAATAACGTTTCATCTCAACAATCATCTATACTTTATATACCACGAAGCAATCAGAACAAACTAGAGACATATTATCGGAATACATTGTGAAGAAAATCAATAATAGTTAATTGATGGAAATTATAATATTTATAGTTATTTTTAAAATTGTTATACTATTGTCTTCAAAATGTTTTCTAAATTCATATGAAGAAGTAATTAATTTTTTAATACGGTCTTTGTAATTTTAGAAATATTTTTTTTTCTTTTTTACTATGTGTGTGTGTGTGTGTGTGGAATCCTAACTGCAGAAATGGCTCATTTTAAAGATGTCTAGGGGTTTTCTGGATTCAATAAAAAAGTGGATTTTTAGAAGATGACATTTAATTAAAACATATATTTTTGTTCAGTATTTACTAAGTTAAAATAGAACAATTGATTAAACACATTAAAGGGCTATCAGATCGCACGTCTTTCTCTGTTGGTTGTACTCTTCCATCTAGCTTGAGCTAGCCATGCTTGCGCCTCGAAAGACTGGTGTTGGAAGGCGTCTCAAAATGTAAACATTCTACACACACACACACTTACACACACACTCATATATATATATATATATA
>BMAW01037960.1:55212-120986 GCA_019974015.1 Nephila pilipes | reverse complement strand
TTCTGTCGTATTTTAAATAGGCAGGTGATTTTTCTTGTAAATAAAAAAACATCTGGCTATTAAGTCATTCGGATATTTTTTTTGTTCTTTTAGCTGCTGTATAATATAAAAGGAGTCCTATTTTACCGTTCATCATTTACTTGTGATATTTAAAGTGAAAAACATATCAGTAGATAAAGTGCATTTCGACACTGCATTTTGTATGAATTCCAAAAAGGAAGCAACGCATTGGTTGCATGTAAAAATTTATGTGCGGTATTTGGAAAAGATATTGTAAATGTTCGTACTTGTCAAAGATGGTTTAGCAAATTTTGTTCCGGGGATCTGAGCCTCCAAGAAAGTGATCGATCTGGACGACCATCCAAGATCGATAATGATGTTTTGCGATCCATGTTGGAAAATAATCCACATTTAACAAGTCGCGAAATTGCAGAAGAGTTTGGCATTCACCGTTCAACTGTTGGAACTCACATTAAATATCTTGGGTTTGTGTTAAAGCAAAGTGTTTGGGTTCCACATGAATTAACGGAAAAGAATTTGTCTGTTCGTGTAAGAACGTGTTCATCACATCTGATTAGACACAATGTGGAGCCGTTTTTGGACAAGCTAGTTACTGGAGATGAAAAGTGGATTCTTTACGAGAATATTAAGAGAAAAAAATCTTCCTGCAAACCAGGAACATCATCAGCAACAGTTCCAAAACCAAGTATCCATCAACGAAAGTACTGCTTTGTTTGTGGTAGGACAGGAAAGGTCCAGTGTACTACGAATTGCTGAAACAGGGAAAAACCATTAACGCGGATCTATACTGAAATCATCTGGATAAATTGAATGCAGCTATCAAAGAAAAAAGGCCAGCATTAGTGTCCAGAAAAGGAATAGTGTTCCCCCACGATAATGCTCGACCGCATACTGCAATGGTGACACAACAAAAACTGAATGCCTTAGGATGGGAAGTCCTTAGTCACCCACCGTATTCATCTGACATTGCACCATCTGATTATTACCTTTTCAAATCTGAGCAAAATTAACTAATGGGAAAAAAATTCAAGTCTTTTGAAAGTGTTTCGGAGGCAGTTGCTGACTATTTTAACTCCAAGGACGAGAACTTCTACAAAACAGGAATTCACAGGTTACCTGAAAGATGGCAATAGGTTGTAACAAATAACGGAGCATATATAATTGATTAACATTAAGCATATATTTTTATAAATGAATTCAAATATTTTCTTTAAAATACGACAGAACTTTCCCTCCAACCCAATATGTATACATATAGGCACTGGATATAATATATATATATATATTATATCCAGTGGCTATATTTATTATTGATTAGTGCACCAACTCCTAGATAGAGACAAAGACTTATACGGTTTCCTTCGCGTAGCGAAACGGATTGAGATGTGTGCCGTGATTCGGCTGCTGGAGATCTGAATGTACCATCGCTCGGAAATCTCTCCCAATGTTGTTTTTTGTTATATGTTTGGCTATAACATATGAATCATCTGTAAATAGTTTTTAGTCACTAGAAGAGTTTTAATGTACAGGAAATATATTATATTAGCCTAGAGAAGGATTATTTCTGCTCATTCGATGATTTACGTTTCATCGCAGCGGGTTATAATATATATATATATATATATATATATATATAAATATATAATTTAAAACATAAAAGAACAATTTATATAATTCATGAGTATGAAAAATTCTGAAATTTATATTACCGAAATTAATGGCTTAATTAACTAATCTTCAGATTACATCTAATTTATTAACGCATTGTACGATTGAAGTTCTTAAGCGAAAGAGAGAGTTTGGTAAAGTTTAATTATTACTAATAAATAACCGAAATATTTAGATAAAATTCTTCTGCATCTTAATTCATTCTTATAAAAATAATTTTCTAAATTAGAGCTATTAATATTGATTTCTTAATTTAAGGAAACTAGTAACCCTCAATGTGGAGAAGGTAGAATTCACTCTGATGAGTTCTACAATGACGGTCTACGAAAAATTAAGAAACGCTGAAAAAAATGTATAGCAATTGATGGTGGCTATGTAGAGAATTCTTAAGAATAAAAAATAATTAAGTTTCTATCTCGATTATTTTTAGTAATAGTTAAAAATTTTCAATGCATACAATATATATGTGTATATATATATATATATATAACCGAAAAATATGAAATAAGTAACTTTTCTCAGATAATTAGTATTCATTTGAATTTTTAAACGTCTCGAAACATGTTCAAAATACATTTTAGAGTTTAATAATAAAATGTTCTTTAAAATATAAATCTTATTTTTTTTTATTTGAATTGGATCAATGGTATAAGCGGTAAAATAAAGTTACACATTATGAGGACTAATTCCATGACTTTTTCTGTGTCCTTATAATCATACTATCTTTTTAAATGTATAATCAAACGTTGAAGGATTTAAAAATACACACTAATAAATTACAAAAATACCGAAAGCAACACCGATAAATGAATGCTACCAATGGTTGCAATTCACATCAAGATAGTTAAACAATTGTAAAATACTTGAATTTAATAATATACACTCTATCCGTATATGATGAAAATTTGAATTTGTATACCATTCACGGTTTGTATTGGTAAGACTAAACTTCCTTAGATATAAAATTTTTTTTGTAAGTTAATTATTAATATTAAGAATTATGAAACATACAGATAGAATGTATGAAAAATAAAATGGTTACTTTTAAATAAAATGATTTACTTGCGATATAAAAATATTTCTTTAAAAATTAATTAAACGCAATTGTACTCAAAAAATGCTTGGTTTATTTTTTTTTTTCTTCTTCTTTTTAACTCATATTTGTCAAATTACCTGGGAAAAATAATCTCAATCCAAGGTTCATAAGAAATGTATTATTTTTTAAATAAGTCCCCCCCATCTAAAATTTGGAAATATTATAATTAGTAAAGACTGGTTTGATTATTCTAAAATTTGTGCCTTGAAAAAATACAAAGTCTCTTATTTGAATTCCTATAATTTATTCTATATGTAATTTATTCATAGTGGACTAAGTATGGATATTACTAATCTTAGGAACCTCTGTTAACACATATACTCTGTAGTAAAATGTCATATTTATTTTATTAAGTTCCCTGATTAAAATATTTTACCATGATGCGTAAAAAAAATTACTCTAATGTTTAAACAGGGTTATTAAATTTGAATCCTTATTTTCAAAATTCCATATTTTCAAAAATAAATGACACATAGAATGATAAATATCACATAAGAAGAGAAATACAATACAAGAAGAATATGAAAGTTTCATTCTATGAAAAATACATGGCCTTCGTGTGTTTTTAGTGAAGCTATTTCACGAAATTTGTTTTAAAATTTTTCACAGAACATCCTAGTTGTTGGATCTTTCGAAGGGGATCAGATAACTTCATGTTACACAACTGGCAGCCTAAATCATTTGATATGGTCCCAAGTAATTTCTTCCTTACGGGGTATGTAAAAGATAAAGTGTGTGCGAAACTATTACCCCCAAATTTATGAACTCGTAAACAACAGATTTCTGCTACTGTACGATACATCATAACTTATATAAGATTGGTGGTAGTTTATACCTGAACTATTTAGATACAAAACATAAATAAGCTTTAAAATTTAAAAAAAAGCATAAGCATTAATGAGTTAGGTTTCGAATTAATTTTACCGTTAGGCATTAAGAGATGTTTACCAACGGCGGTTCTTTCTGACGTAAGTTTTCTCAGTAATATCCGCCAAAGGCGCTGCAGTAATGAGATGATCACTGTTTGTTACACACTAACACTTTTCAACATGTTTGGCAGGAATTTAAGTACTGAATCAACATTATACGTGTAAGTAAAGGAAGTCATTTTTAAATCTTGTAAAAAAATCTTCCATATTTTCTCTTAAACAATCACGTATTACTAATTACTGTGTTATTTTCATTCGTGAAAATATATCTTTTTGAAAAAGGATTAATTCTACATTCTTATTTTTAATGAAATATTTGTATAAAATGTACATTAAAATTTTGATTTATTACACCTATTCATTTTGAATATTTATCAACATATTGTATACATTGAAAATTCAACAAAAATAATTTCAATTCATTTACTTAGTAATGTATGGAAACTTCATTTATTTTAAGATCAATATTAATTAAATGTTTATATATTTTACATGTAAAAAATATTTTTAACTTTCCAGTACCCCAATACATTTGGAGCTTCAGGATGCAGAAAAAATTGGTGTGCTTCGTACACAAGACAGAGAATATGGAAGCGACTAACATTCGTTAGAAACACATTCCATAATGAAATCAAATTTGAAGTTGGGTTCATTCAATCTGATAATTACTTAAGATTGAATTACTTGTCTAAATGACTGGCATGTTAGAACACTCTAGTTTTAAATATTACAAAATTCATCTTTGGAATCTCTGGCAAAAATACATTTACGGAGTTAATGGTTCTTAAGGAATATTAGAATTTATAATCATTCGGGGACCATGGATACTTTAACAGAGCTCCGACAAATGTATAGGACTCTTCGGGGATGATTAATCTTTAAAAAAAATTAAAAATGTTATTCTGTGTAAAAAATGTAATGTGTAAACACTTAAAAAACTCACCAAGAACTGAAAACTTTGTACGAAAACATTATTGAGCCGTCTATTTAAACATATTGTGAGAAAAAAGAGTAACTTTTACTATCAAAAGAACAGCTTGATGGGAAGGCTACTGCGAGAAAATATTGAACGTAACAAAGGTTATTTTTTTTTAAAAAAAAATATGCTAGTAAATGCCTTTGTTATAACAATGGAATTATAAATAAATATTTTAAAAGTATTATTATTAATTTTCTCTAAACAACTGACATCTGCGTATAACGAATCTTCTGAACCGTTCCCTCTCATTTTTGGTAAGATGAAGGCTGATTTCCTTATCCCACTACACTAGTAAGTGAAAGACATGGGTAGACAAACTTTTCATAAAGAGTGCCACTGTCTGAACAGAAAAAAAATCAAGCGAGCTACTTTTAGCTTCCTCAGCCAAATTAAAATATTAAAAGAAGAAAAAAAAACTATTTATATGCTGATTATGAAGTTTTTGAAGACAGCGCTTTTTTTAAAATAATATAACTAATAATAATAAAGTTCAAAGTTAGGTTTTATTGTCAATAAACAATATAAAGGCTCAGCTAGTTAAGCTAGGTATAAAATAAAAATGATGAACTCAAAATATTTGAACTTTAGTAATTATTAAACAGTTAGTACTTAATGAGTGTGGTTTTTGAATTTGTGTATTTTTTATAAAGTCTCCTATATTACGATTAATTTTAGAAGTTGCTAACAAAATTTGGTGTTTCAGGTGCATGCCATATAATCTTGACCGATATTTGGATTTTATTACGCTCTTCGTAATAATGAACATTTGTTCACAAACATATATGGTGATCTAAATCTACAACAATATTCGACAACCAAATCGAATAAAAACTTTAAAATATCGCTTGTTGATACAGATTTCCAAGAATCAATGTCATTTGGATCAATTGGCGTTAAAATAAGTTTCTTATATTCACTTTTTAGTAAAGTATGGTGTGCTATATGTCAATAACTTCAACTTGGAGTTAAGATGGGTAACAACAAATGTTTCGTAAAGAAATTAAAAAAGGATTTATAAAAATATCGATATTTTTTTTATCGACATGGGATTCATTACAACTAGCACTAATTGAATTGTGCAAGATGAATATTAAACTTTCAAATAGATCATAGTGAAGAGCATTATTGACATTAGTATTTAGTTCCTTCATTAATATGAAGTGTGTTAATCTTATTTTCTCCAAGATCACTACGAAAAAGCAAAAGTTCACTCACAAAATAAAGTATATGATTAATTAGGATAGGAAAAAAACAATTTCCCCCTGTAACTGCAAGTTTAAATTTAAATGTTCCATAATATCAGTGAGCACTGGACAGTTGATCGTTTTCTTCCAGATATTTTAAGACTTTCTTCTCAAATAATTTTCTAGAAATATATCAGAAGCTTTCATCCCGCTAAACATGTAAGGCGAGCCATCAGTCCAAGTACTATCTAATTTTGCTTAATCTATTTTAACTTCAATTACATGTTTAAGTTCTATATATAAAAAAAGGTTCTCGCTTGTACTTAAAATTAGTTGAAGCCAATCAAGAAATGCTACCACTAAATCAAAATTATCGTTCATGTAACGCACAAATGTGCTTAACCTGCGATGTCTGTGATGTCACAGCTTTTATCCAAAGCTATAGAAAAGTTATTGCAATATGAGATATAATTCATACATGAACATTCTGTCCCATGTCAGTTTTACTACGCATGATGATATCTAAAGACAACTTGCTTTGAGCAATGGGAATTTTTATTTAATGGATGATTTGTTATTTAATCAGACCGAGTAATTGGATAAAAGGTGTCTTAATTGGGTTTGTTCAAAATTAGGAGACCTTAGGTACTAAAATTGGCTCATGAATCTGCTTTTGGAAGTCAAGTGGACTTTAAAAATAACAGTGAATGGGATGAATTTTAACTTCTTGTAGCCTGATTTAAAGAAGGACATTTTTAGAATATTGCAAATATTTTAAGTCAGTTAAGAAGCGATGAGAAAGCCATACTCGAAATACCAATAACTCCTGATCTTAGAACAGATTTACTTTTCGGGGTCGGGAATGTTGAAGTATTTGGCAAGATTCATCCACCGTCGGGTAGAAACCAAATACTGTCTTGCCATGGTTGACCAGCATTCCAAATAGCCAGAAGGGATCCCTCTTCGATTGTTGTTTGCCAAAACCTTTAACGAAGTGCTGATAGGGATATGGGGATAGATTTGTCTTTAAAGTTAACCCAAGAGCTCATGAAGCGCTTGTGCTGACCCCACGACTTTCAGTTCCTGGATATGCAGCGTCGAATGAACTCGTGAAGAGGTATAATATTTTTTAAGAAATTCATTGAATCACGTTATAAGGCTGATCTAAGAAATTGGGGAAAATATATCCCTTACTTGCTTTTCGCATACAGAGAAGTCCCAAAATCAATTATTCAATCAAGTCAATTTAGATATGGCTGCTGAAAAAGAAGGTGGTATTAATTATCTCTGGATAACAAAAAGCTTATGTAAGGTATTTCAAACGTAATAAAAGCTTTGAGATGTGTGAAAGGGTGTACTTATTGATACCTTATTCAACGAACAAGTTCTACGTACAGTGGTCCGGCCCTAATTGAATTGAACTTCCCTCACTCTTATAAAATGAAATTAAGTGATGGAAAAATTCGGCATTGTCTTATGAATAAAATAAGGAGATGTTACCCTAGAGTTAATGCAATCAGAGTGATATTCGAAGATGATGAAAATTTTAGTGAAGTTCTTCTCACTGATGTCGAACGGAAAACCGCTTCTACGTACAGAATCCCGGATGCTCTGAAGGGAAAAGTACATCTACAAATCCAAGAAATGTTGAAATTAGGATTAATCGAAGAAGCAGGGCTGAGATTGTGTGTGTGTGTGCGGAAGCCTGTGTGAATAAGAAAGACTGATCCCAGATATTGTGCATCGACTACCGGGTGCTTAATTGTGCAACTGCAACAGATGGTTTCCCTGTGGAAGACGCAACAGAATTGATCCAGTCGATAGGTAGAGCTAACATAATAGCTACGTTAGGTCATTAATATAGATATTGGGCACCCCCGATGTCAAAAGAAAGGAAAGACAGATTTTAATTCTTTTAAAACTCACCACCAGATATTTACATTTAATATTATGAGCTTTGGACTGAAAAATACATCTGCTACTTTTCCACGTGAAATGAATAAAGCGCTTGCTCCTTATAATGAATTGACCGATCCTATATAGATACTTCCGTATTTTCAAGAAATTTTAGTAAACGTAAACGTGTAGCATTTGGAGATGATTTTATTGAGGTTGGATGAATTGAACTTCTAGGTTTATCTTAAGAAGTGTGATTTCGTGAGATCCCATGTTAAGTTTTTAGGACACGTTATAGGTTCGGGCAGACATCAGATTAATCCAGAAAAGATGGGTATGATTAGAAATTTAGTATCTTCTAAGAATAAGAATGAGTTACGTTGTGTTCTCGGTTTATGCAATTATTACTGTGAATACGTTCCCAAATATTCAGAGCTTGAGTATCCCATCAATGAGTTAACAAAAAAGAGGGTCTCCGAAAAATTCCATGGACTGACAAACAAAAAATTAAAATGTTCAAAAAAGTGAAAGGCACGCTTTCTGACGCTCCTTTCTTATATACTCCTTTGATAGGCATACTGTATATAATTCCTTCTGGAGCTTTGTCAGTAGGTGTTGATACATGTTTATACCAAAGTTTGGATGAAAAGATTTACCTACTATCTTAAGCAAGTTATAAATTGACCAAAGCCCAGCATACTTGATCAACCATTGAACGGTGGGTGTTTGCAATTGTATGGAGCATGAAAGGTTTCGATTCGTGGGAGTTTAGCACTGAAATTGAATTTTACATTGTTCATAATCCATTCCCATTTTTAACGAAAAGTACACCGTAATCACATAGACTACAAGGATAAGCATCCTCCCTGCAAAGATTTAATATAACTCTGAAAGATTGTATGGGATCGAAAATACCTCAAGCAGATGAGTTATCAAGCTTAGAGTGAACAATGTCATTTATTACTGAACGTATAGAAATTCTTTGCATTTCTTTTGTACATATTTGTTCAAATTCATTAGTTCCTTTAATGTTTTTGTATTTAGAATTTCTTTTTAATTTTAGTCATTTTGAAAACATGAAGTGTATAATAATAGATGTTTACAATATGTATGATTTTTTATAATTTGAAAGATGTAATAATGTTTACATTTAAATATATACATTGTGCTTCTTTTATTCTAATTCTTGGAGTACATTTGGTGTTAATGATTATGAACTAATGTTGTTTTGTGTGAATATTTTGAGAATTAATTTTAAGAGTTTCACCAGCTGAGTTATATTTGTAAACAAATGTAACGTCAGCGTTTGGTGGGGAGTTACAGTGTTCGCATCCATATCGAGCAATGATTCAGAGGTCTCAGCTTGAGGCACTACTAATGCCGCCCGTTCTGTGGGAGAAAGAGAGTTTATTTTTTACGTGGCAATAAAAGTTTCGGTAGCATGGAAGCAGTAACAATAATCCTATCGGGAGTACTACAAGCCTTTTGTCTAAGAATTTGTGTTACGTTTTAAATATCGTGATTCATTTCTCTATAACTTCGAATCATAAGCAATCATAACAATTACTCTCGTCTTTGCCATTCTTAATTGAATAATAATTCGCTCAGTTTTCAATTGTAACTCGTGACGAAGATCTTTATTAGGGAAAAATTAGGGAATAGCCTTCGGGATCCTTCTACACTTGACGTAAATAAACAATACATCATCCGTCGAAGGGAATAGAGAATGTTTTAAATCTATGCCCCTACATGAAGCTATTTTAATGTTTTTTCCTCCCACCAAAAGAGGAGACAAAGTAATTTGTGTTCTGTATTCCAGCTAATTTTTGTTTATGTTTTGTGTTAATACTATGGAATATGTAACTGTATAACAATTATTTATGTTTATACATAAAAGGAAAATAATATATCACTTGGAAATAGACTTTAAATCAACATTTTATGAAAAAATAAAGGCACAGTTATGAAAAGCATATCATTATATTTTCCTTTCAATGAATTAATATTTTATGGAAACTAACATACATGATTGTAGTTTTCAACAAAATGAATATTGTAGAGTACATTTTTCAAATACAGAAGCTGCCTTTGTTTTCACGCTCAAATGATATTTTAAATGCAATTTGATCTCAATTAAAGATTATATTTTTTAATAAATGCTTAAATTATTAAGGTATTTACTGTTAAAAAAGGAGCCATGTCATGTTAATGCCATAAAAAATAAATGAACTCATTTTAGAATAATAATAATTTTAAATATAAATTAAATTAACCAAATCAATTTATAGAAAATAACCTTCAGAAATTCATGTAATATTTGAAAAATGAAGATTGGTTAGGAGTTGAAAAGAGAGAAGGAGAGGGGAAATTAAAAACGCATTTGTAGGCTTTTGACATCTAAAGTGTGATTGGTAAATGGTGTTATGAATTCCTTTCACAGTGTACGGAAATCAAATCTGTCGCTTCCACTAATACATGGTAAGAATTTAATTCCTCTTGGTGGTCGAACTGGATATATGACCTTCATTAACAAAAACCAAAATGCAAGGTCATTTATTTTTATCTCGATATATACTTCCTAATAAACATAAAAAAAATTACAACATGCTTTCAAATGAAGGCTGAGAGAATTTGATATGTTTAGAGCAAATAGCGCAATTCTAAAATTTTCCAGTATATATTTCTCCTCAGTGGAAATGATTTTACGAAAACCTTAAGACTAAAATTTAATCCCTATTATCAATTTTCGTTATCTAGGAAATTTTTTCTGTATACAAATTAACAAAACAACAATGCTTAACATTCTGAAAAAATAATTTGAGACAGGCTTAATGTTAATTGTATTTTTAATCTCTGTTGAATAATGTAATACATGTATTCCAAATTATTCAATTTTAAGTACAGTTTTTAATTTAAATTTGATTTATGGGGAATATACTCTAAACAAACAATATATGTCAAAGCTAGTAATTTACACGAAACTATTACTTATTTATAGCAATTAATTACTGTTTTTTATATTGAAAGTATGAGAAAATACTTCAAAGAATTACTGGATCGATCTCAAATGTATAATAAAAATTTTATACAGTCATCACCTTCCAGAATCTGCAAATGTATAAAAATTTATATTTTCATAAATTTATTTTTGATTATTTTTTATTCTATCAAAACTTTTCATGGAAAACTAATATAATGTAAAATACCATAATGTTTTTCAATCCCTTTAGTTGTTATAAACGTAAATTTTTGAGAATTATTATCATATCTACACAAATGGAATATTTAATTTTAATAACATACAAATTGCCAAGTAAAATAACATAGTTACAAGTTGTTTTGCATTTGAAAACCAAAAGAAATTGCTCTCCTAACACATAATCCAGAAAAGTAGCATATGTAGGTATTACGATCAAATATTTGAAGAAACATTTGTCTATCGCAGTCTTTACTGGATTCAACAATAAGATTCTTGCATTTTTTTAAATGGCTCAAATATGTTAAAATATACCTTTAAATGAGATGCTTTGTTGCCAATTTCAGTTATTAAAATGATTTTTCAGTAGTTAAATTTCAATTTTTTTTTAACTTTCACGAAATAATTCTTGTTTAAAGTAGAATTGTTGTAAATCAAGAATATTTTTTTTCAAAATTTACATAATATCCAATATATAACATTCTATATATATTGGATACAATATATATGGAATATTACACTTTAGATGTACAATATATTACAATTTTAATATTTTTCACTTGAATATTTTTTAAGAAAAAACAGCTCGAATTATTCGAACAGTTTCACAGTGTGAAATTTCCGATTGTATCAGCTTTCCTTCTTCAATTTGAAGTCATAAATAGTGTGAAATTTTGAAACTGAGCACTGAAAAAATTGAAAATTCAGAAATAGATGCAGCCGTATCTATAAAAGTTCGAGCTTAATTTTGTCTTTCTATAGTTATGAAAAAATATTATTTAGTTTCTTTTGTTCATTTTTCATTTTTTAACTATTTCTTATTGTAGTTCTTGACCCTCAATTCTTTTTGAATGCAATACTTTTTCAGACCAAATGAATTCGTCAATAATAATATTTTATGAATGTTAAAGGAAATTGTATCTCTCTAATCATATATATTACAAAATATTTCTTTATCTTCCAGATTTTTAAGAAAGTATTTAAATATTCTGATTCCATCACAAAAATATTAAAATTAGCTTTCAATAAATTTAAATATTTTGGATAAAATATGTAACACTTTAACATTTTTATCATAATTCTTTTCAAACAATATAACTTGAATTTATTACAATTGTAGCGTAGGGTATAAATAACCCCTCCAAAGACTTGCTTTGAACCCCCGTTTTTGTTCCCAGCTTCCTATTCAATAAAAATATATAGCTTAAAAGCCATAAAGAGTAAAGTCAGGTGGCTTGGGTCAGCCACATTCATGAACATCTGACTCTGTTACGCAGGTGCGGTAGAGTTGAATCCTCTTTGTGAGGTATTGTTGACCCATGACATCGATATAATGTGAATTTAGGTCCTAGCTGTGTGACGGCCGACACCGGTTTGCACGTGGGGAAAACTGACATTGTCCGACAAGAGCGAATAGTGTTGCCGGGGACAAAATCGGAGTTTGTCTTTGATTGGGTGGTTCTTTCAAAAATGAAAATAAATCAAAAGAACGGCGTGAGACAGACCTACCCGAGGTCTTAAAAAGGGAGAAGAAGCAGAGGAGAAAGGAAATTCCTGCCGGGGAGCGAAAGTGCGTTACAGCTAGAAGTTGGAGGCGATTGCCTTCTCTTGCGATTTTAGAACTAAATCAAACTACATTGGATATTAAGATATTGGTGGTATTTCAACTATATGTGTTTGGATTTGTGCTGTATAGCTATATGCGTTTTGACTTTGTGCTATGCAGTTAGATGTGTTTGCAGTGTGTGCAAATAGAAACCAGGCGAAAAAGCCTAACTAGAATATAATCCTTCGATTTGTAAAATAAAGAATTATCTTCTCTTAAGCTGTGCGATCCCTTCACGTTACCGCTTCATACAACGCATTTTGGGGTCACGACGTTACACAACCAATAAAATTATCTCTTCATACACACGCACACTCTCTGTAGGGACCGTTTGTTTCTTTCACTCTCAAATAAATTTCACATTTCTGTTTGTACATTTTTATTTCTCAACATATTTGCAAAACGCCAGTCACTCTTCAAACTCTCGCAGCACAACGAGCACTGACTGGTTTTACATTTCGCAGCCAAAAGGCTATTCACAATAAATAGCTGGTAGGAACAATATCATCATAATAATGTAAGTAAATGTTAGCTAAGCAAATACTACCAGGCTGACCTTGTTCTGAGATTTTAACTTAATCATGTATTTTATTTTTAAAAACTAAATAATTTTCTTTCAATTCTTAACTAATTTAATTAAATACTTTTTTATGCAACAACTTTGTTAGTAGTTGATTCCTTGTAAATCTCTTTTAGAACTAATAAGTTCATGCATATTTTTTTAGAAATAAAAATAACTTCAAAATCATAACTATAAATAGCATAACTTTGTTTCTTATTAATGTATTTCACTATATCAGTACTATTTTTAATAACGGTTGTACTCTTCAACTTATCTATAATAATTGGTATAATACTTTGAAACTTATAATATAAATATTTAACATAAATAGAGAGTAATATTAGAGAGTAATATAAACATTTGAACAATTAGTTATTGTTTTAAATTCAATACTAGTTTTGTGAAATTTTGGAGTTAATAAGTGGGAGGTAATTTAACATTAAGACAGTTTCTTTAGTTATATTAAGCGTGTATTTTGATTGAGGATTCAATCCTTTTCAAATGTCAAAGGCAATACAATTCCTGCTTTGTATTATAAATATTCAAAACTTAAACTTAATTGTTTCATTAATTTTTCTGAAAACCAGTTTAAGAATTGGATTAAAGAGCTCACAGAAAAAGTATTGATAGCTTTTTTCAGAAGTATATATAGAACCTCATGTCGTTTTATGAAAGTGAAAATCGAGCTTAAAGGAGGATACTATTTTGAAATATATAATATATTTTTTTTCAAAAAACATATACAGTTTCTGATTTGTCATCTGTGAAATTACGAAGTGGTTTCTGAGCTTTTTAAAAAAACTATATTTAAAAAAAAACAGAAATATTTTTTTTCCAAATTAAATCATGTAGACGGGATCATTTATTTTCTCTTAGACAATTCAAGTGCAGTGTATTATTAGTCAACTATCCATTACTGGTTAAGCATAATACAAAACTAATTAAGAAAAAAATACATTTCATAGATCTAATAGAATCAACGAGTGGAATGAAACCGGCCCCTTGATATAAGAAAAAGCAAACAATTAAAATTCAACTCTCGAACTATTTGTTTTAAATGTTTCGTCAATAAATACTACATATAACGTAAGAGTTATGATATCTAATTTAGTAATAAATGACAAAAATAAATCAAACGGAATTTCTTAACTTTGAAATGAACAAATAAAATACTTAAATTTAAACTAATCTATGAGGAAACCATTAATTTGATATGTGCATACTTTGAAAATTCTTATCTCAATATTTTTTTAAATTATCTTTCAACATAAAGTAAAATAAAATTCGAGTTTCCAGTTTTGAGAGATCTAAATTATTTTTATATCTTCTAATTGTAACCGGTCTTAAATTATATTATTTAATGCAGATTGGCAATTAAATTGTATAATTTTCTGAAGAAAGTTTAGTTATACATTTAAAATATCAACTTTTTGCATCTACCCTATATAATAGCAATATTCTGGATTTCGCTATATAACAAAATGAACGTTATTCGGAATAAAAATATTTTATTTACTTTAAACACTCAGTGCCATTTATCACAAGAATACAAAATTTCAAAATAAAATTGTAATGAGAGAGAATTAAGGAGAATTTCTTCAAATCTGATGCTCTTCTTCAAGTCAAGTTCCTTTCTTAAGGAATTATGAACTTTGTTCATTCTCAAATTCAGTGCATTCATCCCCCACTCGTCTTACACAATCCTATAAAAAAGTTTAAATACATTAATTTCATCACGTTCTTGCGCACAGAAATAATTATATATTTCTTAACTATAATATTTGGCTACATTAGTTTATTCAGGTTATTCTCTTCAAGGATAATTATATGAAAAAACTTAAGATTCAGGGGGTTTTATTTCATTTTTTCCTGCAAATAAAAAATTTAACTATAAGAGGGAAATTTATTAAACTTAAGGAAAATCTGTAACATTGGGCAATTTTCAATTTTCTTTTAATTACCTTTTGAAACTTTTTATAAATTGAATGGTATTTATAAATTCAATAGCATTAAATCGCGATTTAACCAAATGAAATATGATCAACACAAATTATATGAATTAAAGAAATGTAGTGAGTTGAATAGAAGAAACTTATATATATATATATATATAATTATATATATATATATGCTAGGGGTAAACTGAATGTAGAGAGTTTTTTTAAAGTTAGTGGTTTGAGTACACAGTGAGTAACGAGTAGTCATAATCATTGGCGATTCCAGGGGAGTGCAGACTCTGCCAGGACACATGGGGTACTTAAGAGTATAGGAGTGACAGTTTCTTGACATAAATTTTAAAATTTATACTCATTATATGCATGCCGACTGGAAACCAACAGAAAGGACAGCAAATGGAAATCTAACCAAAAACACCAAATCTGATGGCCAGAGTCATTCCCTTTGTTTTAATATTATGTTTCATTAGTTTGAGTTTTTTGTTCTCTCTAATTATGCTTTTTAACATAATTAGAGAGAAAGTGAAATAAATAATAAAGTAGTAGTATTATAGGGTTGTTTTCAGTGCAGAGTTAAATCCTTTACTAAACTTAATCAACCATAAAAAATTAAAAACAAAACAATTACGTGTGTTATACTATATTCTTGGAGATTCTATATCCGGAAATGCTTATGTAAAGCATTTAATTCTGAATATTTCGGTTACAAGCCTTGAAAAGTAACTAACCCCCACCCCCCGTTTCGTAATTCTTGCTTTGCATTTGCACACTTCATCCACATAGGTTAATAGGCTTAAGTAGCATGGATCAACAATGTGCTATCTACTTTTTTTAACGATACAGGACATGAGAGCAATAGTTAAAGACCGTATGTAACATTCCTTGTTTTTGTGACATACCTTTTCCAATCATTAGTAGAGCTAGAATTTTTGTGTACCTATGAATGAAGTTTTATTTATTCTATATAATACATAATTTTTTAGTCAAAAAGTATTTTCCATCTTAGCGGGGTATATTACATGATTTTTGAAACAACTTTTACATATAATTACGGTATTTTTTTTGAAGTTATAATATATGGCTCCAATTTTTTTTTTATACTTCTATGAAGGAAAACTATGTATAAAGGGAATGACTTTTTTTTATAAGTAATAGCTAAATTTGAGGAAATAGTTTTAAAGTGCAAAAAAAGAAGAAAATATAATAAACACTACAAAATTACAAAATTTTATATTTGTTTAAAAGAAAATAGACAGTGGTATAATTTCAAAAGTTGGTTCATACTTTTTGTCCATTGTATTATATATGAAGAATAAAATGTTTTGTATTTTAAAGTGTAATTTTTAAAAAATGTTTTGAAAAATATTAAATAAACAAAATATTTATTACATTTATATAACTTTTAATGTATAATATTTAAAGTATAAGTTTTTTTTAATAAAACAACTTATATGTTAAGTTATAAATATTTATATGTCTATTGATAACTTAGCATGCATTAATTAATGCTAATTGTTACAACCAATTCTTGAATAATTTTATTTAATTATGTTGGCATATTGAAATTGTTTAATTGTCAGAGACTCAATTGCAAAACAGGGGAAACAAAAGAAAACAGTATTCACCACAGAAGTAACACAATAAACGACAATTTATAATATTTATGTAAGCTTACGTCAAACTCATTCTTGCTCTGCTGCTCATTTTCATTCAAATCCTGAAATGTATAAATTGTGAAATTAAAAATTAAAATAATAAAATGCTTTGAGGTAAAATTAGAATTAGAAAGTTTATAATGATAGTTTTTTTTTCTATAATTATTACCAAATGAATTTTTATGTCTCAATGTGGAATAAATGAATATGAATAAAACTCTTACTTTAGAATAAGAGCTCACTTAAGGTATCCGTACACCTTCAAAGAAATTTTTTTGAAATACATTGATATTTGTTATAAAAATATTTTTTATGATAAAATATAACCTAAACTATGAAAAACACATTTAATAATTTGCTTTTAAATCAAAAAAAAATTTTGTAGTGAGAAACATAGTGAAAATAGTACATAAATTGATTATTAGAATAACGCTCATAACTCAAAAGTAAACAAAAAATATCATTATTCTGTAACTTTTATCTTATTCATCATAACATTTTTGGGGGCTGGTACTACTTTCATGATGAAAATCTTATTGCAATAATTTTTATTGTGTTTCGAGTCAAATAACAATGAAAAATCATAAAAAAGTTACAACAATACATGATTTACACCTTTGTTACTAAAAATATATTAATTTTATAATCATGAAAGTGGTAGGGTCCTTAAAAATTGTATAAGGAAGACACTTGCAAAATTTCAATTAATTTGGTTTATAACTTTTTCTGATATCTACGTTGCCATATGTAAATATGGCGAGAAAACTCATTTTGAGAAAAATCAAAAACAAACTTTCAATTGCAATTTTTAATAATAAACATAATAAAATATATTTAAAATGCCCGTGATTTATATATAACACCTTCTTTGCTTTCTAATACATTAATTTTTTTTCCCTAAGAGCTCTGAGTATTTTTCGACGCTGCTTTACATTTGGTGTTGAATGACGTGCAGCATCAAAAATTCGACAACTGTCAAGGTGTTTGTAAGATTTTAAGGTAAAATAACCAGGCGTTACATTTAATTTCCTTAAAATTTCAACACAGCTCTTGTACCCATCATTAAACTGTATAACAGCATCCAATGCACCAGATTTTAAAAATTTAAGGCACACGAAAACCTCTTTCGGTACCCTCTGCCAAATTATGCCATTAAAACATTCATTGGCATTCTGTGTCTTACCATGAAGGCACTTTGACAGAAGTTCTTTAGAACACAGTTCTAAATATGTAGGTTTAATTAAATTTAATATATCATTGGATAAGCCATTATATTTTTCTTTGGGCTTTTTGCCGCATGACAGTGCTCGCTGATAATAACACCAGCTATCTTTCCCGATAGGGCACTATCCATGCATGGGTTTCTTGCCACTCGATGCACGGTGGTACAAGGCCGCAATGACGTTCTGTTGAAGTTTGAGTAGATTGCCTACATTACTTCGAACAGCAATTCCATAGTAATTTTGCAATCTGTCAATAAACGAATCAGTAAGTTTACCTTTTCCAGATAAACTTTTATTTTTGGATTTCAGTTTGCGCAATCTCGCACCTACTCTTTTCTGAACATGCCCAATGCATTCCAGTTTAGTTACGCTATCTTTCCCATATGTGTCTTTCACGCTGATGAAGCCTTTAGAATCCCCGTCTCCATAATAGTGTGAATATTTCAAACCTCGTTTCACAATGGATCGTTTGAAGATCCTGTTTGCGCCAACAGCTTCCATTTTTAATGAGGAACCTTTAAAATTGCTTCGACACACATGATCTGCTTCAAGCGTCTGGGATACAATACCTTTAGGCATTTTCGAAAGCTTTCTGCAGGTCGGACAATATGATGACATTATTTCAATGTCCACTACTTTTCCAGTGTCGATTGACAAAGCAGCAACACACCCATTCATAGAAGTGTAACCTCTACGCTGCCATGTTCCATAGACAGAAACACCGCATTCAGCTAATTTATTTTTAGAAGAATGAATATTCAAAACTTCCTTAGCTGCCTTTTGCATTGACAGTTCACTTACTTCTGAAATCACAGACATAAGTTTATTCTCATGATTGGTGTATGCAGTTTTACTGAGCCTGGGTAAATTTAATGTTGCACATAATTTATATGCAGAAGAAAAACCTTTCCCAATTTGTCTCATGGCATAAACAAATCTTGCATTTATCTCAGGATAGTTTAATGTTTTCATCGAGCTGGAAAATCCTGTGCAAAAGTCACAATTCTTACATTTTATTGCAAAACTTGAGCACAATCCATACCTCGAGTCTTCATGTAACAGCAAACCATCGTGGAAGCATTTGGGGCAACAAAGTTGTAAAATTGAGCATAGAAGGAGTTCTATGTCAATAATTCTGTTGCCGGTTAGCGGTTTATTTTCATATTCAGCAATTTCTTCATCTAGAATGACAGAAAGGTTCAATTTTGAAGCACTGGCATTAGCAGTTACATTACTATTTTTGCTATCATTTTTGGTAAAACCATTACCACGAAATTGTCTTTTTCTTTTAACACTAATTCTCCTTTTTAAATTTCCCATTTTAAACGAAAAAAATTGAGCTTTTCAACAATAAAAACAATCTTAATCAGAAACTTATAAGAATGAGAACAGAAACCAAAACAGATGTAAGCAAACAATAACGATTCTCTTTTCTTGCCAGATTCAAGATAAAAATGTATTTAAAAACCTGTTGCCAAATGTATTTTCAAACATTCTGAAAATTCAGATTCATGTTTTAAAATTTATTTATTTTGTACCATTGTACATATAAAAGATATTTCGAAAAATAAAAATGTAAACAAACATTTCTTTCAACTTCCTGTCTGCAGAAATGCACTTCCGGTTTTAAAAATCAGCTATCGAGTAAAATTCAAATCCCTGTAACTGAAGTTCTAAATAAGGTATAAGCAAAATTCAAACAATATTAGAAAGAAAAAAAGTTTAAAATTTAAACTGATGTTAAAATTAGAAAATCGAAAATTTTGACAAAAATGACGTTTTAAAGGTGTACGGATACCTTAAAAGATAGAAAAATTATATTTTTAAAAAATATTTCCAGTTAAATAATTATATCAGAACATGTTTTTCAATTAGTTGAAAAGAAATGCGGCGAATTATAACTATTAATAATAAAGGAAGTTGAAAATGTTATAAAAATACATTAATAATCGAATACATCATTAAAACATGAATTAAATAATAAAATTTTAAGTAATATAGAAGCAAAAAGATATAAATTACTGATAACAGAATCAGAAATTCTTTTGTAAAAGTTAAATTATGTTATAGAAAAATTGGATAATATTGAGAAAACTTACTTCAGGTATGTTCAATTCAAAACACTCGATAATCTAACAAAAACAGGAAATTATGTTAATCGAAATATGATAATATCTTAAGATTAAAATCAATAGAAACTACAACTTCTCTTAAAAATAATAGGTATTATTAAAAAAAAAATGAAATAATTTTCTTTTAAAATTTAAAAGTACATATTCAATTTCTTGTATATGAATTTACAATTACTACATAAGAGTTTTTATTAAGTTAAGACCTTCAATAGTTTCGTAATTCTTTGCGGTTTCAATAATATAAGAAAACACTCTATGCGATAACTGAATCATATTATAAATTACTGTTGTAATAACTTTACATTAAAAATTGGGAAAAAAGCGCAAAATGCAAAGAAAGAACGAGGGCATAATATTACTGAGATTTCTGTCAGTTGAAAAAAATAGAGTTAAAAGCTCTCCGTACCTTTTTACGGTTATCTTCATTACCATAGAGTTCGTCATTTTCACAATTCCATTTACCTTGAAAGCTAACTACGTGGATTTGGCAAGCGTCATAATATTGTTCGGCCTGCAAAAAAAAAATGTAAAACAAATTTTCCTAATTTCGAGTAAAAACATAAATAAATATTAATGTCACCACTATCTTAACAATTAAAAACATTCAAGCAAATTAGAATTATGTTATAGTGTAATAATCTAAATTAGTTGATTAATACAAATAAGTAAGTTTATGTGAATTTTTATTTGAATGTGTGATATTTGCTGTTACTTTAATTTTGTAACTTTAAAATAATTCGTTCTGTACCGTCAATTCTTCCTCTTGTATGATTGTCGTGTTCATTTCAAAATGTTTATGCAAATAAACATTACAAATTTAAGTGAGTTATAATTCCCCTCTGTAAGATTTTCTAATGAAACAGTCGAAAGGATTGCAAGGTCACTGAGAGAAGATATTATATGAATTCATAAATACGAATGTTCGAAATGAAAAATAGGTTGTTGCAAATGAGAATTAGGAACGGAGTAACACACTGTAGTAATGTCGATTAATATGTTTCCCATTTATCCGAAGTTCATCAGTTCTTCTTGCATCAAAATAGCCATCAAAATGACTTTTCCTTCCGATGAAACGGTTCTTGCCTTTTTTTTCCGAGCAAATTAATTAGATGTATTGTTTTTATTGTTGTTTTGTTCCCGTTGTACGAGTATAAAGTTTCATCTACGATCACAGCCGTAAGTGACAATGATAACTCAACTCGGCATTAATCAAATTTACTAATGGATCAGTATCATTTGGCAGCTCTAACACTCTCTAAGCTACTCCATTTTTTGTCAAAAAAGTTATTTTTGTACCATACGCTTACAATCTCTGACACTTATAATAATACGACGAATCACGATTTAAGATCCCTCCATTAAATCGAATTGCATCCATTTAATCGAATAATTAAAGCGCACTTTTCATATTCTTTGATTTATACTGATTTTCTTCTAGTTTCCCTCGTGTAGAGAGAAGTTTATGTTGTTTTTCTCATACTGTTGCTTATTACAGCATTTGATTAATAAAATGTATTTCTTAGTTTAATTCCTTATCATTCAGGCGTGATTTCCGGACATTTATTTAGAAAGGAAACAATAAAACTGGCTAGGTATACCCTAAACATTAATTAAGTTGTATATCAAACGCAATAAGATAACATTTAAAAATAACTTTCCATTTTTTTTTATTTAGAAATTGTAAAAGAAAAAAAATAGTTATAACTATAAAATTTAAAACGTTCTATACAAAGTTTTACGAAGAACAGATTTAGCCACCCAAGGTGCGTTTTTTTACAATTATTATTAAATTACTCAATTAAATATAAGAAATAAAGTAAATTATGGATAAAGTAAGAATAATAGTAAACTTTTCCTATATTAAAATTAAAGAAACGATAAATTATTAAATTGAATAAATTTAAGCTAAATAAAATTAAAATTGAAGCAAACGATATTAAATTAAAAAGTGATCTGTTACTCCAAAAGTGTTCCATCTAAAACAATAGCTTCTTGAGTGATCAATAACCGCTGTAACCTTTTTAAATAGATATTGTGATTAAGTAACAAAATCTTAGAAATATGTTTTATATATAAGTTTGTCATTTTGAAAGAAAAAAAATATTAAATTGTTTATTATGACTAAAAAACACCAGAAGGAAAGAAAATTCAATAAGTTTTGGAAAGAGCTTTAAGAATATTATAAATCAAAATATATAAGAATGAATGAAATAAGTCTGAAATGAAATGTCTCTAAATCAAAACTCAAAAACGAAAACGGCATTTTCCTAGTAAATATTAATATCTGATTTCGGGAATTAAATAATCACATTTTAGTATCATTTAATGTAACATAAATTTTATTAAATGAAACTAACTTAATAATTGTATATAAAAGGTTATTCAGCACGTTAAAAAAATTTATTCTTCCATTTTGTTCAAATTTCGATCTGAGATAATCTCTGAAGCTCCACTAACAGAAGGAGCGACAAATATTTTTTATCCTAATATATTACATGTCCCGTTACGTTACATATAAATATTAAACTCCATAATATGAGGTGGGGCCTCAAAATATATGTGTATTTGAAAACAGATGACATCATTAAGGTAAATTACGGTTACCATTGAGTGTGGCCATCTTTTTCATTGAACGAAATTAAATGTGATAGTGATTTATGAGTAAATTGTGATTTGGTAGTCATTTGCTGCCAAATAAAAATTTGATTGCTGCATCGTCTTGTTGTAACAGTCAGTTAGACCAGGATTCATCATTATGCAACGGAAATCAAGCAAAAATCATAACAATGGATTGACTCCAGTGAATTTGCTCTAAAGAAGGGGAGTGTGTTATCATGACGAAGAATTGTTGAGGTGTGAAATGCGTCATGATCACGAATACGAGTAACTACAAAATTAATATTAATCTAAAGCAAACGTGATTCTGCGCCAAGAGAAATAATGAAAACGAAAAGCAATTTTAAACATGAAGCTTTGGGAGATAGCTATGTTATTATATATATATATATATATATATATATATATATATGTGTGTGTGTGTGTGTGTGTGTGTGTATTCAATTACGATAACAAATCGAATAAGATACCTATAAGTAAATCATGGATTAATCTATAATTAAAACTTTTAAATTTTATAAATGGAAAACATCTCCCCTTGTTTTTCAGAAAATTAAAATCAATTAATTTCATAGATTATGTTTATATTTTTATTCTTCATGTTGACTAAAATACTCAAAAGTGTGCGTACTAAACATTAAAAACACAATTGCATGTAATGCGGAAAGGAAACTATTGTCATTATCAGAGTTGGTATAGTGATGTTAATTGTAGAATGAGTGATTTGGTGGCTGGAACTTCCGAGTAGATATGATAACGAATTAGATGTAGGAAATTTTTTCAGTAGACCTGCGTATTTAAGTCTTGATTTCTTTAAACACTGTCCCTCCGGCTGACTCACATTAAATAAGTAGGAGTGCAATATCGTAACACTGGCTGGGCGTAGAAATTACGAGATTAAAGTTCTCACACACATTTAAGTGCCCCACACTCTCATTTGTCTCATTGATGTTTCTTAAAATTACGTATTTTGTCACCTACCTCTTTCTTTTGCTTATCAGTATGATATTAATGAACAAACGATCAACTAATCAGCATACGTTGAATTTGATTTATTTATTCATTAAAATGTTCACTGTGATCTGAAATTGATGATGATGCATAATTCTTCTTTCAATATAAGAATGCAAAACGTTAACCAAATATTATAAATAGGGAAATGAACAATATTAATAAATTCGTCAATATTATTAATTAGATTCAAATTATTTCTTTATCTATTATATGAACTCACACAGAAAAAATTTCTTATCTTGCGGCATTTTGAGGAAATGAATACAAGTAATTTCTATTTCTTTCATGTTCATCATACGTTCTAATTGCTAACTGTCGTTCAGAATGGTATTACTTTATCACTCAATTTCAAATTTTTTTTCTTTCACTTGTTTGTTTTTTGAATGTGTAGAATATTAAACTTGATTTTCACTGAAATTTGCTTACATTTTTCCATTCATTATTTGATTATAATGACTTAATATATATACAAATTGTTGCCTTTTTTTTTAGACATGAGAGATATCATTATACGCTCAGAGATGGTACAATAGTATGATTGTAACAACATTGGATTTATAGTAAAAAAATGTGAATTAAAGGCCATCTCCTATTGTTTATTATATTATTATTCTTTTTAAGTTTAATTCAGAATTATACAAATTTATACGAAAATTTTACTAAATGTTCCTGATTAAATGCGGCTTTTGAAGTTTTATAGTCTTATAATCTTAATTTGAAAAGGTTATTTTAATTTGTCATTTAATAATTCATAACAATCAGTTCTTTTCTCTGAAAATATTAGATTTCTCTTATAGACATTTCGAGCTCTATCAAGTTGCAATTAACTGAACGTAATTATATATAAATATTACAGTTTATATTTTCAAAACGGATGCACCGCATACACCACTACCACTTTCAAATTGTTTGGATATCTACACGTTTAAATATCACAGTATAAAAGATGAATTTACCTATTTCCATTTTGGAAACAAAAATTGAGATCTCATCGAGGTAATTTTTTCTATAGTTATGCTTGAATTTTTTTATAAATACAGAATTTGTATTAACTCCGGTATATGTGATTATGCAAATCTCTTTCAAATAATAAGTGCAGAGTATAAGGATTAAAAAAGTATTCTAAAGATTCAAAATAAATTTTCTTGGTAAATTTTAAATCAAATTTGAAACAGATGAATTCAAAACAAATCATACTTACTCGGCGTGGCAAAAGGCGAACGCAATCGTCATAGTCACTACAGAACAGATCGTCTTTGGCTATAAATAGAAACATCAACAGTTAATTTCCGAAGTATGAATAAACTCAGAATGGGCCAAATTCAATTTATAGTTTCAAATTAATAGGATTTATACATTTTTATAATGTAATATTTTACTTATATTAAATATTACTCATTATTCAGAATTTTTTAAACTGTATACCGAAAACAATATACTTATTAGACGTCCTATTGTCCAGTTCGCACATACGGTGTTGCAGATGATTCATGCGTAGATAAAGTGCAACAGAAAACTTTCATGAAATTTAAGTTTATTTAAAAGAAAATTACAAATAAGAAAATAATGTTTTATGTGACTATGTCTGTCTTTGAACAGCCTGTACTTTGGGTTCTCGCCTGTCTTTGAACTCTTCACTGAGAAGCAACGCTCTATATGAACTCGTTGTGTTCAAGCATCATTCTCTGGCAGATTGATGGGATAATGGATTGGGAATTATGTAATATATGGCATCTTTCCTTTACTCTTTTCATAACTGTTTGCAATAACTCTTTCTTTATTCCACCAACTTCTTTACGGATATGGTTTAGGATTATGAGTGAAAAACACGATCTTTAAAGTATCCCTAGAAAACAATTATTTGTTGTTGTAAATGCAAGGTAACATAAGGACCTATTTCAAGTTCTCGAAATTTGTATTTCATGATGATGTTCCTGATGATGAGCAGCAACAATTTCCATTGAGTCGAGTGGGGTCTTCGAATATCTTTGACAAACCTATAGTGCAACGAAATATTAAGCCAAGGCTAATATCACAAACTTAGTAGAATATATTTTTACATCTTACACAACCCAATACCAATTACAGTGTAGAAATAAATTTTATATAAATCATATTGATTGTATTAGCGGTAATGCTTATTACTAATGTATCAGTGTTTATTTGAAATAATTGAGTCAGTTTATTTTGAACAATAACATTTTAGACATTTTATCTCTTCTGTATTCTTGAGTACAAAAAGTTATATTCTTAGTGTCAATTTCTTATGATTAATTATGTTTTTCACCAAATTGTTATAAACTAAGGCTGAGAGGGTTATGTCACATCCATAAAATATCGTTTCGCCAAGTTTTTTTTTCCGATATCTGAAACATCAATTTAAATTAGTTTATATCCATTCTTGTTCTCTTTATTTTACTAACAATTTCTGTTTTTCGAACAACATATTAAAATGTTTGGTTTCCTAATTTTGTGATATATATATTCATTTATTTAAAAATTATTAATACTACTAATTGATTTAATTTTTCTACAATAATTTTATTAGTTTTTAGATTAAAGTTCTTAAATATAATTTTCTTTTGTACTTCTTATAATTTACACGTACACACATAAACAAATTACAAAACTATAGCTTAGATGATTAAACCAAAATTAAAATACAATATTGAAACTAATAAATTAATAAAAACTATTACTACTATGTTAACAACACAAACTGATTAAAACAAATAAAGCTAGTGTCTAAAAAAATTAAGTTCAGTAAGGAGATCTAGCTGAACTTTAATGAAGACAAAAAGCTAAATAAATAAATACATAAAGTTATTCAAGATACTGTTTCTAGATTTAGACAGATATGCATTCATATACTTGTATTAAGGATCCACTTATATTCTGAACATAACCTGTGTAATCTTCTGAACATATTCTGTGTAAGAGATGGATTATATATAGCTCTTACCTCCATATCAAATCCTGAAGTATGTTTACAGTTGAAAAAATTTATAATTTAAATAAATAATTATTATTGGCTTTTTTATTTGTGTAAAGTTTCATGTAGATTTTTTCACTTTTTAAAGTATTAAATGTGCTTCTTGAAACACATTTTTTTAAAAAAAATAAAATTAATAAAAAAAACCTTTTACGATCTTTGATCTAGATCATTAGAATAAAATTAAAAATGATTACCCTCTCACAATGTTCTGCTTGGAAAAGCTGGGTGGAAAAGATTGCTCTTCTAGTTTGAATATATTTTCAGTAATTTTTAATGGACAATCAAAAGTCGAGTTTGTGCAATGTAAGGAATTTGGCATTAATACACAGTTTAAAATTTGCCGAAACATAATCTTTTCCTAAGGATTTAGATTTATTTTAAAACCTTTTTTGGGCAATTGCTCTTGGTGTATTATTTTATTCAGTAATAAAATATAATCTTAATTTATTTTGCACATTCTTCATGCAAAAATAAAACCTTTACCCAGACATCGTTTAAAGTACATAAGGTTGATCTAAACTTGCCCTATAATATATGAATAATTTTGGGGGAAATTAATTAATGTCTTTGGTATGTAGTCAGAATCTGTAAAGAAAGGCTTGGTATTTCTATTGTGGAAAAATATAGAACTTAAAAACGTGAAAACTATCAATTGTTACTATGAAGATACAAGTACAGACTGATAGCATTGAGTCTTCTAGAAATATATTGTGTGAAACACATTAAAACTGGAAAATTACTATTATATAATTACTAAAGAAAAAACTGCAAAAATGTAAAAAAAATACCATTAAAAATATTTAGTATAGTTGAAATTTCATACAAGCCATATTTTTCTATAAAATTATGAAAAAAATTTATGGTCCTCAAAATCGTATCACCAATTATTGATTAAAATTAAAATGTATAAAGCTGTACCACTAAAATAAATTATTCCATTGCGCAAGTAATATTAAGAGCATATAATAAAGCCTAATTTTTAAATTGTTTCAATACAGATATTGTTCACTTTTTACGTTTTAAACGAGTATTTAAAAATTAATAACATTATTCACACCTGAATTCATTGTAATTAAAATTTATTGAAATTAGCTAACATTTAGGTGGGTTTATAATCACTTCATTTCCATTATTAATTTAAAATTATTAGTTAGTAATTTATTTTCTACTTCATTCAAACACCTAATAATCACAATTTATAAAATAATTACTTAATGTATAATTCATTAGATTCCTTCTTAACATATAGATTCATTTGCTCGCGATAAATTTAAACCAGAAGCTCTCCTGAATTATACAGAAGCTATATCCGTATAACAATTATGAGAACTAACGTGCAATGACTGTCTCAAAAATGCTTTACCAGTAACTACAAATGTCACACTTTACGGTGTACTTTTAAATTCAAAATTGAATAGAGAAAGCTAGAATTTCACCTTCGCTTACACCTACAATTATTTGTTGTAATTTGTTGAAATCTATAAAAATAATAACTAAAGTGCAATATAAATAATTCAGTTCTATTTCACACCGTAATAGTTTTTGGACAAATACATTCGTATAAATAGTCAAAGGGTATTTTCTTTAATTGTTTAATGTTTAGCAAGATCCACTAAAGCATTATTGTTAATGTAATAATAATTTAAATGTTATATTTAAAGATTAGATGTTTTAAATTACATTTAAAAATATTTTCATAATAACTGTTACAAAAATTAAACCTATTCTATTTTAAGACATTCCTTTCAACATTACATATGGTCATACAACTTACGAAAAATTTAGTAATATATTGTAAATTATTTTTGAAAATTATTTCAGAGTATTTTATTGAATTTATTCTTAGCTGAAATTGCTATAAAATGAATCAATTCACGTCGATCTTGTAATTTCATTCTAATATATTGATTTCATAAGATACTAATATTTATTGGTATAAACTGTGTATGGAAATACGGAAAAAAGCATTATTATTAAAGCATTATTCATAGAAGTTAGTCCTATTAAAATATGAATCATTAAGAAGTATTTACATATTATATGAAAACAACTTACACGTTGAAACACAATCAAGAATCTTGAGGATTTCATCGTTTGATAGAGACCCATCATTTTGAGCAAATGCTTCAGTGACACAAAGAAACAATGCAATAATAGCTGGAATGACGGAGAAATTCATTTTCTTTTGGGTAAAGAATCAAGACTTTTCCTAAATATCTAACCTAATTGTTCTGCCTCTTTTAAATATTTTGTAAATGATGCATCATCAATTAAATCAAGTGAATCGAATATCTTAAAATTTGATTTAGTCCCAATTTGTATATAAATATCTAGAAAAAGATACGATTAATTATGTTTACAATAGTTTTTAATCTAGGAAATATGCTAACAATCTAAAATAGCAAGGTTATCTAAATATTTTGCCATGTAATAAAAATTATTTTACATGACTCTTTATTTTTAATTCAAAGTGAGACTTGGTCAGGGATTTGACATAATTTTTACAATTAAATATGATAGTTTGTTAGAATGGAAATAAAATGTTTAATTATGAAGTACGTATGGTTATACATACTGTAAAAAGTATTTTCATCAAGAAATTAAAATTAAAAGTCCCTATTTAAGAATCTCTAGAAAAATATTTTTAATGTGTAAATGCAGATAAATCCCTTTATGAAAGAATTCTAATGTGTATATTTCATTTATTTCCTTTCTAAATGTAGAATATTAAATTTTGGAAGGTTTATTTAAAAGCAAACCAAAGAGGAAAAGTGCAAATAAAAATTATACTTTGTTGTAAAATATTTCTAAAAAATTTATTTATTATGTTTCTTTTTCTTTTTTTTTTTTTTTTTTTTTTTTTTTTGTTGTTGTAAAATATTAGATTTTATAAACTCTGTTTACTAAAAAATAGTCAGAGTAGGAAAATATTTTTACTTTTGCACTATTATAAATATTTTTTTCTATAAATATGTAGGAGTAAGAAAATAATGAATATTTGAGATAAAAATAGAACACTAATATATTTGAACAAAATCCATTACAAATGAATTATATACAGCCAAACCCTCTTTAATTAAATGCTCTAGTACATCATAGTTATAATAAATGCAAAATTTGTTAAAAAATATGTGACTTACAGATTTAAATGCCAGTAAAATTATACACTTTGCTTCAGAAATGAAGAAATGATTTCTTGTGCAAGTCATATTCAATTAAAAATTAATAGCAATTGCAAAACTTAAATTAAATTAAAATCCTGTCTGGATAAAATTTAATCTTTCTAAAAATATATTCTACCCCAAACTATCACGCAAATATTAAATTTTAAAGTATCAAACCTACACTGAAAAAAAAGAATAATTATAAATGCAATTCGTGAATTGATTCAGGCAAAAGAAAATGTAACCTTATTTTTAAAAATTGGTCCGGGATTTGACATGCAAAATTTAGAACAGATCACATTCTAAAGGTTTCTCTAACAAGTAGTCCAATTAATGTTTAATCATAAAAGTGAACATGGCGTCATCCCCCACACGACTTCTCTGGATCAATTCTCGATCCATGGATGAACTATGTGCAGCCTTCACATGATTCACATAGTAGCCCCAAAATAATTCCAATCATTAGTAAAAATTATGGGCTTTAATATTAAAATTTTACTATTTTACATGTGGCAAAACAAAGTCTTTCTTGTATATTCATCGATATATGAAATACATTTTTAAATTATGGTAATGTAAATTTAATTATTATGGACAATGAGAACTTTTATTAACAAATATAAGTTCTCATATTCCATAATAATCAAAACCTTGCACTAAAAGCAATATGACGTTTATTTCAAGCGGAAATTTTGATCAGCAGTCAGGAGACGAGGGTGATACTAGAGTTCACACATCCTGACTAAACTTACACATACAGCTTTCGGGAGGATTTCCGCCAGACTTAACGTGCATCCACTCCATTACAGGAAGAATAACTAATAGAATCAGTACTTAAATTCACAACTCGAAGCAAAGAATCCCAGCCTCGATCTGGCGGCCATGATCACTCAGCGGCCACTTATATACTTTCTCAAAAAATGACATTGCTATTGAACTGAGCTCTTATTCAAATAATTTACGATGATGCATTAATAAACATTGTATTAAGGTATATATGTTTAGTAAAGTATTTTGCATAAAGTATTGACCAAAATATTTTCTGCTACAATAATTTCACTTGACATAATAAACCTCGGTACAGGTTTCAGGATTATAATATCTAATGAAATCTATTTCAATAAGAGAAGGTAATAATTTTATCAGTAATCTTGTAATTAAATACAGTAGTAGTATTTAGGTAAAAGAAGAAGTACATTTATAAAGTTATTAATGATTGGAACTTGCAGATTTAAACATAAGAGTTCATGAAATAAAAAGAAAAGGAATTGCAGATTTACAAAAAGATTATATTTATAGAATTAAATTTCTTCAGATCTTTATTTCACCAAAATTTCAAGAAGACCCCGTTAAGTGTGTAATTCTCTTTAATGGATATAATACTACCATTAAAAAGCAAGTAAATTAAAACATATAATCATAACTGTCTGTTTTGATATAGCAATTTCGTCTGCTTTCCTTTCAATACTTTTCTTAAAAAGATTGCTTGCTTATGTTTGGAGGCAATAATTTCTTCTCAGCCAGAAAAAAGTTTCCTTTTATCGAAAATGCTAAAACAATTTCATATGACACTTGTGTCAAAGTTTCCACAACTTACTTTAGCAAATATATTTTGAATTCTACTGATTTCTCCCTTTTTCTTAGTCACATGTTCTATTTACAACTCAGAACCGAAAACAAAGTTCATATTTTCTTCTTTGTAAGTCTGATGGTGTATTTTAATATGTATGTTAATATCATGCGTCCTGTTTTAAAAAAAATACTTTCACAAACAATGCAAAAAGGTGCAAACTCATTTTCTGACTGCTCGTTAAATTAATGCCTTCAATCACTTTCTTCGCTGCTTTTGGACTGTAATGGATGCACTGTAATGAATAAAAGGTATTTTAAAAAAAGCCTAGATATAAACAAAACTATAAAAAAAAGATTGTAAAATAGCAAATAGATCACAGAGTTACGTATATCGTATCACGCAAAATGAAACACACACACACACAAAACACTATCACAAATCACTGTTTCAAAGTTCGATACCGCTATGCTTCACTCAAAAATGATGAAAGCGGCTCTAGTAATCATCCAATGCACCACATTTTACGAATGCACCACGTTTTGGCCACCCCTCACTTAATCTCTCTGTGAATCCCACTGCATTTATATGTGGTTTTCTCAGTTATTGATATAAATTATGTAAAATAATAACGATTCATAATGAATAGCTCTGATTTGAAACAGCGATCCAAAATCATTTGCATTTCTTTCATCGTAAATTATTAGAAAAATAAATGAATTAGAATTACGTATAATTGATTTGTGCAAGTGCACAGCTTTCCTACAAGAACTACCAATTTAATTTGTCTATGAGATTGTTCATACCAAACAATTAAATTAGAAATATTTTAATTGCATTAACTTATAATAGAGACTAAAAATGAATCAAAAGAGCCTTAAAAAGTTTTGAAAATATTCTATATATTGAAGTAAATATTTAATTATAGAAAGCTTTATTTCCAAATAAGAATATAATTATTCATTTTCCGTTGTAGAAATTTTATCACTTCCTGTCCTTTGCTGTGAAAGCATGGCAAAATATGCTTTTCTTTCTAATTGGAATTTTAATGAGAATGACTATAACTTGTGTAATCAACAAAAGAATCTTTCAAAGAACTTTACAAACAAATATATTACATTATATAAATTTATATAATATTTTTATTCAAAGAATTTTCATCATTCTTAAAGGAAACTTTATGTATTAAGATTAAGAAAATATCAACTGAATGAACAAAGACATTCTTCCACTTTTTTATTTCTTTTTATTGGAATAATTCTAAGCACCAGAAATGAATTTACAATGAGTTCGTATATTTAAACATAAAGAATGAAAATTATGTATTCTACATTAAGTTTCCTTTATTCTTCCATTTCCAAGAAAATACAAGCAAAAGGACAGAAGTAAACAAAATTATTTATCTAAAAAGGGCATTAAAAATTTTTCAGTACAAAAATTTTGTAGTATTTTTTCAGTCTCTTTCTACATATTTATTCTACACTCTATAAAATTCAAAATACTAAGTCGAATAAAATTTGATTTGATACTATTAAGAATATATTTTACTTTGCGAAACGTTTATATACCTTTGTGTATCTATATTTAAAATAATCAAACTTTGATGTTTTATCTATTAATTGACGTTAAAAATATTCGCACCAATCCTGTGAAGACTTCTGAACATTTTGCTGTAATTATAGGACTATTATCAGAGTGTAAATGAACCTTTAAGTGGAAAGTATACCACCTTTACTGTTTAAATATGCGAATTCATTGATGGAATGGCTCATGATAAAATACTTTGAAAATAATAATGATTTTGTTCGGTAGAGAATATGTTCTTTCAAAATAATTATGTAGTTAGATTCTTCCTCCATTTGATAGCATGGAGTTTGCTGTTTATGGAATAAATCATAGAAACTTTATAAGTAAAATAAAGAAATGAAAAAAACTACTAAATTTTTCACATCAGCTTGAATAAAATTCTCGGGTAGTGCAATACCCATAAATTTAATTCTTCAGATTAATGATGTGGTAGAAGGAAATGACATGATACACACACCAGAGAAATCAACATGTTTTGAAAACGCTAATAAGAACTAATTTACTAAATAGTCATTTTTAATTCACTTAATTGTCCGATGTTTCACATTAGTTGAATATTTCTTTAGTAAAACTGTGTTTTGAGATTAAAATATAAATACCGTAAGTTACGGTTTTCATAATATTTGTATCTAAATTCCCTTAAGAGAATTTTAAGAAATGATTAACAATATAAATAAAAACGTTCAATGAAGTGTTTCAAATTAATCAGAATTCACACTTCTATGTCAGTTTGTTGCCATTTAGTTGTATAATTCCATAAAACACTAATTTATAAGAACTTTGAGAACTTAGAGGAATATTTTATTGATTATGAACCTGAATATTTATGTAAAAATGAAATAAAACTCTCGATGAATTGCAAAATAAAGCCCTGCATGTTCAACGTTTCGACAGATTTAGTTCCGTGCAAAATCATTGCAAGAAAATGAATAGAAAACTAAACAAATTGAATTAATACAATATAATGAAAATTCTGAAAATAAGAAAATCATTTGATGCCAAAGCATGCCAAGGAAGAAACTGAATAATAAAAATTTAATTTGCAGTTCACTCATGTAAGAGGTCCAATACTGATACACAAACATTTACTAATAATTTTAACAGTATCATAAATCTTCCTATGAAATGTGAAAAATATTTTATGTATTCAATGTATATATTAAGTACTTCATCTGCAGTTTAAATTCTTCAGTTGGTGTACAGTGAATAGTTACATTAGGAAAAAAATTTCTTTCACGCTTATCAATAGCATATAGTTAATCTATAAATGTAATTATTATTCATTAAGTTATTCGAAAGAAATAAAAAAAATTAAATTCTGTTAAATGTGACAAAAAGTTTCTTTTAGGCCTTTTTTTTTATAAAGAAAAAAAAGGTAAGACCATGATTTCTTAAAATTTTTCTTTCTCTGCGAATTATATCTGATAAAGCTAGTTTTTTAAATTACAAAATGTACGTATATAAGTACTAGTAATTTCATTAAGTTTCTTTCATACTTGCATTGATCACACACATACTTTTCCATAGTTGAATGTATATGTGGTGAGAGCGAATAGGAAGAATGCATAAAAGTACGAGTTCATTTAATTAATTATATAATCATTATTAAATTGTTATATTGATACTCTGTGTAAATCAATACTTCGAGCAAATTCATGTGGCAAACAATTATTCCTCCTGTAGGCGCTAAGTCATATTGGAAAAAAAGGCTCACTTTTGAGTAAACATAAATATGCGCATCCAAATATAGAACTGACTTTTTTTTTAGTTTTATAGCTGCATTTTAAATTGTTTATATTAAGCCAAATAGGGGATTTATTAACTGATTTCACGAAAATCTTTTTACTAGTAGCCAGAATACCTTAAGAGAGAATTTTCATTTTTGAGACATTTAACGAAATTATAATATTATGGGGTGTGCACGTAAGGTTTTGGCAAACACACACAGTTCTCTCTTCTTTATTTTTTTAAAATTCAGACGTGTCGAGAAACAGGGAGTTTTTGAAAAACTATTTTAAACATATTTGTTTTAATTTATAATGTGCTATCATAGTGATTAATTATGAGTCTGGATACAAAAGTAAAGATTCTGATTAAATATAAAAATAAAATGAATATAATAAAAATAAAATGAAAATAACTAATAGTAATTTTAACTAACGCTAGATTCCTTTTACATATATCAGTTCATGCAATATTTTCAAGCATTGCAAAAATATTGTATAATGCTTGAATTCCAGTAGGAATATAAAAAGAGTAATATTAACATTTTGCGTGTTACATATTAATCAGTTTTTATAATATAAATCAAATTCTAAATGCATGTTAATATCTGATAGTTTTAGGTCTTATATGTTATTATTTATTTAACATTGAAATTGTTTCTAACAGTCTGTAAGTGATATGTATCAAATGAAAATACGTAAATTCTTTATTATACTCAATGAATATGCAATAAATGTATCGGTTTTATCTGCAAAAAACATTACTACATCCTTGATGCGAAGGGTGATTTTTTTCGATTTAGGACAGAATGTTATGACGCGATACCTGCATGTAGTTCGATAACTAGACAGCAGTTTTTAAGAAATGAAATGATTTTTTTTTATTTCAAGAGAATGTATATCATAATTTTGACTACTAGCATGTTTAAAGCTAAAATGATTTTTCTCAGAACTTCGAAAAACTTTTGGTAAGAAAGCAATAAAATGTTTTAAACTATTCAAGGGCATTTACCTTGACAATTTATGTATATTCTGCTGAACTCCAAAATACGTCACCAGGAAAGAAAGCTGATTATGGAATTTTATTTATAGTATAACAGAATAATGAAAGGAAGACATAATTAAATCTACTAATATCTTGAGAGGTTCATAACTTGCAAATTTTGATACCTAGAGCTCGTATCTCTGGTAACAATGATAGCTCTTACCTGGTTGGGCATCAGTTGGAATTAAGGCTGAGACTAGGATGAGGCTCGTTCAATAACTTCATAGAAAAAATAGAAAAAAATTATTTTATGTAATTTTGTTTTGAACATAATCTCCTTTTAGCTCTATACACTTTTCCAAGCGTTTCTCTAATTTTTTAAAACTATTTAAAAAATAAGTTTCCAAATATTCTCAAAATAGGCATCTGTTTGGACGATGACTTCTTCGGTAGACGAGAATCAAACCATTTTCTTAAGTTTGGAAAAAAAATAAAATCATTGGGGTCCAAATCCGGTGAATACGGTGGATGTTGAAATAATTCAAACTATAGTCCTAAGATTTTGGCCAACAAAAACCATCAGGTAGGCGCACTCGTGCATTAGCTTCATGGAAGAACTTTTTCTTTTTCAAATAAGGGCGTTTCTTCTTCATTTCTTCGCTCAAGGAGTGCAATAAGGACGCATATCTTCCAGTTACTTTTTTCTTCCTTTCTCAAGTAATTATGAAGATGATTCCGAGTACATCCCAAAATCCATGGTCAACAACTTGCCAACCGATTTCACCATCTTTGCTTTTTCAGAGCCCATTCTCCTTAAAAGTCCCACTGTTTTAACTGTTCCTTTGCCTCTAGAGTGCAATAGTGTATCCACGTTTCGTCCACAGTTATGTGTCGACGCAGAAACTCGTCAGGACTGTAACAAAAAAGAGCGAAAAAAGCCTCAGAATCGACCACATGATTATGTTAATTTTTCACTGAGAGCAAACACGGCACCCATCTTACCGAGAATTTTTTGTGCGAAATTTAAAACAATGTACCTTGTGATATGCCAGTTGCCTCAAATTCATCTTGTCGATCCCTCAAAACTCTATCGTGGATTTTGTTAATCATTCTGGGAGTAGTCATTTACATTGGACGTCCCGAACGACGTTCATCTTTTGTGGATACACGGTCACGTTTAAATTCAGTTATTAAACAGTAAAAAGTTGGAAACACAGGAGCAGATGTGCATTACGCTTCATCCACTTAGGTTTGCTCTCTTTTGGTGTTAAGCCTTTTTAAATATAAATGTTCAAACACTGCTCGAAACTCATATTTCCCCTTTTCCAATTAAACACAAGTTTCTTGCTTCAATGGGCTAAATTCACAGAATCACGTGATATATATCATAAACAAACCGGAGTGGTCTGTGTTTACAAAGGATTTCCTTATATATAAGTCGTATATATATTGTATATCCACACTTTATTTCGATTAAAGTATTTAATATCATATTTCTTACATTCAGTTATTTATATTCGGCAGGAAAAAATGTGAGTATAATTTTTGTACCTATAATTTTATTCTCGTTTAATAGTTAAAATATCGTTCGGTAAGCTAAGCCTATTTAAACTTTCTTCCGGCGTTTGTATACTTCCGATATAAGCTTTAAATTATTTTCTGCTTTAAAAAGATACACTTTCGAACTGCTAATAGCCTTTGAGTTATTTTCATCTTTTTGTTTCGATTAAGCTTATTTTATATTTCAAATGATTTCATTTATAAATATTGTTATAGTACTTATCAGTTTTGTCGGCTCAAATCTCACCAAGCAGATTTCATTGGCGACAACATACAGTATACACAAATTCAGTTTGGCTTCGGTTGTATCATTTTGGCGACTTTATCGTTTGCGCGGGCGAAATGGAAAAGTACCTTAAATTTTAAAGAAGATCAGTCGAAATACTTTTTTAAATGCTAGAAAATGAGAGCTAAATTTAGGATGTTTTCATAATTATAGCAAAATGTCTGCATGTAAACCAAATAAATCTGCTGCTATCATTTCAGCTATTTGATAGAAGAATGATTCAATACCTATAAATAACAGCAATCCAAAATTTCGATTTTTACATTTATTTAGGTGAAAAATATATAAAACAAAATGTTGTGATAATTTCTTATTCAATTAAAAAGTAATATATTTAGTAAAATGTAAGTTACTGAAACTTAAGAAGCATAATGCATTTCATAAACGCAGTGCAAAACAAACAATACTAAACTTGTTTACATCGGCGAATATCACGTGGTCAAGTTATCATGTGATCATGACGTCACACGAATTTAGTCCATTATGAATAAAAATGAAACCATATGAGACGAACAACTGAGATTTAAGCAGCTGTTTAGTGAGTTAAGAGGTTTACTAAAAACAAACTATTTTCAATGCAAATAGTGTCATTTCTTGGACTTTCTAAAGACTTATTGAACGATCTTATTGTACGTACACATTCATTATACCATGTGGCTTCAGCTCTATGTCATAGTTTATCATTCGTAGCGCCTTGCAGAGAGTGATGGGACAGTCCATCAGTGACACATTATCAATTGTTCTCAGCGGGTATAGAACATGGTTAACCGGCTATCCTGAGCAATAATAAACCACATTCTATATCGAGAAGGTCAGACTTGCAAAGTCATGCTGTCGTGTCTTTTGTTTGTGAAAAGTAAACTCTCAGGGGCATCGAAAATAAAGCTCAATCACGGACCTTAGTAATTGGAAATGTAACTGCAGTTGCTTGTAGTACTGAATAGGCGAAAAAGATTTGATAGGGGGTATGTATTCAATGACATCCCCTGCGCTCATTTCAGATATGACTTTGCCGAATGCAAGTTGAAAACATTCGTTTACCTCTATACCAAATGAATACATTCGTCATGATACTGTACAAAATCCCGGAATTCGTCTAAAATTTTGAGATTCCACTCATGTGTCCATAGCCGTATTTAAGTCTTTGTTGTCGCACCGATCTTTTTTGCTGCGCCATAGGAGGCTGCAGCAATAGTAACCATATGGACAATATGTTACGCTGCAGACGTCATTGCACTCTCCGTATGTTCTATCGTTGCCTTGCAAATGAAAATTAAGTTTCCGAAATATGCGTGAACATCATGTCTCATATCTTGGGAATTAAAGGTTGGAAGCCACTGAAATCCTTCATGGCGTTCAGCACGGTTGTCCCATACCCTCCGATTCTAATTTTTATGACAATTATGAGATCATGATCAAATGAACTGCACTATTTATTGAAAAATAAACCGCATTTCCACATTGCTGTCAAATTTTGGCACTTGCATGTCTGAGCTCCTCTTTCTGAAACGTGGCATAGCATGATTTTTAAATAAGCAAACAATTCAGTTGAATGTACCATACAACAAAAGTTATATGGTACATTCAACTGAAAGCATCACTGGTCAATATTTTTATACATACTTTAGACGGCGCTACATTTACCGTGTTATTAAAATGTTCTGATATGTTATTGATTGGCATTTTCCAGCATGTTATACCTTTCATGTAAATTTGTCATTTGTTACATGCTGCGCTCATGATGTAGCAATTTGAATGACCAGGAGTCTACAACTAATAACGATTTTTTAATACGTTGTGAAGTAAACTAGCATGTTTTAAATATCTGCATATAAATTTCATGCATTATGTTACGGCAGAGTTACTCAAAAGATGACCGAATCAGAGAAGAGATCTGACCCGAGAAAGTGATACTTGATTTCAGTGTCCGAGAAAGTAACCTAGGAGATTAGCGAGAAAAGTAATCCTACCCGATGGAGGAATTTGCACTATAAAAAGAAAGACAAGGAGATGCGACTGTTCTGAGGGAATCTGCTAGACTGTATGGATGACACTTTCCTACTGTAAAAGCAATACTTCTATAAAAACTTGACCAAATAATAATTAATATTTACGCCAAGCTTGTGTACAGAAACATAGACCACAAATTTTAAAGTAATAATTATGCTACAAATTTTCGTAGAATACTTACTGACTGTTATTTTTAAGTTCTAAGAAGAATTGTGAAAACATAAGATTTCATTTGGACTTTTGAATTCGTCTGTGGAACTAGATTTCTGTCTTTTTAAAAAAAAAATCTAGTGAAACATACGAGTGAATCATATAGGTAGCAGAATCGGAACTGTATAGGTGTGAGTAAATTTTATATATGTGATTTGTTTTCTTTAAAATTATATAGTCGTCGAAAATTCAGAATTTAAATAACAGAATTTGGGCAGCTTTCCAGCATCCATAACGATAATTCATGGAGTAATTTACCATTTCGAAGATGATAATAGTAAAAGACAGAGCTACGAGAGTTTGAGCTGTTTGAGTACTTATTCCTGATATTGAAAAAATAAATTTAATTCCTTAGCACTATACTGTTTCAATAATGAACTAATAGCGGCATGTAATTTTTTAAATTTAGAATTTCAAGGTGTGAAATAAGGCAAGGCAAAACAGAAAAATTTGGGATTCTACCAATTTAGAAACATTATAAAACTTTTTCTAAATTAATTCTTTAGATTTCAAATATATATATATATAAATATTTCTCGAATGAGACTATCCTCGAAAGTTACAAAATGCAGCAAAACGTTTAAAGACAAAGAACACTGTGTGAGATATTTTGATGGAACTGAAAACTGTTCTATTGATAAATAGGTGAGAGATTACTAATGAAAATGGCCAAATTGCCGAGTAAAAATGATTTAGAAATGTTTATATTTTGAAAGAATCTATTATCAAAAATGGTTGGTCGAATTATTTCTTCGAAAGAACTCAAAAATAAATTTTAGAAAGAAATTCGAATCTTTAGTAATGAATACATTTGGTCACAGATACAATTCAGTTGATTTACATTTCATGCTTAGCGACGCTTAGGTGGAAAAATAATCAGTTCAGGAATATTTCTTTGTAGTGAAAAAAAAATAGCTAATCTTAGTCATGTCAAAGATTCGTCCTTCATTGATTTCATGATCAATGTTCTCGACTCCAATGTAAACAAGGCCTTTTTTTAAAAAAAAATCTAGATGTAAAAAAGAATTTTAGGACATAAGAAACTTTTATGAAAAAAAAAAAGAGAGAATGCAACTAAAATAGTTACAGGCAATAAGTTTAGAAATAAGCACTATAAATTTAACGCGTTGGAAATTTCAAAACAAATTACAAAACTTCTGATCGCAATCTAATATTAGACATGATGAATCACATTTCAGAGTAAATAATATTTTCTACAACAATTGTAAACGAATATGGAAATTGTAGTATTGATTGCTCTAATTATAGCAATAGGCTAAAATATTAAAAACGTTTCGACACTTTAAAGAAAAGTGTACTCTCTCTCATGCACACACAAATTTACTTCAATAGAAATTTAATCAACAATTTAAGAAAATTTTCGAATCGTACACAGAATGCAGCCGAAATTAAATGTAAGAAAATAAAAATAGTTATACAAATAGACGGAGAAGAGACATGCGTTTAATGAACTTGAGTGTGAATGGGCAATTGGTTTTCCAGAAATAATGTTGGACTACACAGAATTATTGAGATTCCAAAGAGAAGAAATAACACTACAGGATTATTTTTAAGTATTGTTCGATAATTATCATACTTATGCTGAAATTCATGTTCTGACAAAATACACTCTATAGCAAAAAAAAAATGATGCACCAAGAAGGAGTTGTCCAATGGAGACGAAAATTGGCGAATAGGAAAATTATGTACAGAAGAAAAAATGATTAAAATTTCAGAAAAATTCAATGATTTACTTCAGGGTTACGTAGTTACAAAGTAACGACCTCAATAAGATGTTGACTCACATCTAGCCTAGATGTAAGCTTCCACACGACGTGGAAAAGAGTGATAAAGTTCCCTGATGGTCTTCTGCTGTATTTCTTGCCAAATGTGCTCCAATTGTCGGGCTAAGTCTTCAACATTCCCTAGTTGCCTTTCCATCATATCCAGACATGCTCGATTGGAGAGAGATCTGGCTAGCCCAGGAAGTGTTTGACAAACTGTAAGACAGTTCATAGCAACATGTACCGCATGTGGTCTGGCATTAACTTGCTGAAAAATCAGGACATGGTACTGCAAAAGGAATGATAGAAAAACAGGACTCTGAATATCGTCGACCTACCGCTGTGCTGTAAGTATGCCTCTACTGACGACCAAAAGGGGGTGACTATCAAGGGAAATGTCACCCCAGACCCTAACTCCTGGTTGAGAGCCTGTGTGGCTTGCAATATTGAAGGTACGATCAACACGTTGCCCTGGGTGTCTCCAGACACATCTTGGATGTTCGTGAGGATACAGTTGGAAAGGGGATTCGTCGCTAAACACTATACGCCTCAGTCAACATCATTTCAAACTGATCGAGCCAAGCACCACTGTAATCTGGCTCGATAGTGTGCAGGAGTGAGTGACAGGTTTCTTAGCGTCGGTACGAGCGTAGATTTCTCTCTATGAACCGTCTGTGATTGGTCATGGTGGACACTCGTGTCCGGGACGTACGTCTAATTATTGATAACGATGAATCAGACGTTGTGATAGCTGATCTGACAATCACTCTGTCGTCCCGATCTGCTGTGGCCCTAGATTAACCGCTACCATCATGAAGAGGAAATCTGCCATTGTCCATCCATTCTTGTCAGCATCTTATAATCGTCGCATCGCTTCGACCCATATGACGAGCAATTCTCCGATTTGCCAAACCTGACTCTTTCAATCCAATGATAGGACCTCTTTCAAACTCTGACAGTTGCTGAGCTCGAATCCTACGGCGAGGCATTTTTCAGTCGTGGAAAGGTATTCTAAATCGCAATGCAACAGAAAATTTGACCATCAGATTGAGAATTGCTTCTTATATACACCTGCTAAGTGCTCAGCTCCGATGCACTGTAGGTTCAGCCATTCATTCATTGAGCACCAAATTTTAATCATTTGCATGTTCGCTTCAAATGTATTTGCATACACAATCGGGCAACTCCTTTTTAGTGCGTCGTTTTTTGTTTTTTTTTGGTCATAGAGTGCATGTAGAAAATTTGTGATTTATGTGAAAATAATGGGTCAATTACTATACATTTGACTAGAAAAGAAATATTTGTTATTGGAAAAATATTTGCACTTATTTTTAGTTTTGTAATAAGTGTTAATAATAATAATTCAAAGGCACTGTGTATTGCAGACTATTAATAAAGATGACTTGTTTTCAGGTAATCACATTTATTTGCGCACATCTTTTCAAACATAAACTATATACACAATTTTCACAAGCATAATTTTTCAACATTCATTTTTACATCTTGGAACCAAACTCAATTCTATTTTTTTTTTCGTTGCCAATAAATTTTCTAAAAACAAAAACATGATCTGGTGTTGCCAAAAGCATAATTTATTTCTTTGTAACAACTTTAAACATTTAAAAAATATATAGCTTAATAAAGAATATTGAAAAACACTATCACTAAGTTTAAATCGTTTTCTTTTAAATATTAAATATATCACAACCTCTCCCCTCCTCGAAATAAACTTTAATAAATTTTTAAAATTAAAGTTTCTTAAAATTTAATTTATTGTTTCTTCCTATTTTGGGAAATTGATTTCCTTAGCAACTTAATTTTTTTATGAAATAGTTCTCTTATAACAACACCAATTCATATATTAAGCTTAAATTTCTTAAATTTCAAAAAAATCAGTAATAAACATACATATAGAATAAGATGAATATCTCTTACATATAATACATACGGGTATATATATTTCTCCAAAGACATGCATTTTTATGCTGCAAAAATTCAAAAGCAATTTTTTTAAAATACTGTAAATAACAAAAAGAATATGAACTGAAAATCACAATATAATTCTAAATACTATTTTTTATATTTTTAATTCCACTAGGTATTGAATGGCATTGTTAGTCTGCAGCAGATACTACGAATTAAAACCTTTTTTTTAAAAAAATCTATGCAAAAAGTTGTTATAACATAAAATAGAATACATAATAAAAGTAATATCTATAATCATCACATTAGACAAAGCAATAATTTATAATGAAAAAAATACTAAAACAAATATAACATTAGAAAGCCCAAGTTTTCACTGGTATGCAGCTTTTGAAAATGTACAATGAATATGTATTACATACAATTTGCCGTGAAGAAAGTTGCAAAAACAATACAAACAATAAGCCAAATTGTAAAAGTGTAAATGTCAATACTCAAAGATTGAAAGTCTATTATTTTAAATATTATTTGTCTAATCAGGCCATGGAGTGAGACTTAAAGTATTTGTATGTTTATGACTCTTGTCACTGCCAGAAACTTCCATATAATTATAAGACTGTAAAGTCATCTCATAAGTTGTGGATTCAAATTTACATTACTTTTAAGCCAAATTAAAATATTATGGTCCATCATGATGAATTTATTTGGCCCATCCAAATAACATTGTAGTTTCTTTATGGCAGTGCACTATTTCTCTGTAATAGAATATCTCTTCTCAGTTTCTGAAAACTTCTTTCTGGAAATATCAGAAAAGATACACTTTTTCTCATAGGAATTTCTCTTTTTTCTTACAATTTAATTCATTATCTTCACATTTACTAGTCTCATATACTTTGTCATTATCGATAGTTACACTTTAATCAGATTTGGGGAAGTATACGAAATATTTTGAACAAATTTTCTTAGAAGAATGCATTTTTTCTTTTTGAATAATAAGTGTTATCTTGATTATCTCCTTCCGCAAAACTTGATGTTTTAGATCTAGCAAAAGAAACATTCTGATCTGCCTTATTGTTCAGTTCAGGATTTTCATTCATTTCACCAAAATAATCTTCATTCAGTTCACGCTGAATATGATTTTCTGGAACTTGTTCAATATTTTCAATCCTATTTTCAGGTTCAACATTTTCTGTATGGACAATTACTGGTGGGACTGCACATGGTTCTTTACTGAATTCCTTCAAATTAACTTTGATTAATTCTTTGATTGCAAAGTCTTCACTAGATGGTGGTAAAATCTCTTCATCAATTTTGGAATCAGGAATTTTTTTCTTTAGGATTAAAACGTGGCACGACATCACGAATTTTGATTTGCACAGGTTGATTAATTAACTTCATGGAGTTTCCAAGTGATATACCTGCAGCTCTTGCTTTCAGTTCCAGTTTTTCCAGTTCAAAGACTCTAACTCGTGTTCTCTCTTCCAGTTTTTCCTCCCTTTTCCGTTCTTCTTTAATGACATCAAGTAATCCAAGTGTAAATCCCTCATTATAATCAGGATTTTCAACAATCAGTTTATATAAATGAAAAATTTCAAATTCAAGTTTTACGTTTAATCCCAATTCTTCAGATAACACTTGTAAGTCCTGTTTCCTGCTTCTAGCTAAGAATGTCATGTTGGAGAACCTTAACTACAAATTTAAAATGTTCTCTATCACAAATTGTGCTTATATCAAGATATATAATTTTAAAGAACTGAATTGTCACTTCTCAAACAAAAATACTTTTTGAATCTTAAGATTCTCTAAATACAATTATCTTCAAGAATACACAATAAGAAAAACTAAATTAAATAATTCAAAATATCTTAAATATACATCAAGCAGTATTAATACTGAAAATAGCAAATCACAATAACCTTCAAAAACTCACCAATGTTTCACCCAATCAGTAATAAACTCTTATATAGACTTTTAGAGGTACATAAAATATTATCTACTACCATAAATAACTCACAAATATCTTAATGCACTATTTCAATACAAAATTTACAAATCTACAGCGATGTGTAAAAAAAACAAACTCAAATTCACACAACCCTATTTGCAAAATAATATATCAGTTTGGCATAGTTGCTCAGTAAAATTATACTACGCCTAGTTGGCGAGACCTACAAACAAAACGTTACCAGTTTGGCAACCCTCTACAATAATATTAAACCTGGTTGGCTACAAAGAAAATCGTTACTAGTTTGGCACCCCTATAGTTGTACTACGCCTGGTTGGCGCCAGCAAAAATTGACCTCAGTTTTAACTTGGCGAAAAATATTTATTCTAAAAATATGAATTCAATATGCCAAGATGACATGTATATTAATTATCAATATCATAAGCATGTATTACCACAAACAAATTCATACACATAATGATCAAATACAAAATAATAATCTTTAAATATTCTTTTAACAAAAGTAGCACTTTTAAATTAATGCTAATTGTCACAAGTTCGAAATAACAAATCAGAATATAAAATTAAAACTTAACTTTAAAATCTAAAGAAACCTTATTCGGTACATAATATCTCTTTTTCTTATTAAAAATATTTACTCGAACCCCTGGTTCACCGAGATTTCATATTTAGAACAGCTATTCTTTAAGAGACAAAAAAATCACAACAAAACAGTTCCATTTATTTTTCTACATTGATGCCAAAACCAAAAAGCTTAATTCTAGCATCATAACGTTTTACAAAAAAAAAAGGGCGTGACTTAAATATAATGTTACATAATATTTCACATCCTCCCATCTTGAGTAGTGCAATGGCTACTACTCAACATTTAAATTACAAATTAAGTTTATCAGGAGTTTTTACAACTCGACCCAATTTTGTTTTTACTTGAGTTGAAATGGTATCAGTTATTTGTGAGTCATGATTGTTCTGGGAGTCAATTTCTGTAGTCTTACGTTGTTCTGCAGCAAGAAATGGTTTATCCGACGAAACCTCTAAAGGGTAAACCCACTGAATTGGACGAAGAATCTCTCCTCGAGAAGTTTTAAGTCTTATCAGTCTGCACACACCATCTTTTCCAGGTATAAGTTCAATTACAAGTCCGAGAGGCCAGTTTATTCGCTTAGTATTGTCACTACCTATCAACACAATATCTCCAAGGGATATTTTGGTAGAACTTTTCTGTTCAGGACTCTTTATAAGTGCTCCAAGGTATTCAGATCTAAATTTGCTCCTAAGGTTCTCTTTCAAAGTCAATCTGTATTTGACACGTTTGTTCAGACTTTTATGATCAACAGCATCACATTCAGGAATTCCAGAGGTTTAATATCCTGTAGGAACATTGCAGGGCTTAATGGCCCAAATTCGCCATCACATTCATTGATGTAAGTCAAAGGACATGAGTTTATCACAGATTCGCAATCACACAGCACAGTGAGGAATTCTTCGTACGTTAAACAAGCTTTCCCGAGTACTCTTCTTAGGAGATTTTTAAGAATACCTACAATTCTCTCCCACCAACCACCCCACCAGGGTGCAGAAGGTGGGTTAAACTTCCATTCAATTGGTTGAAGTGTATTGTCTGTGCATATTCGATCCCAATCCAATCCTTTAAATAAATTTGAAGCCCCGACAAAATTAAGGCCATTCTCACAATAAATAATGCTGCACCTTCCTCTTCGAGCTATAAAACGGCGTAAGGCATTCAAAAAACCTTCAGTAGATAATGTAGTAATGAGCTCAAAGTGCACAGCTCTAAAAACAGCGCATCTAAAAATGCATATCCAGGACTTTGTGACACTAATAGTTACAATCTTACTCAAACTTTCGCCAATATTAAATAAGAAACATATGAAATTAACCACCAATGAGAATAAAATACATAATTCGAAATAAAAACCAACGATTTTAAAAACAACTTTTTTATATGTTTGCAAAGTTTATTAAAAAAATTATTAAAATATTAGTTAAAACTGGTCACAAATACCTAAATATTGCATTGTTAGGAAAATACGAACGGTTCCTAAAATTTCAGAGCTCTAGCTTGATGGGAAGTTGGTTAAATTAACAATAGACAATTTGATGACACACTGATACACATACATACAGACACACACCAAGTGAAATACATAACAACGTTAAAACTAACTAAAATTAATTAATCCGGTAAATTAAATGGTTGGAATACAGTTTAGTCAAACCACTCTTGGAGACAGGAATTATTTGGTGGTATTTTGCCAAATGTTGCTAAATTGGTCCAAACAAAAATTAACATTCAGCCAAAAAAAAAAAAAAAAATCGCCAAGTTTGGCAATTATTCAAATTGCGCCAAGTGATTGGCTAAACTGCATTATTTTAAAAAAAATGAGTTAAAACTTGTCGCAAACGTCTAAATATTGCATTGTTAGGCGAGTACGAACTATTCCTAAAATGTCAAAGCTCTAGCTTGATGGGAAGTTGGTTAAATTAACGATCGAAAATTTGACGACACACACACTCACACACACACCAAGTGAAATTCAGAAAAACGTTGTAAAAAAGAAAAAATATAAGTTGATAAAATCATATAAATTATTCTTCTGTTACCAGTAAAATTGTCTGTTAAATCAAAAGTAATCTCACCTTGTATGTGAAATTAAATAATTTCAGGAAATGAACATTGAAGCACAACAGCCTTAAAGAAATCACTCAGAAAAGATAACACTAATTCTTGAATAAATAAATACAGCATATGATGTCAGAACAGCACAGAAAACAGTCTGCGGAAGAAAAAAAAATGGCGCTTGAAATTGAATCACTTTCATTACCAGATAATTTTTCGCACAATAGGAAAAAAAATTCGGCATCAGGTAATTTTTACTTTGCAACTTCTTCAGGCAATTCCAAATTTCTTCTTTTTTTCAATTTTAACAACTCAGAAGACCAGCATTATTGTAATTGAGGTACGCACTCCAATTCTTGTTGTAGAGACCAGCACTACAGCCATTCGAATAAGCACATCTGAATTTCTACTATCTCGGTGGAACCTCCAAATAATAGTCTGTACTGTATTGCAGACTATTAATAAAGATGACTTGTCTTCAGGACATCACATTTATTTGCGCACATCTTTTCAAACATAAATTATATACACAATTTTCACACGCATAATTTTTCAACATTCGTTTTTACGTCTTGGAACCAAACTCAATTCTATTTTTTTTTTTTTTTCGTTGCCTATAAATTTTCTAAAAACAAAAACATTATCTGGTGTTGCCAAAAGCATAATTTATTTCTTTGTAGCAACTTTAAACATTTAAAAAAATGGTTGAAATGCAGTTTAGCGTAACCACCCGTTGGCGACAAAAATTGTTTACAATTGTTTGGCGATAATTTGCCAATTGTGGTTACCATGCTTTTTCTCCTCTGCGGTGGCTTTAGCCGTGGCAACCTTTCGAATAAGGCATATGATACATGATTTTCAGTAACGAACTTTCTTTTTTTTTATATTTATACCTTTCTCTAACCATTTTTTTTCAACTTCTGTTGCAATCGCCGGGCCTACATTTTCAAATTTGCCACACGAATACGTATGCCGGATCACCTGATGTTTTTTTTTTCGTTATACAATCCTCGGATCCTATTTTTTTCACTATTTATGCTTTCGCATGGGCTACCTTTTCGAATTTTCCACATTAATCGGAATTAGAGTCTTCCATCTTTTTTTTTTCCCCGTCTGTCTAGATTACTTTTTTACAAAATTCATTACACCTGCGCAATCTCACAGTCAGGCAGCTGTTTCGGATGTTTTTTTCTTTTAGCCAATCACATACAGTACCTATTTAAGTCTCCGTTTCAAAAGCGAAACTAAATATTTTTTTTTTAATCTTAACCAATCAGGGGTTAATCGCTTGGTCTTTTCCATTGTTTTGTGCAGAGTTCTCACAGTTTATAGAATTTTCTTTGACCGTTATTTCGGTGTAAGGTATTGTGTTTCACGTCGACATCGTTCTTCTTTTCTAATTCTCCTGCTTGGTTTATTTTGTGTTTCTCCGTTTTTTACCTAATCGGCTATTATTTACTCCATGTTTATTTTCCCAAAACCACTTTCTTTTAATGGCAGCGAGAATGAATTCGAATGAGGTGAGTGAATGTACTTTAAAATTTCTTACTGATTTGGAGAAGGAAGGAAAACATCCTTTCCTTGTATGGGTGATGAAATTAGGTTTAATTTCGTCCACCTATGTATGTCCGAAATGTGGTGATGATATGAGGTTGTGTGAATCTCTTCGTGTGATAGATGGATATGAATGGCGTTGCAAGAAAAGAGGAGAAAATCCTCATTATGTCCGTAGAAGCGTTAGGAGAGGCTCTTGGTTTTCTCAGAGTCATCTCAGTTTTCCTGATGTCCTCCGAATTACTAGATTATGGTTTGGTAGATGTATGAATGAATTTGTTATGAATGAAGTGAAGATCCGTGAACATACAGTCGTGGATTGGTTTATGTTCTGTCGAGAGGTTTGTACGATTGACATTATTAAAAAAAGTGAGCCGCTCGGAGGACCTGGAGTGATAGTTGAGGTGGACGAATCTAAATTTGGTAAAATGAAGTATGGTAGAGGAAAACCTGTTAAGGGTAATGGGTGTTTGGTGGGGTTGAAAGAGGTACGAATAAATTGTTTGTGACTGGTGTCGAAAGACGTACGAAAGAGGAACTTTTAAAGATCATTAAATAATGGGTGTTACCGGGATCTACGATTATTTCGGACTGTTGGAAATCGTATGACTGCCTCTCTGATGAGGGGTTTGTTCATTTACGAGTGAACCACAGCCTTACATTTAAGGATCCCGAGACCGGTGCGCATACTAATTCCATTGAAGGAACATGGTCAGCAATCGAGCGCTTCCTTCGTCATAGCACTCTCCATGTCGAAGGAGAATTTGATTCGTACATGGGTGAATACATGTGGAGAAGGAAACACAATCATTCCATGCAGAATGAAACCTACCTGGAGTTTTTAAAAACCGTTGTTGCTCTTTACCCACCGGAAAATCGAGACGCCACTGAAACTTAGGTAAGTCAAAAAATTCCTACTTTTCAGCTTCGCGGAGTTCAGGCTCCGCCATAAAAATCGTCAAATTTGGCGATTTTTCAAATCTCGCCAAGTGGTTACGCTAAATTGCATTTTCACCAAAAAAATATAGCTTAATAAAGAATATTGAAAAAAAGTATCACTTTAAGTTTAAATCGTTTTCTTTTAAATATTGAATATATCACAGTACATTTCATGCCAGAGAAACTTATCATTTTAAACTTAAAAACTATTAAAAACCACCTACTAAAAAGCTGCGTTATTGCTGTTGTGTTTTGCTCTCTTCACCCCGGTTCTAATTGGAGACTCATATCACGTATGCTTGTGGAGTCTTCTTACGTAACAATTTAGTTTTGTTTTCAGACTGAATATGCGAATGATTGATTTAACATCAATTTAAACCTATATATATAGTTTTTAGTGTTATATGTTATGTGCAGTATTCCGCGCAATTTTAATATGAAAATTAATCGAAAAAGCTAAATTTACTGGATTCGCACGTTTTTCTGGAATCCTCCGACAACGACTATTCATTCCGACAGTTTTCCCGTAATGCAACTCTTCAGAACAGATAAGTAACCGTTTGATTATTCATGTATAAGAACTTGTAGAGTTATATTATTTTGAATTGATTTACAGGAAAGCTTAGTATAAGTTAAATTTATTTCTGCGACAACTGTATTAATAATTGCGTTATTTATCAAAATAGAAACGCTTAAAAATTTTATTTAGAACTTAATAACTATATTTTTGAATAAAATCATGGAAGTGAAAATCATGCTTTAATTTGAATTGCGAATAATATCAGTGCTAAAAACTCTGATTAAAACGGAATTATTCAAGACATTTGGTGCTTGCAAGTCACATAAGGGGAAACCAGCATAATTGTAGATGAACATTATTTGAAGAGATAATGTTCCCGTGTATCAAAAACCACATACAACAGCTCTCGCATATAGAAATCTAATTGAAGAACAAATTCGGTTATGGGGTTAGAAGGAAGCGGTAGAAAAAAGATGTTCTGTTTATGCAGCATCTGTTGTAATCTCAAAAATAAAAGATGAATTCCACAGAATGCTTTTTAATTTCAAAAACGTCAATAAGAAGATAATTAAAAATAGATTTCCTCTCCTAGATACATGAATTGTCCTTTATATACTAACCCATTTGAAATGCCTTTACTTCACTTTACTTATAGACGACTGTTTTCATGTTCATATTGGCGGGTAGATTATTAACTATACTGCCTTCTATCCTCAAAACAGGATGTTCGAGTATTTTAATATACAATTTGGACTATCATGTATACCAAATTTTTTCAAGAGATTCGTTTGTGTATTATTTAAAATTCTCCTTCAGTACGTCATGGCTTGATCCAATGCAAGCGATTATCACCCTCCAGGTGTCAGTACGTTTGTACCAGGAAGTGAAAACCTCTACTAGTGACGTAAGCGTATGGTCGCTCTCGTCTCTTTATAATAAACTGCATTGTATGTATTAAGTACAACGTTTGTTATCCGCATGAACGTATGGTGAGGATTATCGATCTTACCGAATTGAAATTACCGTTTCATAATCATGTCCAATAGTGATTATGATAGCATTATGGTACAAGCATCATTTAACATGCATATAAGTGCTAATTGTTAGTAAAGGAATAAATTTTGTTATTGTTTTACAAAAAATATTACAGTCCACTCATTTTTACAATTTATTGCATCCAAGCCATCCTCGTAAATATTTAATCCTAGCCACCCCGAGGTTCTTGTAACATGGAGAAAGAAAAAAAAACAGACCTGCTTTCAACAGAAAGAGAAGAATGTTAAAAAAAATTACAAACTCTCAAATGTATATTAAAAAAAAACCCAGAAAATGTGTTTCAATTTAAATAGAGTCATGGAAAGAATTGTAGCCCAGATTAAACTAGAGACCCAATGAAATTAAAAGCAAACATCAAGGATCTCACTCAGAATTATAGAGAATTACTTGATTTGAAAGATTCCCTCGAAATCGTAAAAGAAATGATAGATCAACTGGAAGTAATGGAAGCCATAATAATGAAAAGACTGATATATTTGGAAGAAAATAATTAATCCTCCTGTAACCAATGGTTACATTTTATTTTTGTGATAACTGCTAGATGGCGCCATCAGAACAGAGGACCTGCACGGTTTCCCTCTGGTGGGAAACCGGCAGTTGAGTCAAGGCTGAAAGGAAAGCTGGTGTGACCATCGCGCGGGAATTTTCCCCCAATGTTGTTTCTGCCTTTATAAAATATACATCTTTGATATGTGAAAAAATGAACTATATAGATAATGGCTATTGTACAGAAAATAAATGTATGAAACTCTGAGGAGAACTAATTTCCTGGAATGATCGACGAATTCATCCCAACGAGTCACAAATGGCGCCCAGAAAAAACACTTTGCCCAACACTGTAGCAGGATTGCTGCCTCGAATTCTGAAAAGAATGTAGGACGCTGACACACTATAGCAGGATTGCTACCGCGAATTTTGAAGAAAATAATGCACAAAAAAATTGAAAAATTCTCAACAGGAAATGGCAGGTTTGCTTCTTTCTCCTCGTGAGACAACGGAAGTCAGGATGATTCACTTTGTCTCTTTCGATTTCCAGGGACTTTTGGCCGGAACGTAGATGAGTAATTATAAAAGCAAAAAGTATTTGTTATTCATCTCTTGCTTCAGAAGGCTTGCGTCGCAGGGCCAATAGTTTTTTAATGGTAGGTTCAATTTTGTCTTCCAGGCCGATTGATTCATAGTGCCGGTTATCCTTCTACAGGGGCGATGGGCTCATCTCACGAGTTACAAATAGCGCCCAACCCGTGCCGTAACCCCATCGACCCCGTTTAAACAAAAAACCGTTTTTGTTTGTCCATTTGGAACCTATCAGTTCAAAAGGATGCCTTTCGGACCTAATAATACACCCGCTACCTTTTAGAGACTAATGGATATTTCCCGAAGAGGGTTACCTATACTTGCATACTTAGATGGTATTATCATTATGTCCCCCACATTCGAACAGCATCTAGGGGACTTAGAGGCTGTGTTTAAGCGCTTGATGGATTTCCAGTTACGAGCAAACAGGGAGAAATACCAATTTTCCTGCTCACGTGTTAAGTACTTGGGTCTATGGATTACACCCCAAGGAATAGAAGTTGATGATGAAAAAACTTCGGCTATTTTAGGAATTCCACCTCCTAAAAATGTGAAACAACTGTAGTCCTTCCTGCAAACCTGCTCATGGTACCGCAAATTTATAGCAATTTTTTCTGAGATTGCCCACCCCTTGAGCAACCTAACTAAGAAAAAGGCTTCCTGTAATTGGTCAGAAGAAGAGGAGAAAGAGTTTCAGTCCTTGAAGCAATGTTTGGTGTCCCCACCAATTTTAAATCAAGCAGACTTCTCTAAGCCTTTCCTGATTAGAACTGATGCCAGTAACTACGCTTTAGGAGCAGTTCTCCTACAGGGAGAAGATAAAGAGGAGCATCCAGTTGAATTTGATAGTAAGTTATTAACCGCAGCTGAAATGAATAACTCGACCACTGAACGAGAAGCCTTAGCTGTGGTTTGGGCCCTCAACAAATTTAGAGGCTACCTTGATGGGGCAAGCATCACCGTAGTATCAGACCACCAACCCTTGAAGTGGCTCATGAAACTGAAATCTCCTACTGGAAGACTAGACCATCGGGCCCTCCAATTACAATCTTTCAACCTCCACATGGAGTATATTCCCGGGAAGAGTAATGTAGTTGCAGATATTCTATCTCGACCTACGTGTCATGAAGAGGATGAAAAGTGTGAGGTCTGCATTGTAACCATTGACGTCCCACCCAGGTTTCACAAGGAGATACGTGATGAACAACTGAAGGATGAGGAGCTAGTCAAAATTATTTCTTGCCTCGAAGATCCTGACAAGAATGTTAATTATGTCAATTGGATCGAACGGGGTTATTTAATGAATCAGGGTGTCCTATACAGATATGCTCCAGATTCTGAGAGTGAAGATACCCAGTTAGTGATTCCTAGCCATGAAAGAACTTTGATCCTCAAAAACCATCATGATGTTCCAATGGCTAGTCATTATGGTGCCGAAGGCACCTACACTCGAATACCAAAGAATTATTATTGGACTGGCATGAGGAAATACATAACACTATATAAAGAATTGTCCTGACTGCCTTAAATACAAAGCTTCAAATCAGAAGCCTTCTGGGCTATTACAGACACCGGTGCCAGCCCATCGTTTTGAAACTTTGGCCATTAATCTCTTCGGACCAATGCCTGAGAGCATATTAAAAACAGAAAATTCTTTTGTAAAGTGTTTTTCGTATTGAATACATAAAATAAGTGACAAAAATTAACAATATTATGAATGAACTTAATTATATATGAAACGAATATGGCTTAATATCACTCGTTATAAACTCTATTTAATGAGAACTTTTTAATCATCACTATAATTGCCTAAAGGGGCAAATAGAATGTAGATAATTACATGCAATTTCCAACTGTGTAGTATTAAGGTAATTTATTTAGCTGTTGCATCCTTGTATTTTGATTAACGATTGAATCTCTCTTCATACAAAGGTAGGAAATTCCCAAATTGTTATTTAAATTTGGTTTCTAAAAACTTTATAATTTATTCTTAACTTTATAAATTAACTCTTAACTTACTCTTAATCATTGCATCACATTATTATGGATCTCTGTAATACAATAAAAGGAACATCAAAGAGGATGAAAACATAAAGAGTTTTATTTTCCTTATGTACATTATCATTTTCTATAAGAATACAAAATTTAAAAATAAAATTCTGATGAAAAAATATCTAGGAAAAATTTTCCAAATACAACACTCTTCTTTAAATCGGTGGAGAATCAAACTCATTTCATAAGGAATTATGTATTTTATCGACTTTGTTCTGAGGAACAATCATCACCCACATCTCTTACGCAATTCTAAAAAGAGATTCAAATATATTAATAGAAGGAAAAGTTAAAAAATAAAACCAATAAGAGAAATTTTTTGTTTAATATTTTACAATGATAAACAACTATTGTTTGAGATAAATTAGTATTTCGATTTAATTAAATAAAAGTGAAATTAATTCTTAGCTTTTATTTATTACGAAATAATATTTTTGGATTTTACTTTATATTAATACCTATTATCATTTGATACCTATTACCATTATCAACTAAATTGGTTGAAATGGCTACGTTTGAACTGCAAAATAATTGGCAATTTATTAGTATTTTTCTAGGTAACTTATTTTTCGATACATATATATATAATTAAATTTCCTTTTGTCGTACAAATTTCAAAGCCAAGCAACCCTATGAGTAATATTTTACATATTATTAAATAATTATTTTAGCAAAAAATATAATTGAACCCTATTGAAAATCCAAATTAGTTCTTTAAAATATGAATTATTTGCACTAGAATATATATAGAAATATTTGGTTGTAATTTGTGAAATTAATTTGTAGAATATTAATTGTTCTTATATAATGATTTTTAAATACTTTTTTGAATTATTGAAATGAATTGTAATATAATTTAAAAATACACTTATATTAATTTCAGACATATTTACTGGAACTGTTGCAGCGTTCTCTTTTCTTCATATTTTAACATATATTCATTAATGGTAATTATTACAAATGATTTTAGCAGAATTATTACGAAGTTTAATTAAGATAATTGAATAATTAGGGATTAAACAGAAAAGTATCCGGAAAAAAAGAAAAATATTTTCACAATAACAATAACACAAAGGATGTTATTAAAAAATATATTTGCAATCTTACTGCAAAATCTTCTCTATTCTTCTGTTCATCTTCGTTCAAATCCTTAAATATACACAAATACAAAAATTACATTATTTTAAGAAATAGTTAAAATGCTGAAAGATACAATCAAAATTTAAAAAAAAACAACACTAAGATAACATTAGAGTTTCTTAAATATCATTAAATGATACTTTTTTGTAACTATGTAGACACGTTCAAGACTAGTCTATTAAAAAGATGAATGAAAGCACAAATATTTTTGCATTTTTCTATTTAAAAAATTCATAAAATATAAACAATATATTTAATCGCTTCCTCTTGATATATTTCCAGTTTTCAAATGAGACAATATGAACTTGAATATAGCTTGTAACTTTTGTGTCTTTATACATATAAGATGAAAACTTTCTATTAAAAAATTTACTGAAGTCGGGGAAAATGTTTGTATGTAAATATTTATTAAATAATGAATAAAACCTATCGATATAAATAAGAATTTATTTGAAACACACACATACATGCATTTACAGAATTATAAATAAAAAGGTTTCACATAATTTTAAGAATCCAAATAACAATATTTCTTAACTAATTTTGAATAATATATTAAATAAGAAAGAAAAGTCTCAAAAATACAAAACATAAGAAATTCAAATATATCAGGAAAACAGGAATTAAATGTCAAAAAATTCTAAATGAGAAAGAAAAAATGGTTTGTTGATAACAGAATCAGAGAAATTCATTTGTAAATATTTAATTTATACAAAACAAAAATTAAATAATTAAAAACACTTACTTCAGGTACATTTTCTATAAAGCACTTGTTTATCTAAAAAGGTTAATTAAGAAATTTCTTTAAAAGAAATATAAGAGTATTTTATAAGAACACGATCAATATAAATGCTTCTCATAAAAATGATTTATAATGCTAAATAAATAATATTTTTTTCTTTGAATCCAAAAAACAAAATTCAATTTGCGCGATGTTACAACTTTAACACAAGACAGTTTATTATATTAACACTTTCACCAGTTTTTGGAACTCATTAACTTTTATTTTACTATTTTAAAAATAAATCTCTATTTGATAACTGATTTATGTTATAAATTACCTTAGAGATAATTTTATAGTAAGAATTAAAAAACAAGCTCAAAAACTCAAAAGAAAAGATTAGGGGGAAAAAAACATTACTTGGGTTTCTATTGGTTGAATAAAACCAAAAGAGGACAACAATACTCGTGCAAAGTATGCAAAATAAAACAAAATTGTTTAAATATCATTAATCATAAGAAACAAAGTTTCTACAGTTTTTATTTGCAAAATATGGCTTTATCCTTATAATATTAATAAAAGTAGTCATAACTTAAACTTATTTACGCTTACCTGTTTACGGTTATCTTCATTACCATAGAGCTCCTCTTCATCTGTACACTTTCCTATATCGTCATTCCCTAGTACAAGTGTGACGCAAGCCTCATACGTATCTCTTGGCTGCAAAAATATGTGAAACAATTAATGAATAAAATACTCCTGACAAATACTCCTGCATAATATCCTTTGTACACATAGAGTTAATACTGATTATTATGAACATGATTGCGTGCCAAAAGGCAATAAAAACTAAGAATTTATAAGAGTAAGAGATTTTTGGAGCTGTTTTGACTGCAATATTTACTTTGGAAGCGATAGATAAAAATCGGAAACTGAATTAGTAAATTGTTTTAGGAGTTATGAACAGAACAAAATAACTATTGATAGAGATGCCATTAGAGTACATGAAGTTCATTAATGGAGTATATCTCTATATGTTTTTGAAAAATTAAAATCATTAAATTTCGCAGGTAAAGCTCATATTTATATTGTTCATGTGTAATTATAAAATACACAAAACAGTTCTTGTATAGCAGTAAAAGTGCAATTGTGGGCTTAGTATAAAGTCCTCGCTTGTCCATAAGCGTAATTGGTATTACAAAGCTTCTTGCAGACCTTAACATAATCTTCACAAAAATTAATACATTTTTCATTCAGGTGTTTGAATTTAATAATGCCTTTTGCTATGAAACGATTCGTCGATATTCTCAAAATAGCCATTTACAACATCAATAACCACCGTGTTGCTAGCAAATCGTTGTCCACTAAGCCCGTTTTTGTGATTTGGAAATAAATGGTTTTCGCTAAATTCTAAATTCAGCGAATATGGTGGATGAGCAAGAAATCCAACCGTTGATTTTAGGTCATTGCTACGATTGATGAATGTGCTCGAATATTGTCACGGTGAAACAATTTTTTTTTTTCATTGATGTGGTCACTTTATCTTAATCTCGTCTTTTTAATGCTGCAATAAATTTGAGTAGTATTAACTTCTGTTAGTTTTACCATTTTCAAGATAAGACAATGTTATAATTCCATTGGAATCACAGAGCCCAAAATTCATAAACTTGGTGACTGACAAATTTGCATTTGCTTTCTTTGGGGATGGTTCATTAGCCTTTGTGCGTTGTTTTCACTTCGTTTACTTTTAGGAATGCAGTGGTGTATCCAAATCTTTTTCATAGTTATGAATTGACTCAATAATTCACACAATTTCGGCTGGCAGAATACTACATTTTCGTTTAAATTAGTTTTCCTATCAAATCTTTGGTCAGGTGTTAAGAAACACAGCGCCCATTACGCTCGCAGCTTCCGCATGACCAAAACGTCATGTAAAATAATACTTACTGGTTATTTTGATATTTTAATAGTTTCAGCTATTTCAGTCAGTTCAGTCAGTTAATGGGTCTCTCTTCACTATTATATGGATCTTTTTTACTATTTTAAGAATCGTTATTTCAACGGATAGTCAGGAGCAAGGTTCGTTTTAATTGCTTGAACATCTTTACAAATTATGAAACCCATTGTTTTATCATTGAATATAATTTAGAAGAGTCTTTTATCGTTAAGTTCACTTCTTGTTTGATGTGAAGTGGTGTCAAACCTTTCAAATGGAAACATTTTAAAACAGCTCATTTTTCCCAATTGAGCATTCTTACGAAAGTGGCGCTATACGTCTTTCTTAAAACGCTGTCAAATGTATTCTAACGAAGTGATAATCTTGAAATTTTATACATGTTCTGGTAAGGGACAACATTATAGATTTCCAGTGACATATTAGAATGCTTACACCATCTCAAAATAAGGCCAGAAATTTATCAGGCATATGCAATAAAAATGTTGAACTCTCTCACACAATCATAGTGTAGAAATTACAAGAGAAGAGTTTCCGTTTAAGCATCATCTTCATGATTTGACTAATTTTCGTGACTCACTACTACGAGGTCCTTCTATAAGCCTCTTTTGTTTCTGAAAATACCGTTAATATGCAAACATTCAATTAGTCATCTTTGAATGTGAAAGGAGCTATTTGCGTAATATATTCATTACAATGAAGTTCTACTAACTGTATTCAATGACTGTTTAAAATTTTTTACTTCCAATAAGAAAATGCAAGACATTAACCAAAAACCACAGACTAGATGCTAAATAGTAAGAAATCAAGAAATCAGTTCGTTGATGTTATTAATTGGGAACAAAAAGTATATTTATGTGTGCAATGATGCAAATCACTTTTAATTTGCATTGATAAAAAAAATTTATCAATGCAAATGATATCTCCAGTTTCGTGACATTTTGATAAAATGAAGGATTTCTATTTATTTTATACTCATGAAATGTGATATGCAACAATCGTTGTTTTGAGAGGCATTACATTACCCCTAAACTTTAAAATCGTTTTATTACTTATTTTCCACGAAAGAAAAACAATACACTTTATTTTTAATGAAATACATTTACGTGTTTGCATTTTTTCCTTGCTTTATAATAACTCTTTATGAACTTAAACACCCGCCTTTTTTATTCGGCCTTGAATGGTATGTTTTTACGCTTAAACGTATTCGCATTATACTGGTTGCAACAGTTTCGGTTTTGTAGTCCATGCAATTATATTCAAAGTTCATCGCCTTTAGTGATCTGTATTATTCTATGCAATATTGATTCATAAGTCCACTTACTTCTTACAGAATTTATATTAAATGCGAGTGATTAGCAATGATCTTTTAGGTTTGAAGCCATTCTCAAACTTAATTTAAAAATACACAATTAATTTATTTTTAACTATTCAACCTAATATATGCCTAGTGATGGATTAGTCAAAGAGATAACTTTGATCTGTACTATGTTGCAACTAACTCAACACCGTTATAAGTAAATTATACATTTTGTATTTCCGGAAGGTTCCTTGTGTTCTCATTGTGTTCCTTAGATTACAACACATTTAACAGCAATATAAAGGAACCATTTTTTTATATTCATTAGCTTTTTGAAGACAAAAATATGAACACTTCAATGTAATATCATTAATAATTTTGTATGAATATATATATATATATATATATATATATATATACAAAATTTGTATTAACTTTTAAATATTGAACAGTGTAAAAAGTCCTGTAATTTATAAATAGAAATCATAAAAACATTATAAAGTATTTTAATCATTCAAAAGAAGTATTGTGGATAAATTTCATGCAAGATCTGAGACAGGGGAAATTTAAAATAATACATACGTACTCGACTTATCAAAAGATCATTGCAACGGTCAAAGTCATCACATAATACGCCGTCACCAGCTAAAGAAAAATATTATCCATTAATATAGGAAATATGTATGAATACAGAGTGGTTCAAAAGCCATTTTTAGTTCTAAATTAATATAATTTTTATAGTTTTATAGCTTAATATACATATTTATGTGCATTACCACACACACTGTAAGGAATTTTTTTGAACAAAGGTGTAAAAACAATATCACTAAAATGAGAACCTTTGTCCGATTCACAATTACAAATTCTTTCCGTCATATTTTAGTGACACTTTGTAATATCCCAGTATATTTCTTGAATTTCTTTTTGGATATTGTAAGGAGATATTCATCCTTCTCCTGGAAAGAAGATTATTAGTAGATGAATCCAGAGAAACCACTATGGGTTCTCAGCTACAGATATCACTACGTGAACATTACAACTGTTTTACATCTACAGGGTTTGGGGTTCCTTTTTTAGTTCTTTTAAAATAGTTTTTAGATGAGAGTGCGTGTTCATTTTTTCATTAATAAGACGCATTTCTAACTGCAATTAAATAAAAATATTTAAAGAAAATAAATCTATATATCTGGTCCTTCTATGTTTAATATGAAATTTTTTCCTAGGGTAAAGATTTGTTTCATGGAAAATTTGATACCAGAAATGCAAAACCTATCCAATACATACGGTGAGTTATTTTCTACATTATACTCAGGAACTCTATTTTCTTTTGAGTAAGTGAATTGGTGTGTTCTTGTTAAAATAGAATACGGTTTGTTTGTTTTTTAATTTGCCCACAAATAATCCTAGGCATAGAAATGTGTTGGAATAAAAATATTTTTTTTTCGATTTTGAGTCTCGTGTTATTTTTAACATATATTTGTCCTGATCTCAGAGATTGGCTTATAATTATTAGTAAAACTCAATCTTCAAGACACTCCAGAGGTTCCAGTAACTTAAGAATTGATTTCAAGTTCTAGAAAAGACGTTGTCTGGATATTCCTGATTTGCCTCTATAAGTTCTTAAATATGAGCAAGAAGGCCTTAGGGTGAATCAATCTGAGTTTTCCCGTTCTTGGGTCACTTTTTTCAACTCCACGGAACGCTTAAGAAAGCCATTATTATAGGCTTAATGGGATGCCTTCTTAAATGAAATGACGCATTTATAACCACTGTAGGGCAATAAGGGGATTTGTATTTGCACAGTGATATTGGGCATTTTCCAAAGGCTTAATAGTTGTGTATTTTTCCTCAATCAAAATCCCAAGCATTGTTTTTCTCATTCTGACAACAATTCAAAATAATAATAATTTCAGTATCCTGTATTTTGTACTATAAGTTCTTAAAGATTAAATATTGCAATATTACATGAAAAAAATAAGTGAAAAATCAACCACATATTTTTGTACTTATCAAAATAATCCATCTAGAATAATAAGCAAAAAAGTATTTAAAAATAATTGTATATGTCGAAAGAAATGATTCTGCATATACATATAGAAAATGCGTAAATATGCTAAATTTCTTACATTATATTAGGTTGTCTGGAACGTTTGTGCCGATTTTCGGTAAGTGGCTACATGATAGGTCTGAATAAATCAAAATGAATAAAACAAACAATAAACTGAATACATTGAAAGAAGCAACAAACATTCCTATCATGAGTAATATGCTTTACGATACGTCAATTTTTGTCAGTGTTACACACTTTGAATATGGAAGCAAACGAAGTGCATAGTAAGTACTTTTCATTTACTGAAAAGCTAAAAGTGCCACACTACCGGAAAATAAAATATACGTTGTTTATAGTCTAGCTGAAATAACTGTGCGAAAGTGGTTTGCTAAATTTACAGCCAAAAATTTCAAGATCAGAAAAGCCCAGTTAAGTTCTCCACCTTAGAGTTGTTGAAAATAATTGAGCCTGTATGTATATTTTTATAAATTTGTACCAAAATTCAAAAGTACTGCGCTTCAATTTTCCTCCAAAATCAGAACGAACCTTTCGAAAATCCAATGCAAACACAAAATTTAATTATTTATTTAAAGTCATTCTCAACATATTTGAATTAGCAATAAAATTATTTCTAACTGGTCTTTTCTAAGAGCAAAAGTTTGTGAATGCTATTTATTTTTAAATTTTACTCACATTTCCGAAAAAAAATCTATATTAAGTTGTTTCTATGTATGAAATTTAAAAAAAATTATATTGCATGCCCCTGCTGGTGTGCTATAAAAGAGATAAGAGCTGAATATTTCCTTAAAGTAATAAAATAGCCTGTTTGTATTACGTGTAACATGTGAAAAAGAACGAAACTTAAAATAAATTAGCTGTTTGAAAAAAAAAAAAAAAAAAACTAATACATTTCTTAAAATCAATATGATTCTTAAGTGGGGACTATTTACTCTTATATAATATTTTATAGTATATACACTCATGGACAAAAAAATTAGCACACCATGAAGGAGTCGTCAAAATGAAACGAAATTTTACATACGTAATGACTGCTTTGATATAAGTAACTGATTAGAAAATCAAAGAAAAAGGATCATTTATTTCATAGAAAAAGGTAAGATAACGGAGGATTTAATACCCTGTTGAACCCAATGTTCCGCGAATGCACGATGCGATACGATCGGGCATTGAGGCATACAAGTTCTGTATGATGTCTGGAGACATTTTGTTCTATATTTGCTGTAATCTTGCCTCTAATTCGTTCAAACTCGTGGGATGCCCAACTTGCCGTCCCAAATGATCTCAGATATGCTCGATTGGAGACAAATCTGGGGATCGGGCAGGCCAAGGAAGGGTAGTAACAGTGCGGAGACAGCCTTGTGACAACCTTGCCGTGTGAGGCCGAGTATTGTCTTGTTGAAAAATGGCTCCTGGGAGCCGTTGCATGAGTGGCAACACATGTGGTTGCAGGATGTCATGGTCATACCGCTGGGCTGTCATGGTGCCACGGATCAATACTAAGGGTGACCGTGTATTGAAGACAATGGCACCCCATACCATCACACAAGCTGTGGGAGCGGTTTGTCGTTGTAAAGCAAAGGCAGGATTGAGGCGTTCACCACGGGGTCTCCACACACGAACACGATTGTCATCACTGCTGTGATTGAATCTGGATTCGTCGCTAAAGACGACCCAGTTCCATTCCTCTGCAGTCCAGTTTCCTCGTGCGCGGCACCACTCCAAACGGAGGTGTCGATGGGTGGGCGCCAAGGGCAGCACATGTAATGGGCGCCGTGATCCCAAATGTCCTTCAGCCAGGCGCCTTCGAATGGTTCGAGAAGACAAAGGGGCCCATAGTGAAGGTACTATCTTTGCCTGGATGGCGGCCGATGAAGCAGTTTGCTGTACGCATGCATTTCTTACAATGTGGCGCTCTTCTCGACGATTGGTCTGTCGAGGACATCCTGAGCCTGGTCATTGACGTTGACGTTGAAATTCAATAGGCTCCCGGAGCGCGGAGCGCTCCACAAGCCCAAATCTGATAAATAAAAAGTCCTTTGAAGATGTGGAGATAACTTTGTTGGAGGAGAAATCTTGAAGAAGCGTAGGAAAATTTTTAAAGAGAAATGGATGAAATGGAGCTGGAATATTTAAAGTTGAAAAAACCAGCATGGCTGGCGCCATCTATTGGGAAGGTAGTCAGATGCGTCTTTGAAAATGAAGTTCCGTGAGGAGAAAAAGTGAGTTTGCGGAGAGTGGAAAGGAGGGACTGTGATTGGCTGCCCTCGAGGTAGGCCATGTAGGTATGTAAGCATCAGGTATGTAAGATATTGAGAAAAGATATTGAGATAAGAGTAAGATATTGAGTAAGATATTTTGCATCAGGTATGTAAGATATTGAGGAAAAGACCTTTTTTGTATGAAATTTAAGAGAAATGGAAGGTTGTGAAGAGGAGGGTTTTTGCATACTAGTAATTCGTTGATGGTTGATTAAAATAGGTTGAAATTATTCATCTGCGATGTTCATAAGAGCTTCTAGGATTGCAAATTTTTTGTTGGCTGGGCCTTTCGCTGCTTTAATTTTATGTAAGTTCGGGAGGAGACCTGGGATGATAGAAAATATTTCTACAAGAGCTTTTAGTTGTTCTTTTGTTTCGAAGATACTGTTGAAAGGATTATTTTGATGACTTTTAGAATTGAATTGCGGGATATTTTTGGAGAGCTGGTTGTTTCTAGGTTTTCATCTGTTTGGGGCGCCAGCTATTGGTTAGAAGAAACAGCATTTGCGAAAGAAAAGTTCTCACGTATTTTATTTGAAGTTATTATGTTTTTCTTAATAATTGAGCCTTTGGGCGGTTTAGGGAAAGCTTTACATCCGCCGTAGAGCCTGGTCTTCGTGTAAATGACATCTCTCGTATCCACTGGTCCCAACACCTAATCACAACACAATAAGAGCAGCCTAATTGACGAGTTACTAGCCTAGCTGACCACCCAGCTTCCATCATGCCGATGATTCCCCTCTCAAACTTCGACAGCTGCTCATATTGTCTTCGAAAACGGCGTAATGGCATGGCTACCTCAGCTCTTCCTTTGTAAACGATTCAGCACACTCAAACAAGCTTTGGTTACCTGTTTTATACTCCACGGAGAACGACGTTAAACACCCTCTGTCGGCTACACGTAAAGCGCAATCACGCTGCATTTCTAATCATTTGCATATCTCCCCGACATGTACCTTCATGCCAAGTTTCGTTACGATCACGCAATTATTTCT